>RCHQ01000030.1:0-310400 GCA_003676415.1 Plasmopara muralis | reverse complement strand
GACTGCGCTCGCTTTGGAGTAGTCGCTGTAAGTCATTGTCATTGCCGGTTTCGACAGCCTTCCACACGGCGCTAAAACCACAGGTCATTGGCATGGAGCTGGAGGAACCGCTTATTGCAGGAGAATGCTAATTGGAAAATGAAGATGATTGTGTCGATCGTCATTAACAATCCTTAGGCAATACTTTTAAAATCCAACCTTGTAGCCAGGCTCCGTAATACGACCGTCATTCTTTAAAAAAAGGTCCCTGTCATGTCCATACAAAGACATAATCGTACCAGCCAAAGGAACAACTAATCTTTGGGGTCGCTCGTCTGCCAGACCTATTTAATGGCAGAATACGGTCACAAATTCTGGTGTAAGCGCGTAAATTTATTTTAGATCAATAAGCTTAGGCGCAGCAATGCTGCTCCGCGTACATGGATCTTTGCAAATTCTGCCGTTGTCTACATTTGTACAGAAGGATAAACTGAATTTTTTTCTACAAAGCGTATCCTGCAATCACAATCTACAATCTAGCACAGTGAGCAGACCATCTTTTTCCACAATACGTACGGTAAGGCACCACACGCGAAGTTCACAGCTTTTCGCGATTACGGCAAAAGCAAGTATTGCTTATGTCCATACCTAAATGATTTAGCGGCTGCTGTGTAAACATCTTAGCTTTGCAGACCGCATCTTGGTGTACAGTATGGTACACAACTCACAAACGTAGTTAGGCAGAACTGTGGTAGCTTTTGAAAAGTCGATGTGTCAGGTGGAAATGTCGGCAATATAGTTGAGCGAGACGAGAATAGTATATATAAATTTATACCCAATAAGGTTACAGAAGATCGCAGGTTGAAGAATACAACTTTTTCTGAAGAAGTTGTCATACGATGTACCAAAGCACGAATATTGGTGACAAACAAGCCCGCTTGTCAGTGTATCTAAGTGCTCTAGCAGCACATACGGTCTACACGGTAGTAATAACCGCAACAAGGATGTTAAAGAATAAGTGATAAATAACCAACATAACCTTGGCCAAGATTATGTCGCATACCTACATTGTTTAGCCTCTCCGGTGTGAGCACCTTAATGCTCCTTCGATTTGCAGACCGTATCTTGGAGTATAATTTGACCTAAAGTCATCTTGATTTTATTTTGCTCATCGTAGCAAACTTTCCTGGCGACTTGAGCTCGTTTTCTATGCTGCTCGCACGTGCAAATAGAGCAAAAAATGATGTAAAAATAGATTTGGCACTGCAGAATTAATCGCCCAGGACACGCAATTAAAAAATCTGACGTGCGACTCCCAAATTATGGCCGAGCGGATAAAGTAATACCCAGTACCTCAAAATTGTCACTGAGACACAAAGTATGACAGCTGACTTGAAGGTGCCTTGTTTGTCGTTCACTTCTATGCCAAAAACCTTTGCGTCTACAGGTGCTTCTCGTGCTGCATGAATCCGGTTCAGTGCCGAAAGTTGCTGCAGAGAAAACTTTTATCTATGTCTGTGCTTAAGCCGGATACCAAATTACCGAAAGTTGTAGAACTTCATTGTGAAGGCATTAAGAAAAAAACAATTTATGCACGGTCTGCTTAGTAGGAATTACTGCGCTAGATCGTAATTGTAGGCCTATCGATAAATGTTAAGGTTCAGCTCGCAATTGAAATTTAAGAGCTATATAAAGTAAGCGGCTCGTACTGTTTCTAATATTGAAAAGAGGTCAGAGACCGTAACCTGCGCTTCCTCTAAGCGGATAGTCCGCTCTATCTGGAAGCACTCGTAGTCAATATACGTCCAAATCTTTTAGTCTACGTATGGATCGGTATGCTCGGGCATGCAAAAAGAGCTGAATACACTTAAAGTCTTGTCTGCCTTTAAGGGTAAATCAAGTGGCCCGACGCGTCCTGAAGCGCTTCCAGGCAGAAGAGAGCGGGTACTTTTCTAAGATGTCACTGGCGCCACCAACGGATTCCCGCCCCAACCAAATCCGCTTACGGTAAGCATTATTTTCTTTGAACTATTCATTTTCAGGGAACGCGATGTCCAACCTAGAATGGGGTTAGTCCTTTGAAGCTTGGTGGTAGTGCACGCAAATGAGCAATCACGTGGAGTGCTCGGCTGAGATAGCGCTCTTCACAATAATATGGTGAATTTTTCGCTGGCGCAGCTCTTTTCGCTACTCAATTGTGCGGTCATGATTCCTTTTAACAGAAAGAATTTGGTAGACTTTGTCCAAGATCTACATTTTCTTATCTGGATGGCGAGCAGCTCTCTTGTGGAAAACAAAGGAGTCAACCGCTAAATGTGTGTTATACAAGGCTGTGAAAGTAGCAATGATAGTCAAGTTAAGCTTTTAGGAGCCACGAGGAGGGAAAGGCTTGTAGAGCCAGGACCGTTCGGGCGGTGACATTTTTTTTACGTTAGTTTAGATTTGAAGGGGAACTTGAACATTAATATGAGGAGGCACCCATCAGTGCGTCATTTATGGTAATACGCGTAATCTGTGGCTGAGTCGTTTTCTTTGCCAAACGCGCCACGGTTTTGGGTGCCGAAGTCTAGTCATTTAAAATTCCCCGAAAAAACGAACACACCTAGAAGGGGGACAATTTAAGCAAATCTTCGACAGGGCTTACCCCTGAAGAGATTCGTGCTATATATCGCGATCGTGCTTGGAAGCTTGATAAGCTGGTGATTGAAGAATTGTAAAAATTCGAAAGCTTTGGCTTACTTCAGAGCGTCGTGTTTGCTCCGCTGCCAAAGCAAGTTAGCCGTACGCCGACGGCACTAACGTGGCGGTGTCGTTGTTCGTTAACAAGGTCCACTATACTTAGAACCCCAATGGATCTTGATCCGAAGTTTTTCAGCTTTGCTGGCGATGAACACTGATTAATCTAACCATGATGTGATGTATGACCACAATCTCTGTATAGTCTGGCTAAAGTGCTAAGAGCCCTGAGGTCATTTCGGGTACTCCCCGCTTGGTCCTCAGCGGAGCTTTGGTGACACCGCTACCTAGCAGAGGTGTCACCAAAGATCCTCTCGGAGTCGGTTGTTTTTTTTTGGTATACATCTTATAAATTTATTCTTGCAATTGGGAACACCGGTATGGTTGAAGGCAAGATAGACTTGAAGCCTATTTTCTTGGTGAATGTTTTGCTTGGACTCAATGAGATGTCTGTACCAGGGCGTATAAAGCCGACGGCATAATCAAGGTATGGTCATGCGACTTGAGAATGAGATTAGCTTCAAGTTTCTATCGGATAAAGCGGTCTTGGAAGACACTATACAAAATTTAGGACATGAAGTAGATCGCCAATACTAAAGGATACCCCAAAGCCGCATATAATTTGATAAAAAAATGCAAGCATCTGGCCTCGCGATATCCACCCATGCCGCCACCTTCTTGGAGATTCTATGAAGTGGACCTTGAAAGTTTCTAGAAGGCACTGATTGAGCGAGATAGATCTTATCGACTTTTTTAGATCCATTGTATATTAAAGGTATAATATTGAGTTCTTTTCTAAGAGCCAAATTCTAAGTCACTCGGCAGTGGTCTTTACCAAATAAATACTGTAATATGATGGCATGGCTGGTATTAAGACAAGGCTATACGGGCGGGGCCCTACGACTACGCGTGAAGCGCTTGTAAGCTGCTGAGTAGTGCATATGATGGACATCAATCGTTGCAAGCTTGTAACGGCGCAATGAGCTTTTCAAGTAGAATTTCGCGGTGAAGCAGTACTGTGCAATACTGATCGTGAGCATATACCATACAAGGTATGGACGCTTATAGGTCATAAAAGGTTGAGCTCAGAGAATACACTCGAATCTGCACGCAGGTTACAGCGAAATTAATCATGTACAGCGCTAGCTGTATTTTTAGCATGACGTAGTTGACCAGAGGTCGAGGCGGTTATAGTACTGTCCTTTCGATGCCCGTGGAGCAGCACATAATCCGCTGAGCGGAGATTCTGACGAGCAGAGTCTTCCGCTGGACGTTAGTTTAGCCGTTCGAGCTTCAATGTACATTTGTATTCACAAGTAAGACTTCGTCGGAGGTCAGCCAGAAGACGGCGACATTTGGCGCTCATAAAGCAGTGCATGGCGACTACTTTTGGGGGAGGAGGATCAATGGTGGACGATAGCGCTAAGCTATACACACTCATAGAGAGAACACCGGTACGCTCGAAGAGAAGATCAGCCTACAAACTATCTCGTCAGTAGATGCTCTACTTTAGCTTGATGTGATGTCCATAGCAGAGCTCAAAAAGGCTCATAAAGTCGAGAGCATAGCCGTTGTAGCGGCCATTTGACCTGAAGAATAGATCAACTTGTTAATATTCATGTATGTAGCAGCCTTGGAACACACTAAAAGGCAGAAGTGAGTCTTCGATGTGAGAAATTCATTATACCCAATGCCGGAATGTGATACACGACTTACTAGCTACTAGAAATAACCAATACGAATTTGGCTTCCTTTTTAGAAGCCAACCATTACGTGACACAGCAATGGCCTGTACCAAAGAAGCAGTAGAAGATTAACGGGCTTATCATTCGAGAGAGCATGTACCCTGGCATTCTGTGTCGGAAAACAAAATGCAACTACCATTCCGACACAGATGTCAATTACAAAAATGACGTCCTGCAAAACAACATGCTGGAATGTACAATACACAATGTACTCGACTTAATCGACACTTCTTAGGTCCTTAACGCAAGAGAATGAAATACAATCGACCGAGTTTGGCAGACCAAAACTCTGCTTTCTGAGCTTTAAACATTTCTAAAGCGATTCATTCACTAAGCAATGAATGGACAGGGCGATTAAAACGTACCGTCGAGGACGTATTGCATAGTGTGTGTGCGGAAATACTAAAGCAATGGATTGCCATGGCCTCGTTTACTGAGCTGCGTTAGAAAATGTCGTCCCAGTCGCAGCAGACTTCACGGGCGTCTTGCGTGAAAGGCTTGATACGCTTTGGCGCTTTGCTGACACCAACACTTATTGTTCTAGGCGTGATGGTGGAGAAGCAGTCAAGTGTTCACTGATGGAAGCTTTTATACAAATAAGTCTTCCAGAAGCATATAAGAAAAGAGGATAAAAAGATTGGAGGTTGTATATCTAATATCTCTGAGACTAAACTGCGCCCGCACTTCATAGGGCCAGCGACATAAGGACCTAGCATGTACGTTTGAGATCCAAAAACTCCTATTGCTTGATTGCTCAAATCAAATAATGACCCACGCCAGGTGAATGGGGTAGTATTGGCATCAAATCATACGCAGCACAGTCACGAAAAGCGACACATTAGTCTAGTTGTTGGCTGAAGTGCATCGACCCCTGTCACAAATACATGCAAGTGCAGCAATTTCTCTTGCAGACCATTGCGACAACTCTCTTGCGCTTGAGACTTGGTCTGACAAGGCCTGGACGTATCGAAGCTGTGGCACCTAGTGTATGTCTTCGCGAAGACAGCCGAAGTCGTCGGTTATATGGCTTACAAATTCCTGACCTACATCCATCAGAGGCCGGACGTAACCGAAATTTTTGTAAGAGCACTGAGTGCTTCGCTTAACATTAAGCCATCGTCATCCACTTCAATTTCGCGACAAAGAGGGCAATTGCGCAGAGAGTATTTCCACTATCCTGTATTGTGTAAAATGGGGGGAGGGTATCCTCAGTTCGAGAGCTCGTGTAAATTTATATGTCTACTCTGGCAAGGCGACTTTGACGACGTAGTTGCTTTTGATCATAATGTTAAGCGTCCTCAGCACGACTACACTGTCTGCTAGTAGCTTTAATCACGAGCCGAGCTCACCTCGAGGCCCTGGTGATCGCTGCAGGATCAAAACTCATAGGAGCGTGGTGTTTCGGACCATAAATTGCAGGACGACAGTTTGCTGGCATTTGACGACTAGTTTTAAGCCGTGCAAGCTCGTACTAAAAGCACCGCTCCACTTGCACATCATCGACTTCGCTAAAGCTGTTCTGGAATGCGAGCAGGAAGCTTAGTTTCTTGTACTTTTGTACCCAACGCTTATGAGATATGAGGACCGCAAGTAGGGGTCGTAAAACCTTCGCTCATTGAAGCCGATAGAAAAGCTCGGTAGTCTGCATTGGAAATTCCTGTAGAATAACAGTCTAGCTCTAAAAGCTGGCGCTGAGCGCTCGTAAGGGTCGAAAATTTGGCTACACGCCTTACACATGGTCGGGCTTGCAAGTGTGTAAGCCCACTAAGCACGGCGGAGTCTGACACAGCCCGCAACTTCGCGTCGAAAACTGTCTAAACCCACACCTTATAACAGCGTAAGTACACTATGCCAACGGGTGATGATCGGGTCGCTCCAAGAGCACACCCGCGCCGCGAACGTCGTGTCGCTTTCTGTATAAAGAGAGCTCAACTTAACGAAATCGAGTCCATACTGAAGAGTCTAAATTTGTTACCCCCAAGCAAGGAACCCCCTTCATATGCCGATGCACGATCAGCTTTAAGGTATGCGTTTTATAATGAACTTTAAGGGTGATTCATATTCGGCACATGTCACAACAGTGATGTCTACTAGACCGTGGGAAAACCTAATTAGACTCAAACTCTAGTTACGCGAACCTAGTCATGTCATACTAGTATCCTTGAGCAGCGTTAAAATGTTCGTGCGGGGTTATAGTGTGTGGTATATTGATGCAAATAATCGTGATGGATTTTTACAGATAAAAAGGTTTACGCCACGAATGAAGTGGTTACTCAAAGTAATGGGTGTTGATACTTTATCGTGTGCAGATACTGGATCCTGTAGTTTTTACAGTATTTAGACGAAATGCTTCTGCGCACGTGGCTACAGGATGCCCCATGCTTGAAGCTTAAGAACTTTGTGCACCACCATTAATAATCCAGCTTATAAAAGGGTACGTGCGGTACAAATCAGCTGCACATGTGCATCCAAGGTGGGTATCTGCTTGACTAGTTTTGGCTTTTCTTCGAGCTTACGCCAACTGTCCACCTGTAATTTGCAAGCCACGTCAGAGACATGTATCAAAAAACGGATTATGTGGGAGGACAGCGGTATGTAATCGTAATCATATAAGCTCATCTTCCCACAGAGGTGCCACGGCCACAATTCTCGAGTAGTTGCTGGTTCTCAACAGTGCTGCTATCCGTTAAATACCTAAGAGCACATATTAATATCCTCTCGCCATGAAAAACCTCAAAACAACGTCATTCGGTAATTTGCTACCGACATGGCAAAAGAAAATGATATCGTTGCGTTGTGGCGCGCAGCCAAAAGTTGCAATACGAAGAAGCTTCAACAGCTCCTCAACATCGAGTCATTCAGCGATGAAGCTCACGTCCTGCTCAATCAACCACATTCAGTGCAGGGTACGACTCCGCTGATGGTCGCAGCCACGAAAAAGAACGGAATGGAACCTGTGCGCACTCTAATCGACTCAGGTGCTGATCTCGATGCGATTGACAGAGGCAAATATAAAAATACAGCGTTGCATTATGCCGCGTACTACAATCGCGTCGCTCAGTTGGAGCTGCTGCTGAAGGCCGGGGCTAACATTTTTGCTCTGAATGGAAAGGGCCACACTCCGCTTGACGTGGCGAGACTTCGCGGTCGGAAGGAAGCCGCGGCCGCGCTGACCTCTCGACTGCAGGTGCACTCTGATTGGCTCTATTTGCGGTCAAAGTCGACGCTACGGTTCTGGAAGCGCCGGTGGTGTGTGCTCTTAGCTTGTAACCCCAAACGCACGGCGACTGAGCTGTGCATCTTTCGCGGACCAGATAAAGCGCACCCAACAGCTGTGATTTGGCAGGATACGTTGGCTGATTCTGTAAATTGTTCCCCAAGGACTCGAGGAAAGGCAAACGGGTTTGAATTGGACACGCGGATTATTTATCAGAATCTTGTTGGTAGACGCTACAGTCGATACCGATCCTCGGGGCGTACTCATGTGCGCAAACTAAAGTTGCAGACGTACGAGTACGTCTTTGCTTGCGACACTGTAGAGGCCCGTGAAGCGTGGATGAGCGCTTTGGAAGGTCAATTGTGTGGAGGAGACACCACTAATACAGTATTGAGCTCTACTTATATGGGCTCGCCACATGTAGAGAGTGAATGGTTCTCTAGGGCTGATGGTCCACCACTTTTCGGTGAGCCACCAGCTGCCAATCCTCTTGGCAGACTAAATACATGCAGCCGGATCAATGCGGTCAGCTATGAACCACCCCGTCCCACGGCACCGACGTTCATTGAAGACGACGTAAGTTATTTATCGAACGATGTATTCGAGCCACGTACCGCACCTACCCAGGAAGCACTAGAATTTCCAGTTGCGACGGTCATCACGATTACTGGTGATCCAGACGAGCCTCAACCAGTGCTAGCAGATCGATGCATTGTCTGTGCGGACAACAATCGAGATTCAGTCTGTATACCATGTGGTCACGTTGCAGGCTGTTTGGATTGCATGCGAGCTGTTACGCACGAGAGCTCGTCGTGTCCTGTTTGTCGCGCTCATGTGGATGGTGTCGTTAGGATTTAACCCTGCCATTAATGTTATTTGCGTATTAATCGTTGAGTAGAAAGATCACGGCAAGCAATGTTCACTTGCGCGGTGCATTTTATTTATAGGGAAAGGTATGGACTGTATACTCTAAAATCCGTCCGAACGTCTAGTTACAGGAAAAGCCGCAACTGTATGTCAGTCCAGAAATTAGCCGGATCGACTGCATGGGCCAATGGCTGCGTCAATAGAATGCAAAAGTGTTGGTATATTCAACATCAATGGCTCGAGCCGAGTGTGTTGCCGTGTGGGTCGCAGCCCGAGACGGCGACGATGCCAAGCTACAGCGAATGCTCTCCGATATGCAAAGCGCTCTTGGACCGACCATATTGAATTGGAAACACTATAATTATGGTACCACGCCCCTCATGGCAGCGGCCGACAGCAGGCGCGGGGAAGGGACCGTATGGCAGCTTATAAGTGCTGGTGCTAATGTCAATGCAACGGACAATACGAATCTGAAAAATACGGCACTGCACTACGCTGCAATGACGAATCAAGATTCGCTGACGGTGGATGCCCTGCTGGCGTCGGGCGCAGACGCATTCATAACAAATCGCAATGGCCTGTTACCAATTGATTTGGCGAGACAATTCCGTCGGAGAGCAGTGGCTGAAGCGTTGATGGAGCACATGAAGGTACACAGCGGCTGGTTATATATGCGGGGCAAGATGCGCTGGAAAAAACGGTGGGGCGTCGTGATTGCTTGCAACAAACAACGCACGGCAAAAGAATTGTGCATTTTCCGGCGTTCAAAAGACATTCGTCCTGAAGCTGTGCTTCTTATTGATGAGTCTGCTCGTGCGTCTATTCACATTACTAGTGCCAATTATTTCTGGCTAAAGCGGAGGTACGCATTTACCTTTGACAAACCAGTCATGTGGCAGCGTGTAAAACGGCAAAAGCTCACACGCTCGCCCATTTGCCACAAAACTATGAGCCTTGATGATGTTCGTATTCGGGATCTCAAATTTGCGGCCGACAATTTTCACAACCTCAAGACTTGGCAGCAAGTTCTACAAAGCAACAATTTCTATGATCGTGACACTGGAGTCCCTCTGTATGGAATGTCACCGTTTGATGCACCTCATGGTGAACTTTACTACTGGCCGCACGAAGTCGTCCAAAGTGTCCGCTCATCGATATTGCACGAGCAGGATGCGCGTGAAGGAAACAGCGAAGCATTGACTGCACGATCAGGTCGTTCACAAAGTCGGTCCCAAATTCTATCAGAGAGCGAGGAACTTCTTGCCGATATCTTACGAGGTTTGCACGAGGCAAACGATCCTGACGGCAGTAGTCAAGCATTCCCTCAAACTCCAAAAACCGTAGAGGTGTCTCAACCAGTGCGACGCCCTCCGCCTAGTAACCGTAGCGATCGAAGTGGAAACAGTATTGAGGCTCTTGATCCTTCACCGAGGCTAACCCGGCGCAATGACGAGGACCCTGCTTTGTGCCCAAAGTGTTACTCACGGGGAAGAAACGCAGTTTGCGCTCCGTGTGGTCATCGAGCTGGCTGCCACGCTTGTTTAAGGAATGTGATGAAGACCTCACAACGGTGTCCGCTTTGTCGAGCTCGAGTACACTCCATCATGAGAATCTACGGCTAAGATTAAAGGGTTTTTTCTATAGAATATTCTTTATATAATACACTTTGCAATGTACAAGAAGAGCGTCCCAATTGTTTATAAAAGTAGGAATTTTGGTGGGAAAAAACTTGTTGGCTCTGATTAAATGTCACCAGCAAAAAAAAATACTATACTTATGTAGTTTATATAGAGCCTGTTAATCGACAAATAATTTGCTGTATTCATCACTGCAAATTCTCAGCTTACCATCTGTTCACTTCGGGTTCATTTTTGCTGACATCGATGCCTTCTTCTCTGTAATATTTCTTATTTTCAAATAAGTGAGTGTTAAGATCTCTTTTTGAGCACGATAGACCGCAACCGGTTTGGATTTCGAGCTTGATTAATATCATTCTTGTCTTGCTAATTGCATTGGCAGCAGTCGCGGCCAGCTGCAATAAAAAAATTGCCTTGATTCTTAACCTTTTCCCAAAAACCTTTCGTTTCTTCAGGCCGAATTCTGTCACTATCCCTTATCAACTCAATCTTCGAATCTCGTGCCCGTTCGCAATGACAAAGGAGTACGCAGGGTGAAACAAGCCGGATGATTATATTTTAATCGAACATTCGTCAAGATGTCTAGAGCAGTCTTTGGGGCTTTGGGCCCGAATATCATCACACGCTGCGGCTTGGACCGAAAATGGATGGCAAACACCAGATTATTTCACCAGACCGAATCCATCTAGAAGCAAATGAAATTCGTTTGAATACAATTACTACTCAGCACTCAGTATCAAACTATCGAGCTCAATCAGAACCATCTTTCCCGTGCCGGATCGGAAACTTTCCCTTCGTGCTTGTGAAAACTATGTCGTAAATTTTTTAGGTGTCAGTTCTTATAACACTAGAAATCCTTGCTACTATGCTTGAAACTGAATACAACAAACAGAAGCTGTATCTGATACCCAAATGACCTTGCCCACGGTGGTTCACACGTAAGTTCTAAGTCCACCTCGCAACTCTACGTCGCTCACGCGTCATTTGCGTCTATTTAAAAGTACTCTTCTCAATTTTGGACAGGCGATGTAAAGCAATTAAAGAAGTCACCAACAAAGGGTTGTCGCCACGACAAAAAGGTTCGACTTGAATCTTCGTTTTGCAACTTAATTTAGAGCCCACAGCTTCGAAAACCCAGTATATGACAGCTTTTGTAAGCTCACGGTCATCTTTCAAGCTACTGGTCACATTTTGGCTGGTAGAGGAAGGTCGATCGCGCAATTGGCTTTAAATATTGTTTTAAGGGACCAAGTCAAGACTATGAGTAAATCTTTAAGAGCCGCCATATTTCAGGGCACCATTTCCCTGCATTTACGATTAGCCTTTTGCATGAAAAAGATAGCAGGCAAATAGAGCTTTGGATAATGCCAACATCCCGGCACAAATACCAAGCTCTCAAAAAGGCATACTTTTTAGCTCTATACAGTCCCTAGAGCCGTCCAAATGAGATTCAATTGCTATAAAGGAATACTAATTAGATCCATCAACACACAGTAGACCATTCAGTAAATTGCCGGCAGTGATTTGCAAAGCCACAATGTGTGAGAAATGCACCTGACATACCCAAATGCATAGTTTCTATGTGCGACACTCTCTCTACGACTTTGCGCCGAGCTATATCAAAGCCGTTTATGCTCACTGGCGTTTGTGATCGCACCAGCTCAATAGAAATATCATAGATATTCCAAGTCATGCAAGAAATACTTTTTTTGCGCCAGCATCAAAAGATTCATCTTCTGTGCAACAAAAAATCTGGTGCTGAGTTAGTGTATGAGCAAAGACAGCGTGCGTGCTGATTTAAAGAAGGTGACACTCCCGTATGTGCATAGCCAGCTCCCCACAGTCTGTTCAGAAGAGAAAAACGCCACATTCTTCAAGGCTTGGTGAAGACCAAGCATCATTTGTTGTCGTAATGATACTTTGATTGAAGTGCCGATTTTACCACTTAGAGCCTTTTCGCGTCTCAAACAATTCCAGCCTTCGCCGTCAGTTGCGCTCTGGCAGCGAAAATTTAAAGCGCATCGGGATCTATAAATAACGTTCGATGAAGTCCACTAAAACCATATCTAGCGCACAGGAAAAAGCTTGTTGCGGTGCATTGAGCTCTGATTTAGATGATCATCCCTTTCGGTGATCCGACATTTGCCATCTATAATAATAGCGCGTCGCTTAGCACAGCGACTGAGAATCCTTATTTTTAGAATGCATGGCTTGGTCTTTTTTATCTCTTCGGAGCAACTTTACTTGTCAATAGAGAAGGACATCCTTGATAATGCTCTTTCGCGAGACACACGGCAAGGTTTTAGGCGTCAACCTCTTGACGACGACAACAATGGCGATCTATATTGCGCAATCTGCATGGCATAGGAATTAAGCTGTATTAAGCACTGCATCTGCGTGATAAAATTAATCAATAACCTACGCCAATATCTATAATACGTTGCGACTACTAGATCAAACCATATTGGAGGCAATGCATTAGATTACGCTTTACCAAATCCACTGCAATGAGCCCAAAAATGAGCTTCTTCTGTACAGCATTGATCAGCCTATTTTTCAAAGTATTGTTGCTGCGAGCGGCGCTGACGCTCAAAAGCCATTTATAGATAATATGACACGCCGGCGGGGAGTTACTTAAACAACTTTTGCGGTTTGTGCGGTTTTTGCCTCAATTTTGTAAGTTGACACCTTCTATATGTGTTGCCAGCGAGTGAAGAAATCGCACTCCTCTCATGTTGGCGTAGTACTATTTCATTGCGACGATCCATAATTGAATATCTTTTCCAGACCGATTGCTGTACCTAAGTCTGGTGCCAAGCAACTATGATTTCATTTTCTGGTCTTTCTGTCGAATTTATTGGTCGCATGGAAAGTTTTATATGTGTCAATCGCTCAGCAACATGCTAATATTTTAGCTTAATAGTCGATTTTATTGCCGTGGCTAATTGTGTGGTGCACTTCGTCTATACTGTCTTTTGACACCACGTGTGACGACGTCGATTATCTTGTACCTACTTACAACGTTGCTCTGAATATAATGGGTTTAGTTATTGGACGCCAAACCCTTGATGGCACTAGTTGCGCACCCTAGATTGGACGGACAGCAGAAGTCGTTCAATAGTGTTGAAAGACGTCCTGCACAGCTTTGATACTTTCTTTACTACTAGAAGCGTGTTCTTTTCTCTGGTGTAGAACTTAAGATCAAAGGGTAAATCTTCTAAAACCACCAATCGCGGTGTATCACATCACGAAGTGTGCCGAACGTAAGCGCGTTTGGCCTGGCACGCTCGGTTAATTGCGCGTCAAACTTCTAGCGCGACGGGTCGACACAATTTATACGTCGAAGCTCCTCAAGAGGTCATTTGTGCACGATGCTATATGTGTGGACACAGAATGCCGAGGTCGTTTGCGTAAATTGAAATGTATTGCCTCGACATCATCAATTTAGTCAGAGCTCCGGATAACCAACGAGCATCAAAATATAATTGATCATGAGCCTCTTTGTATGACAAAAAAAGGAAAAATGGCAAATATTATTCGTGGCCGAATTAGAGGAATCAGAAAGGAGGAATTAGAGATCTATCTTTGCATGCTCTCGTCTCTTGACTACCGTTCAACAAGGGCTCTCCAAAAGCAGTACCGTGGGCGAGTGAAGGGTCAAAACGCATTTTTACAAAGCGAAACATCATGCCTTGTTGCGGATCCGGTGTTTAAGTGTTCACAGGAGAACCCTGGCTATTTTATATAAATGAATTTTACAGAGCTATATATTAGAGTTAGATCATCTAGTAGTTCAGGAACTTCGAATTTCGGATGGTCTAAATGATGTACCAATCAACCAGAAATATTTCTTTGTAGCATCAATTTCATTGCATTTCATCAACAATGTGCAAAAGAACCTTTGCACAAAAGCAAGAGGGTAAAAGGTTAAGATACTTTTGATATGTGTGTTAGTAGGTAAACACGCAAATGCCCGATTCTCCGGATGTGGGAATGACCATGGTCCGTAAACTTGGGGCTCACGTAGTGCATGCTCGTTCAAGATTTATTGGAAGTTTTCTCCTTATATTCGTTTTCTTATCGTAAATACACATTAAGGTTGCAAGTATAATCGGTCTTTTGTGGAAAATTTAGGCTAAGCCGTTCGCAGTATGTATTTAGAAACGACTCCATTTAGATTCCAAAAATTTACTCACCTTTCGCTAATCAAATTACACAGAGAACATCTTTTCGTCAAAAGTAATTTATAATGAAATTATTTCTAGTGTTAATATGTCTTCTTCTTGTCAACTTTGCGCTTGATTTCCACAATTAATATGTTAAAGGTGTGCATTCAATCTGTATCATTGCAAATCTGGTGCTTTTCATCCAGCCATTATGGCACGCGAATTGTGCACAGGGCTTTTAAAAAGGGGGACTGATTGATAGCAAAAAGTGAGTGGTGACTAGCAGCTCTCACTGCTACAGGTAAGAGTGAGATTTGCAGGCTGAAGGATTGCTGAGAGATATAATTTTGAGAGCGGCGAAAAATAGTCTTTTAAATTTAAGGAATAGTATTATCGACACACGCACCGCGAAGGCAGTCGAGTGACGGCAGCATATGCCTTATTAAAACAATTCAGTCCTTTAAGAAGCTCATCAGCAAGTGCAAAACGATAAGCAGGCATTTTCCGGGTAAAGTCCGGACGTGGTTGTTGGCTCTGTCGCGGTGATTAATCATCGCACATCAAGTTCTCGTCAGCTTAACAAAACTGTGGCGGTAAGCGTGAGTAGCTTTGAACAAACTTGTGGGCACTGGTGTCGCCCGTAATCTAGTCAAGCAGGGACAAGGACAATTTTTAGGCCTGGAGCAAGTTCATTAGAGAAAGCCTTTTTGACTCGCCATCCAGTTTTGTGAAATGAGTTGTAATTACGGAAGAAAATGGCTCTCGCCAGTGTATAGCTACGTATCGTAATAAGTTGTAGCTAAAACAGTTGAGAGCTAAGAGTTCTAATATCTGGTGCTGACAGCACATTACTGTACATTTTGGCGGGTAAGAGCTGCATTTTGTGTGCCAGCATCAATCTTCCGCTCTTTTGAGCCTCCTAACAAGCTCATAAAATTTCTTGCAAATCTTAAAACCCAGTAAAGTAAAGTGACAACTGAAACACTCGAGGATGCAGATCAAATTAAATGTGGTTTATCATAATTCAGATTGCCCAATTCAGATGAAGCCACCAAATTGATATAATCAGCTTTACATGAATATGTCGAGTGGCGGATATTAGGAAAATCTTTTTTCTTGGCTTCTTACGGGCTACTAGATTAATGTTTAGAGACCTGGCTTTATGTAAGACCCGCAATAATTGTTTGCAATACATTTTATAAAAAAAGTGAGAGATTGTTTTTATTGTGCCGGTTTGGTCATCAAGCAACGACCGATGAGGCAATCAAAAAGGTTGTCCAGTGTACTGGACAACAACACCTGTGTTTTACAAGAAGCCGCTAAGTTTCAGAGGCGCTGGATCACTCTCAGTATCACAAAAATCGTCTTAAACCCGGCTCTTCTTTCCTAGTGATCCGCATACAGCTTTTTTCTCCGGCAACAAAGCGGATAGAGAGCGCCGAGAGCGATTTGGCGTGCACCCACTCAATTATTATGGTGGTGTAGCAAAACAAGCTAAAGCTAAAGCTAGTGCTAAAGAAAAAGATTTTCAAATTAAGTTTAAGCCCCTAAAAGCTGGACCTTATGGCGGACTTTCTAAACATAAGTTAGTCTCGACCATTTAAATAGAAAAATTAGCAGCTATTCCTGGCTGGAAAAGCCCGCTCTAGCTGGCGACGTGTCAGTCTAAAACCAAGCTGGGGAAAGCTTAGAAATCACTAATGTCCATCTTTAGAAAGCTCAAGCAAATGAATTACACCGCGTCATATTGGCTCACACTTTTACTGTCAGTGTTGTACCTGCATGCCGCACACAGTGGGCTGTGTGATCCACTTATCGCCGGGCACAGAATATAATAGCCTTCTCATGGTGAGTCTACCTTCTTTAAGAACCGCGGGTCTAACGAGAATAGAGAAAACGGAAGGTTGCGACCACTCAATGACTAGTACACTTATATGCTTTGCGCACCGCATTCACTCTCCAAGATTGATGCTTTTGTGCCATTATGAAATAGACTTGGTTCTTATATTCGAAGCTGTTCCAGAAAGCTCATACGTCGGACATGTGTGGGCTTCAAGTACCATACATATCCAGGATAAAATATCATATACGAATTAACCTGAGCATAAACGTGGCTTGTACCCAAGCCAAATACACCCTTTGCTGTTACTCAAAATCGAAAAGATACTACGATGTTGTACCATAGAATCCAGACATGTTGAATAAGATGTTTTATGGTCAGTGGATAACTGTGTACCTCGTACATAATGTGGACTAGAAAATTTCACTTAACAAATACATTGGCTTACGAGACGGGCGCTCATAACGAAAAATATATGCGCAGGTGTAGGATCACAACATCATAACCCAGTCTTTGAGTAAAAGATCGTAGACTCAGACATACTAAAAAGCACGAAAGCGAATCTGCTTTACTACACGAATAACGTGAACGAAATTTCTGCCCTGACAAGGAAGAGCAAGAAAAGTTTGCTCAAGCTTTGGCTCCACATCTTAAGTATATGCGCTTAAAGTTGCCTCCAAGCGGTCATGTTGTGGCTTCTTTGCGGTGACAAGAATCCTTAAGGCCCCTAAGGGGGCTTATTTCTTCAACAGGTGATTGACCAGTTTATGTCAGCGTGAGATGTTTAAGCTGCGTAGAAGCTTTGCATTCCACTAAAAATTTTCGGCTTGGTCGGCCGTCCAAACTGCACAATATTCTAAGAAAAAGATGCATCCATCAGCATTTTGACCAATATGCTGGAAACCTATGTGGCTCTATGGTCACCCTGGCTAACAACGTCGATCATGGGCAACACCCTAAAGGGGTGCTTAAGATGCCTTTGAAATCGTATGATGGTTAAAACATGAGTTTTGCAGAACCACCTACGATAGACTACCTATAACGTAGTCAACCTCGTCTGTAAAGGTTTATAGGCGTACGCAGACTCACAAAATTTTATATCCATAAAGCATACAAATGAGATTCATTAAGCACTCAATGGCTTTTATTTATCTTGGTAAGAAGCCTTTGCATCTCTCGCCTTGCTGACAATCATCATCGACTATTCACAAAAACTGATAGCTGTATCCGTAAGAAGCCTGAACTCACGTTAGATGTCTGAAAGAGAAGACATTATAAAGCTTCTCCGTTACAGAAGCACTCGCGCATCTATAAGCCAATGACAAGTTTAAGTTGATTAATCAAAAAGGGTGTATGACTTGTCGATGCGCATACCGCACTACGTTGACAACATTTCCGCCCTCAGATGCAATACTTCAGCGCGCAAATTGGACAGCTTGTCTTTCGCACATGTCGATTCAGCCACACATTAAAGAGTGATCGCGCATAGACACCAGCAAAAAAGCTTATAATACTAAAGCAGCATTTGCCAAACCTCAGTGGTAGGCCGTGCTATTCATTTAGCACAATTGTAACTGTACTACCGGAGAACTTGTAGATTAGAATTTCAAAAAGCTTTGCCGTCTTATGTGATATAAAGGCCAAATGTACTCTTATGTCTAGGCGTTGACACGAATACGATAATGTTTCTCTTTGTGTCCATAATGTGTCAAGCCAAAAACATAGTGTAGAGTTGTGAACCCTAGACACCAGCAGGTGCGGTAGAGTAGTCGACAATTAAGCTTTAAGCGTAACCACTTAGCGAATCTCACAGGTTATTATATATCAACACCAAGTTGTATATTTGGCCCATCGCTATGTTTTGCCTACCGAGAAATAGCTTGCTTCAGCCTTAGTTACCGCAGCATTTTTCTTCGAGAGCATAACATTCCGCAGGTCTTTGTTGCTGGGGCAACAATCTGGACACAAACTTCCAGATCCACTAGAGGTCTGTCCTTTCATAACTTTGAGCTGCGTTTGCTGTAGGGATACACAGCACTTAATTTGGCATAGTTGCTGACAACGAGAAGCTGGATTGTAGAAGGAAGTTCTGTACGCCCGGCGTTCTTGTACGGTTGGGAAGCTATTGACTCGACTATTATATATGTGGCAACTTCATAGTTGGTTTGCACATGAGCATGTCAGGAAGTGTAATAAGCTTGCATTTGACATGACACTCATATTTCCGAATGACAACGATCGCGCCATTTTTTTGAAGTAGTGAGGCCTGTTTATCGCCGTTCTAATTGATACGTCTGTATAGCTTGAGGCCCAGAAGATTTCCACGAAACTTAAAAAAATATTTACAATCATTTTCTTGTCGTGGGCAGAGTAGTTTTGTTTTGCCGCACTAATCCGCTTGTACTCTAGCGAAATGGCTCGATTACAATCGACTCTAAAAAGGAGCAGTAATGCACAACCGATAGCGCGGTTTGAAGTGCACACTTATCCGAGAAAACCGAAACAAGTGCCCTCAATTTCGATGATGACTTTCCCAGTACCACTGAATGTACATTTCTAACAAATTGCGTGGTCTGTACAGTCAGTACTGTTTGTATGCAGCTCTTTAAACGATGCCACTTTGCGGCGATCACGAAGTCTGTGTGAAAGAGCAATGTGAGATAGTCGGTGGCTCTCTCGCTACACAGGCGAAGGCTGATTTCGCGCGGGAACAACAGTCGCCAAACTTGTCATTGACGTTCTGTACCCGAAAGCCAACTAAAAAAGGCTGAGTAGGCCATGCTTAGAAGAAGCTTAACGGTGCAACGGTATGTGCACAGAAATCGATTAAGAGGAAGAATGTGCGGATTAACAATACATTGAGGCGCACTTTTGAAAGGGTACTTGATAGGATAGATGACTACTTTCAATTTTTGAGGAGGTAGGGCTTACTCCTAACGGCTTTAAGCTCGCCAAAAGGGATGTAATAGGGATGACTATTGATAATAAACGTTCTGGTAACTTGCTCACCCTATTTTTTTACCGCTACAGGCTTTCAAAAAGTGCCCTTTAAGGATTCATTAGTCCATTGACTTTTGAATTTTAATTTGGCACTGAAGATCTATGTAGGCAACCTAAAGCAAGCTCTTGAGAAAACACGTGCCGATAAATTTACGCCAGCATAAACACATGTTTTTTTGCGGTAGAGAAGATAAAATGCATACGCTGTTTTGATAGTCGACATGGAGTCCGCTCAGCATTTCATAAAAAACGATGCTACAGCTGAGCCCACGGTATGATTTGATAGGAGATTAAATCCACCTATCGAAGTGGAAGTTTTAATGGAGAGGACCCAAGCCACCACGGGCAAAAATGTATTCAGTAAGGCATTTCCATAATTAATATTTCTCTAAGCACGAGTGCAATGTTAACTGCATTTGGGCCATAGGCAACACAGCCTTTTCCAGAAAAACATAACATCCCAAGCGTCCTTAAGAGTTGATTCATTTGCAGGAATGACACCACTGAATATTTTTGGGGCTTAATTAGCCAAATTTATAACAACTTAGAGCTCTTCGAGGTTTGAAAGCTTTTGCAGCGCTGAAAACGTCTCCATTTGATTCAGACCTAAGCCGTTTGTTACAGAAGGTCAAGCCTATTGATATTTTTAATGCTTTGCATACTGAAGTACATAAAACACATATATTCGCTAACCTAAATATTTGTAGAGTTTAGCGCGGAAAAGTAGTGTACACTATAAATCGGTCTTTAGACTGCAATCTATTGTCCCGTAAGGATCCGAAAACGTTATTTATCGCTCACCTGAAGAAAAGAATACCCTCTATGCGGCAGACATTGTGTAGAATCATCGCAGCTGGTTCACTTGTAGTCCATTTTTTACCTGCGCTATAAATTGAAAACCTATTTTCGCAAAGGTTATAAAATGAATACGATTTTCTTTCTACGTCGACAGGACCAGCAGTTTGCACTGCTTGGGGACGCTCTGTGACTTCTACGGACTCAATGGGCGGCTGCATTTGCTACCCTTTCTGCTGGCAAGGGGCTGTTGCGCATCATGGCGTTCGATCTTTATGAAAAATGTCTATATTCTCGATCTCTGACAGCGCAGGCTCAGGTAGCCTTGACGGTAGTACCTAATGTAAGGTGTAAGATGTAAGCCGGCAAAGCTTCAGGTTTCAGCCCCAAAAGTGAAGAAACTACGAACCTCCTCTTTCAAATTGGGAAAATGCTAAGCGGTCTTTATTACCTATGATCCGGTGCGCGTGGCATATTCCTAAGAAAACAAATCCAAAGCTAAGCATACACTCGTGGAATGACTTCACTCAAGTGTTTTTTTTTGGAACACAAGAAGGAGCAATAAAAATTTGCCTTTCTTTTAGATAGCTGAAGCTGGCTTGAGCTCGAACTTTCTTATTGGCAAGCATCAAAGACGTAAGTTTTGTGAAATCTTTCAAAGGATAGGCTGACGATGAGAAGCGCTATCGCCCCCCCCAAAAATAGGCAGAGGACCGTCTTTTAAATTATTACAATTGCAGGTAGCAACGAAAAATGGCACATTGTGAACTCCACTAGCCATTATGCTTTAGATTACGTGAGCTTCTCAAAAATTTACTTTGACTTCTCAACTACATTTTTTAACCAGCTGAGATAGCGACATTCTAAGTGTGGCATCACTTTCCGTAGAAATTCTATAAGCTGCTTATACGTAAGTCTTATGAGCCGCTTATACATTATCAAATCTGGTAAAAGTCTTAGAAGCTGTTTGCTTTCGCTTCTAAATTATCGCACTAACAACAGGCAAAAAAAACAAATTGAAGTGACAGTGCTCATACACGGTCTAAGGGTTGGCTCGTCTCGTACGCATCTATTTCTTAGCACAGGCATCGACACTGAAAGGTGCGGTCTGCATCTCTTCTTGTGAAGCCTACAGACATCGCACCTTGAGAGTGTACAAACTGGACAATGCCTCAGTACGAGCAGTGGTAGCTTTAGTCTCAAACGACTTCAGCGCTACCAAGACAAACAGTACTTTGCATCTACTAGAACGGCTACAGCAAGCATGATCGCATAATCGTTGTATAAAATGGATCATTGCCTTCAACTTTCTCTTCCAAGTGTCGCTGGCTATTATCGCAATCTCAATAAAATAAGGACCGTACACTAGTAGGAAATGGACATTCCAATGGATGCGGCACATCATGGGAACAAAAATCGTGAGCAATTAAAGCAGTAGTGGACTTATGATTGGACACGCTTGTGTACAACGTTCTAAAGACTTACTTAAAGTCATAGTAGACTCCGGTGCGCTGAGGAATTCGCGCGCCAGCAAAAAACTGCATTCAACCCGAAAAAATGATTGTCTGAAGATACGTTAGAGGTAGATTTATGTCAATTTGACTGTCTAATCGAAGTCCATGAGACTTCTTTATTGGTCAAAATAGACCTGCTTGTATGGTTAAAGCTTTTGACAGGAAGAAGTCATCTATATAGCAGCACGAGATGATGGCTGGAAAAGGACGAGAGCTAAATCGATTAATGGGACAAGGCCATAGATACCAGATGCTTGTTCTCGCACAGAAGGTCATGTTTTTATTCTCGTTGTGCTTACAAACTTTTGAGAACGAAGCCATGGTGATTAAATAGACGAAAAAATCCGATATTTTCAGAAAAGTACACGTAGTGATCAAGTATCATTTGTGGCACTGGCTGCCAAGCCACACGGGGTCAAACTGCGGCTCAAAACATGCTGCGTTCGAGGGATTGCTGCCAAAGTCTTCAATAACAACGCTTTGAACGCGAATAGTATAGTTGCAATTTCAACACTAAGCACAATTTTGCATGATGAGAGTCGGGATTGCAGATGAATTCAATCCCTCGACCTAACAAGTAACCTTAGATCGACGAACTTATAATTGACAGTGTGACGAAATCACATAGCAGCTTTCTCAGAAGAGGCGAGAGGAAAGGTATAACGTCTTACGGTGAGCGACCTTATACTATTCTCGGTCTTTCGGTGCTAGACCACGTGCAATTTGTAGCAAGCGCTGGCGCTTGGACTTGCCGACTTTTGAAAAGTCCATCAATAGTGCGAGCAGCGCAAATTCAGCTATTGCACTTCCTTTGCACGGTCTTCCACTCTAAAGAATCGGTTAGATAGAGGCTTCTGACTAACAAGACAATTGAGCGAAGCATTCTGACGTGGGCTTCCACGCTAGTTCAAAACAGAAAGGCCATAAAGCTCCGTCTCTTGCCCTAACATATAGCAATCGAGCAAAAGCTTTTGTCTGAAAAGAGAGTAGTTGAGCAGAGATAACCGCACGAGCTCTCGCGTAACGTTAGCGTGGGGCACCACGATGCAATTAAGAAATCGAGACACGCTTCTCGCGTAGTCTCTTATGCAGCAACAGCGAACCACTAGCTCAGGCTCAAACTGAAGCCCCCATAACAAAGCGACGCTATCGCCGCCATATACCGAAACTAAACTCCGTCTATGTAAGTATCTAGTCAGCCTTGAATTCTTTACGTGAAAAATCCTATGGAAGTAACTTAAGAACAGGTAATGTGGATCAAGTAGTATGCCTTATCACCGAGGCTACATACGCAATTGAGAGCATAAAGTCGCTGCCGCAGCCAAAAATACCAAATTAGAGTCTACTTGAAAAGAGCTTCCAGAGTTCAACCATGAGCAATTTTCCGCGACTATGAAATTTAAAGTTACAATTGTAAGCGAGTTTTGGATGTCTTTCTGACACAATCCTGGTCAAGCTTTCTGCTGATAAAGACAACTGCCACGCGATTGATCTTGCTACCGGCTTCATGTGTTTCTTGATGCGATAACAGACCAAGTCAAAGCAAAACATAATAAAGCCGTCTCAAGACGATATCTGTGCGCGAGAGCACTCGTTGCAGTGAAGCTTGATCATGTATTTGGAAAAGATCATGGACAAGTTACGCCGCTAACAGGCTGAGCGACGTCTTCAGATCAGCGCAGAATTAAATTCGCTGAAAAAATATAGTTCTCGAGTCAACACCATCTTAGCGCTAGCTATCTGACCAACCATATTTACAGATTACAATAAGACCAAGAATTGTTCTACTAGTGGCAACCAGGACTCTTAGTGGTATCTTTAGTAGTGACTCGTGATGCTGTGTATCATCACACAATCTCCACATGATATCTCATATGCTGTGCCGCTTCGCGACTGCAAGCCGAGTTATACAAAAGCATCTTCATACACAGCCACTATTTGACTGATCTTTGTGCAATAAAGACACGCTTGTATATAACACATAAATTTTTCAAGTTCTGCGCGATAGCCGGACGACATTTTTTACAGATCCAGAGGAAATGATGACATTAATGCTTGAAAGCCCGACTCAGTTTTGATAATGGCTTAACCTGGCAAGTAGCCTGTACGAATACGTGAAGGACTAAGCTTAATTAGTTTAGCTACTGCTGTCCTTGCAAGAGAAAGATGTGACGTGGTCGTTGAGTGATAAACATCCAGCGCATTAAATGCCGTCGAGAAAAGCTTGACAGAGGTACTAATCTTGTTGCTTTCAGATTTTTTAAAGCCTTCCACGTCGTCTGTGACGCAAGCGACTTTGCAATCGATTGCGCCTTGATAAAGTTTGACGACAACGATCAGGAGCATTTCGTGAGCTTCCGGTCAAAATAGACGTCAAGAAGAATAGCAAGCTTTAACCCGTAGCCGTACGACACCTCAGCGCTTTTTAAGAGCTATCAGTCGCCAAGCTGTCGTCTCAATGTGTGTGTGCACGTCCAGAAAAAAAGAGGACTATATTTGTGTGGGTTAAGAGACTCAGACTTCAAAAAGCCATCATTTGCTAAGTTTTTGCTCTAAAGCGTCTGTGCACGTCTTGAAAGACAGCGTGGACTGGTCTTTAGCTGCTTGACTCTTCATCGCTTTAAATGAGTCAATTATTCCTTAGTTATCGCTCTATTGCGTCTTTTTACGCCTAGAAAGATAGACGGGACTGATCTGACTGTGTAAGAAGTTTCAGCATTTTAAAGTAGTCAATATTTGCTAATCTATCGCTCCAAAGCGTCTCTGCACTTCTTAAAAGATAGATATGACTAATTTATGTGATAAAAAGGTCACAGCGCTTCAAAAGAGAAGCTTTTCGAGGCGTATTTGCTCGATCACGTCTGCGCACGCCTAAAAAAATAGAAATCATCAACTTGTACGGCTACGGCGAATAGCTTAATCTCGACAGAGGAGGCCTAATGCTAAGGCGTCTTCGTCACTTTTGTGGGCGGAGCGGCTGCCGAGTGCTCGCAGAAGCTAAATGGTAGTGCTTATAGAACCTCATTTATCGGAGAGGCTATTTGGTACGCAAGCCAAATCTGGCTCGCCAGGTGCAGCCTATAACGTAGAGAACGTTTTCGATGTATTGGCATCTTTGGGCTCTAAGGCAACTTTTTAGGAGCTGGCTTTGTCATTGTTAAATAACTGGTAGCCTACATCGCTGCCAGTTTGTCAGCTGTTATGACCAATCCGTATTTAGCTGAATGAGTGAGTGATGGGGCAACTTTCATCCCTCACTACGTTATGTGATCCAACTTTTAGATAATGCCGAGCTTTCATGTAAATAGATGGCTTTCCGTTAAATGAAGTCTTGAATAAATGGTCTCTCTATTGGTACTCGGGAATTACCTATGAGAAATGTCTGCAACTCCTTTCACAAATTGCGGTTATGAATTTCTTAGTAAGACTTAGAGGTTGAACATAAGTCCATAATTTTTTAATAAATAGATAAGTCTTTAAACATCTTTTTCACACATGATGCACAGTCGGTCATTAGAAAATACGGTTGCTTTTTTGCTCTATATGGGTCACAATCCTGTACATACATTTTGCGATCTAATAGCTGTATATTTGCAGGTCTCTAAACCAATCACAACACAGCACGTTTTTCTTTTGAGAAAAATCGGCCTGCGCCATTCGATCTTGGTTACTAACAGACGGCCTCATATTTGGATGCCAACCCCCCCCCAGCAAGCTAATAGCCCAATATCCTAATTGGAACAAAACGCCAAGACAAAACCAACATTCCGACGTGAAGTGTGCCCAAATGGATTTGTCGTGTAAGCGCGGGAAAAGTCCTACAGCGTCGGACTCCCAAACAAGCATTCCGTGCGAGCAGCCCGCGCTCACACTCTACGCTAGCAACACAAGCACTACTTGTGTTCCATCTGCAGCTGTCACGGCGACGCCGCATGGTCTCAAGCGCGCGCTAGGCGCTGCACCAACGTGCGCGCCGTGCGACAAGAAATTGAAGCGCGAGGTAGAGGTGAGCACACTCACGAGCCAAGAGGCACACGCAGAAGACGTCAAGAGTGTTTCTTTGCACGAAAAGAATTATTCGGGCCTTCGTTCTAGCAGAAGTCGCAGTGCAGCGCTGTCACCATTGAACACTGCGTCTGCTGAGCAGATCCGGCAGCATTTCGATGACGTGCGTCGCGAGCTGTTTTTGCGGCCGATGCTGGCCATTGTGTCGAAACTTATCTTTCACAAGATGAACCATGGTTTTTTTAACGTGCGGGTTGACCCTGTAGCGTGGAACATTCCACATTATTTTGAAGTCGTCAAGCATCCCATGGACCTTGCCATTGTAAAGAACAAGTGCCTGAACCTCGAATTTGCGACGGCTGACGAGTGCGCGGATACCATTCGTTTAGTTTTTCATAACGCGTGTCTTTTTAATCCTCCTGGACACATTGTACACGAATCAGCGGTCGGGCTGTTGAAGGAATTCGAAGCGGATTATGCCAAATACAAGGCCAAGGCCAACGCCATGGCCAAACGCCGCGACGAACACTCGTGTCCTTATTGTCTCGATAATGTGTGTGGTATCTGCAAGGAAAAGTGCATTAACTTTGAGCCGCCGTTTGTCATGTGTTCGGGTGCATGTCGCCAGCGTATTAAACGTCATGCAGTGTATTACAAGAGCCCCGATGGACAGTACCATTGGTGCTCCAAGTGCTTTACCTCACTGCCGAAAATGTTATTATTAAAGTCAGCACTGAATTCAAGAGTTAAGCACGAAGGGGTAGTATCAGCAACAGAATATACAATTTCCAAGTTTGCACTGTTAAAAGCCAAGTTTACGGATGAGCTTACCGAGCCTTGGGTCCAGTGCGACCTATGTAATGGCTGGGTCCATCAGATTTGTGCACTTTTTAATGCTTGTGAGAATGCTGATGAAGATGAGGAAGTGCTGTACACGTGTCCGCTCTGTCGCCTCGAAGAATTTGATGCTGACAGAAAGAATGACGAGCTGGGAATGTCTCCGACTGAAACGTCTGTTGAGGATTTTCCTGTTAAAGTTCAGAAAGGTTTTATGAGGTCGCCCACCTCCACGTTGGAACGTCGACCGTTTGCGAATGACTTTACGCGAGCGCTGGGTTTTAACGAAGCGAGTGAGGAAAAGGTGTTTGACTACATGACTCGGGTAGATACAAATGCGTTGGACGCTAGCACCCCGACGAGATTTGTGAGAAGTCTAGACTTGCAATCGTGTGATTTGTCTCGATTTATGGAGATATGGGTGCAACAGCATCTAGAGAATTTGGGGGAACATGAAGCTGGACAGTCTATTGTCGTGAAAGTAGTTTCTTCCGTCAAAAGCTCGTGCCATGTGAGCGCAGTCGTGCGCGAGCACTTTCGATCTGCCTCTCAAGAGGTGCGTACGTGATATCGACAAACCAAGAATTTTATTCCTGACATTTTTGTTTGATTCGGTTTTAAGTACCCACAAACTATCGACTACACATCAAAGGTCATCTTTGTATTCCAGATGATTAATGGTGTTGAAGTCTGCATTTTTTCTATGTGAGTGCTAGCATTTCGCTAGTGGATTTCACGCTCTGATTAGAACATGTTATCGCTTTTGAAAGAGAACACTGAACTTTTTGGTGAAATGTGTGCAGGTATGTCCAGGAGTATGATAACCACTGTCAGTTGCCCACAAACCGCAATCGAACGTACATTGCGTATCTTGATAGCTTGGTGTACATGCGCCCGCGACATGTACGTACAAGCTTGTACCACCAGATCCTCATCTCTTACCTGGCCGCTTGCAAAGCAAACGGTTTTGAGTACGCGCACATATGGGCATGTCCTACCACGCGCGGGGGTGATTTTATTTATTGGTGCCATCCTTCTTTTCAAAAGAATCCTGGTAAAGAGCGCCTACTTCAGTGGTACTTGAGTATGGCAAGAAAAGCGAAAGAACTGGGCATTGTGTTTGCATGCGACGACCTGTATACTCGCGAGTTTGAGCTGCTGGAAGAAACTCTTGATATACAGCTTCCTCCACACTTTGACGGCGATTTTTGGCCTTGCGAAGCTGAGCGACTTGCTGCATCTCCTTTAAAGAGAGGAAGGAAGGAAGCAAACAGTGCAAGTGCGAGCAGTGCAAAGTTTCGCAAACGGGTTGGCGAGTCAGTGAAGGCAGCTTGTGATTCGTTGTTTGTTATTGCCTTGCAACCTACGTGCGTCGCCTGTAAGCAGCTGATAAGCAATGCTGCTTTTTGGCGGGCAAATAATGTAGAGGCCTTAGATACATACTACTGCCGCAAGTGCCAGGGTGCTGTAGCTGACGCAGATTCTAGTGCTGAACAGAAGACAGTATTTACTGATGCCTGCATTGTTAGCAAGATGGAGGACATTGACCTTTCATGCCCCTTCCTCGATCAACGCCCCAGCATGCTTAAAAATTGTGAAGAACATCACTACCAATTCGACAGCTTTCGGCGTGCAAAGTATTCGACAATGATGCTCGTCTACCATATTTCCTCGACGCAGCGCTCAGCGCAATAAGTGCACATCATGCCTTTCGTAGCTAAATTCGTAGAGCTCTTTTAGCAGTAGTGTAGTGTGTGAAAAAATAAAAGCGAATAGTAAAATAAAGAAAAATGTAAATTACGAAGTGAATTTACGAGTCATGCGAGGAACCCATGTGGCCGTCACACGAATGATACCGGAAGAGGTGCTGAATTGGCTGATGCGTCCTGCTTTATATTTTCAGCGTCTAGCCATTTTTCGTATTGCTTGCTAAAATTTACAGGATCAAGCTTAAGGGCGCTATACATGTTTGCCAAGCGCCCACCGTCGATTATGAACAAGTCCGAGCTAAGCTCTTTACGGTCCTCGCAGATCATCGAGGCCCCAGCAGGAAGCGGTTTAGCGTTTCCAAATGGCGAATCAAAATAATGCTTACGGTGGTACGCTTGCACCTCCCCAAAAATGATCCGCTCCACAGAATCTTGAGACGTAGGCTTGTTCAAATCATCATCTTCGTAGTGCAGCCAGCCATCATCTAGCTCTGGTCGTACGTAGAGGTAGACCTCGGTAAGGAGGCTGAAACAAGTGTACTTCTTGACCCACTGTATACAAAAACCGAGACACATTAATGATTACTGAAAATGATTCACGTAAAGGACCAGCGCTACTCAACAAACCTGGTGGCCCAAATATTTTGCTTGTGACTTCACCAATTTTAGCGCATACAAACGGGGAAAAGGGATTTGCAAAGCTACCACCCGCTAGACACATCATACAAAGTCAGCAAATCAATGGAATAAAAAAGTAACGATCCTACTGCCTCAGGGACCTTAAGCCACACAATCGTTTGCCCGCGGCAAAGAGCATTCTTGATAATATTTGGTTTTCGTTTGGTCAACTTCTGCAAGATTCTCAAAATACTCGTAATTGTCCTCGTCGATTGAATAGAATATTCATTCATATCTTCCTCAAAGCGAATAGTACGCTTGTCTAAATCTTTTTCAAGCGCATAGAATCCAGTCTTCGTTTCATCCGAGTCTTGACGCGATACCTGAAGGTACGTGCCAACATCTTTATTCATGAACTTGGTCAACGTCGCCAGCACATTTGCCTCTAAAAAGAATTGCATAAAGTATTCCGCCTTGCACGCATGACTTGCGCGAAAGTGCTTGTAAATTAGCAAAACAATCAAATTTGACACATCGAGAACGATCGCTTTCTCGCGAAGAATCCATTTCCAAAATTGATTATCGTTATTTTCACCACCAGGTGTACTGAACTCTGTCATACCGTATTGGTCACCACCACTTGAAGGTCTCCGAGAGAAAAACGTATTTTTATCGCGAACATTTGATGCGCTGCTACAAGCCAAAGTCACCACATTTCCTAGAAAAGTGGCAAAGTCGCGCATGCAGGGTAAAAACAGTTGGTATAGCGTTTCGACACGTTCTTCCCATTCATCATCGAGTGTATTTAGCGGTCTCGTCGCAAGGTCAGCGTCACTAGATTGCTGACACTTGAGCTCATAATTAGGTTTGTGCAAATACTTATTATGAATCGCTTCACGCTTCTTCGCAAATTTTTCCTTTTGTGGATAATACGGATCCTGCGGATCCAATTGAATCGAGTCGTGGTAAGGCTTGAATGTTTTACAATGCAACACACCCGCAGCATCATCTTTGAGTATAGAAGCATCAATATCACTCCGCTCGCGACGCAAACGCTTAAGTGCATTGAGTTCGTCGAAATTGCCCAGGACAGCAGAGAACCACTCGTAGAATAGCAACAAAAGTCTCTTGATGGGAAAGCCAGGCAGCACATTGAGCTGGCTTAAGCAATCTAGAATAGACACTAACGCATACGAAGGGCCCATGATACCGATTATCATGAGCTGGCGTTCAAACACAGCGTTCTTTTTGTGTGTGTTGAAAACGATCAGCAAGTAGACGAGCACCATGTCTTGCTGCAGGTCGCTGATGAGTTCATCGGTCTGGTCCAAGTCCAGATGATGAAAATTTAAGCCCCGAAATGCATGAATTGAGCGCTGTAGACGATCTGTAAACACCGTCAAAGCACCGCACTCTTGCAACAATTCGTTGTTTGCTCGAGCTGCCTCAACTTGAGCCAGGACACACCCGCGGTTCGACGAGGAGAGACCACTATTGGCAACCGTACGCAGCGATCCTTCCGACAATAGCAGCAGCTCACGCTTTGCCCGGTAGCTCTTGTCGAGCGTTCGGACATTGGCTGCCGACGTGTTTTCCATCTGGTTCAGCAAAATACATACGCGCTCGCGGGACTTTCGGCGCGAAGCCGTGATTTTTTCCCAAAGACGCACAGCATCCCTGTCCGTTTCTGGGTCTATGGCCTCCTCATGCACGTATGTGCAAAAGAAGTAGGCAAGCTTTTCCTGAAGCGACAATTCTTTGAGCAGCTCTTCCTTATCCATGAGCAATGTCCAGTTTTTCGTCAGGGGGGTCGCGCAAATACCGGTAATTGATAATATACCGGTGCTATATTTCTTCACCATACCCAAGTTTCGGTATGAATTATTTGTACCGGTTGTGTACTGCATTGTAAAAATGCGCCGACGTCGATTATCACCGCTAAGTGACGTCATTTTGCCTGCTGGCCTTTTAAATGGCAGACGATGAACATGATACAGGGGCACAACTAGCGTAAGCATTACTGCCAGGTAAATTGATGCGAGGTAGTGACAAGAAGAATCCTCGTGGTCCTCGGTGGGTGTCAAGTCAAAGCCATATAGTTTACGATTTTGTGAGTCGCGAGTGGTCGTTGAAATGTGGAACGCTGACGATCGAAGTGATGGGGCAGGCGCGTCAGTCTGAAGTAAAGAATTTGTCGAAAGTTTTTTCAAAACCGGACATGGCATTACATGTAAAACATATTCGTTCTCGTCCTGTCTGCCATCCGCAGCCAATGTCTGGGGGCATTTGTCGGATAGGTACGTGTACCTCGTCAGGGGAGCTGCCATAAAATTGCGTACAAATACCCTGGTTTTATAGCCCACGATGCTAAAGATTTTCAATTTTAATGCTCATGCTTAAATACCTACCACTCCTTAAGCGCATCCTACTAGTATTCAATAGCGCGGAACCAATCGCCAATTGCTCAACGTCCAAGACTTTGTTAGTGAATATGAAGATCCACAAAATCATAGCCTCGCGGGCTGTAAGTGTGCGCTCTTAACGACGCCTCGAAACATGACTGTGTTAGCGACGCCAATGCGATACATGCCGGCTGCAATTGCGCCAAATTCCTATAAAGCGCGCTTTTGACAAAAAAATCACTGTGACCGAATATCTGATACAAATATGAGATACAATATCGAGGGCTGACGTCGACGCTGCCGAAGACCGTGGCTGAAGTGCGTCATTCGTTAGGCAGACGGTCTGGCTCTGCTCCTATACAATTTTCTAGTTAAATCACGTTGCGCAGTCCCCTATGTACGAGCATGATCAGTCTGCACCCTTTTACTGGAATGGCTTCATAGTCGAGGCAAGTGGAAATTGACAGGCCCAGAACCTTCATCCGCTTCTCCTCACTGGAGCATTTCCTTCTCACAGCTCACTCGCCTTACCAAAACGACAGTAAGAAAGAGGAAGAAAATCCTTTTGACACCTCAAGTCTCTTTCTTGTCATCAGTATGAGCGAGGGTACGGAAAGCCGCACACACACAACAACCATCACGGCGGGCGAACACACGAAGACGATCACAACGACCACAACGACGACCACCACGACGACCGTGGACGTGACTTCGTCGTCCGCGTTGGCAGACGCACTGGACAAGTTTACATTCATTCCCGAATTTGGTGGCCAAGGTATCTCGTACTGGAACGAGCTGCAACGGCTCTTTGCCGCGTCCGAGACTGGTTGGACGCGTGCGTTCATTGAAAAAGGGGCACAAGCACTATTGGACGAGTCGAGTTCGGACGAGGCGAAAGCTTCTGTTGCTTTTGAGGCAGTCATTGAGTTGCACACGTGGCTGCAAAGCCTTGATGTGGGAGATACCCCCGCGATCGTTTCGCTAGACCGCGTCTTCTTCAGTATGCCCCTCATAGCCTTGACACAGTGTGCTAATTATCTAAACTTTCTCGAGACTACGGGCGTCACTCATGAAAGTGTTGTCAAGCGCTCGACCACTGTCGTTGGCCATAGTCAAGGCGTTGTAAGCGCCGTCATCTTCTCAGCGGCCAAAACAGCTCACGATTTCATCGACGTCGGCGTCTCAATGCTGCGCTATTTGTTCTGGCAGGGACTACGCGCGCAAGAGACGTATGATGTCGCTCTCGCGCAGCACAAACAAGATGACAAGAATCTCGAGGACGCTGGTCCCATGCTGGCCGTGCGAGGGATCAAGAAAAAACACATTATACAAGCTATTGAGAATGTGCAGCGCCGCACCAAGTCGCACGATCTTCACCTCTCTCTGTTCAATTCCTCCGACACGATCAATGTCACGGGTCTCCCAGCAACGCTCACGCTATTAAAGCAAACGCTTGAGGGCCAGCTGGCTACGCCCGATGCAAACCAGACCCGTATCCCATACTCCCAGCGAAAACCTACAGGTTCGCTTTCGTTCTTGCCGCTCTCTACTCCATTCCACACACCACTGCTGTTGGCTGAGGCCAAGCACAAGGTTATGAAAGACGTCCAACGCGCCAAGTGCGTGATCAAAGGCAGTCAGTTGCAGGTACCAGTGTACACGACGACCGCTGACCCTATCAACCTGCAGACGGTAGACGATGTGATGGGTCAAATGATTGATTTGCAGCTTATCGAGCCCCTGGACTGGATGGCGACATGGAGAAATATTGTCCAGCGTCATTCGACTGCGACGCACATTCTCGAGTTTGGTCCGGACTTAGGCGTCACGAAGCTTAGCACCAAAATGGCAGAAGGTTTAGGCATTCAAACTGTCATTGCGACTCTAAAGCACCCGGTTGTAGCTTCTACAACTACGTCTGCACCTCTTTTGGGTCGAGAGCAATTTATAGAGACCGTGTCAAGTTTCGTTCCCAACAAAGTGACGTGGGCGAGCAAATTTGGCTCCCAAGTGACTGAATTTGGACAGCTCGTCAATCGATTTACGCGTGTATTAAACAAGCCGCCAGTGATGGTGGCAGGAATGACGCCGACGACAAGTTTAGAGGGTATTGACCTCGTAGCGGCCATTCAGAATGCTGGGTTCCACGGTGAACTGGCGGCAGGTGGGCTTTCACGTCCACAAATCTTTGAGAGCGCAGTAAACGCGCTCGTGTCGAAGGTTAAACCCGGTCTTGGCATTGCCATCAACATGCTGTACCTCAACGCTAAGCAGTGGGGCTTTCAATTTCCAATGGTGCTCCGTCTACGTCGGAGTGGTGTACCGATTGAAAGTATCACCATTGGGGCTGGCATCCCAACAAAGGATCGTGCGTTCGAAATTCTATCGCAACTTGAGGCCGTTGGTATTAAGATTGTGTGCTTTAAGCCTGGTTCAGTTGACGGCATCCACGCCGTGCTGGAGATTGCTGAGGCAATGCCAAGCATGACGGTCATGTTGCAGTGGACGGGCGGTCGGGCTGGTGGTCATCACAGCTTTGAAGACTTTCACCAGCCGATGGAAGAGACGTACGCTGCTATTCGTCGCGTTCCAAATGTACTTTTGGTTGTCGGTTCTGGCTTTGGAAACTGGCAGGATTCAAAGGAGTACCTAACGGGCGACTGGAGCTTGGCTCGTGGGCATGCGTTCAAGATGCCAGTGGACGGAATATTGATGGGTTCTCGCATGATGGTTGCGAAAGAGGCGGCGACCGCACCGGAGGTAAAGAAGCTACTAGTCGACACGCCAGGAACTGAGTCTGAGTCGGAGTGGGAAGCAAGCTACAAGGGCATTGTTGGGGGTGTTATGACAGTCACATCAGAACTGGGTGAAGCTATACACGTAATAGCGAATCGCTGTGCGGTAATGTGGAAGGAATTTGACGACAAGTACTTCTCCATCCCTCGCGATCAAGTCGAGCTAGCTCTTCGTTTGAACAAGAAAGATATTATTTCTCGCTTAAATGCAGACTATCAGAAGCCTTACTTTGGCTGCAAGCGCGATATGGAGACGGGCGAAAGCATGCCGGCAGATTTGGGGGAAATGACGTACAGTGACGTTCTAGCGCGATTGATTGACTTGATGTTCGTAAAGACTGAAGGAAAGCCGCACCGTTGGGTACACGATACGTACTTTTTGCGTGTGAGCAAATTTATTACGCGGACCGAAGAGCGCTTTCGTCGTGAAAGCTCTGGCGAATTATTTGACCAAACACAGCTGAAGACAAATCCGAGAGAAACTTTAAATGCATTTGTTGCCAAGTACCCTCAAACCGTATCGACGCTAATGTCAGTTCCGGACTGTGACTTTTTCCTCGATCTGTGCCGCACAGGTGGTAAACCCGTAAACTTTGTTCCTGTGATTGACACGGAATTCAAGACGTGGTTTAAAAAGGATTCACTCTGGTACTCTGAGGATCTAGATGCAGTTCCGGGACGCGATCCGCAGCGTGTTTTCATTCTCCAGGGCCCTGTAGCTGTTCGCTATAGTACGATGGTGGACGAGCCCGCGGCAGAAATCCTTGGTGCCATTTCCCTTGGCTTTGCTAACGCCGTACGAGATAGCGGTGCAGTTGCTGTTGCAGCGGCTGCACCAGCTAAGCAGACAGTAAATTTTGCGAATGTCGAGGTCGTAGAGAGGCAAGATAGTGTGGAATTGTTAATATCTGGGGAAGAAGGCAACTTGCCTTCTACTGACGAGTGGCTCGCTTCCGTTGCCGCGTCGGTTTGTGACAAAGAGTGGCTACACGCACTGATCTCTTCAACGCATGTCGTGGAGGAAAAAAAGTGGCTTGCCAACCCCGTTCGTCAGCTTCTTGTGCCTCTAGTAGGTCAAAAATACGTGTTTGACGCTGCTGGCATTCGTGTGTTTGACAGCTCAATTGATATATCAGGTCCTGTGATTGAAATCACAAAAACGAATGCGGACATTGGTGTCGTAGTGAATGAAGTGCGCCCGGCCGTGACTGGTCTGCACTCTGACGTCGTAGCACTCGAGCTTACGTTTCGTTACCACCCGGAACTCTCTTGTTCGATTCTTGCTGAAGGTAGCGGCTTTATCGACAAGGTCAAGGCATTTTACGCTCGCTTCTGGGTGGCAACTGAGAACAACGAAGAAGAGTCCTGCAAAGCTGCGTGCGACGCGAGCGTCGTGACTCCGTTCACGGCCGAATTCACCATTACAAAGGCTGACATTGTGGCGTACCGTGCGGCGCTCGGTTTGGAGGCGGATGAGGAAGGCGCACCAGCAGATTTTTCGACGATCGCAGCCTGGCGTCCACTCATTCAATCCGTATTTACGAAGGAGGTGAAAGGCAATCTGCTAGACCTAGTGCACCTCAAGCACTCATACAAGCTTCTGTCGTCGCGCAAGGCTTCAGCTACGTTTATGCCAGGCGACGACATTGTGAGCACGGCAAATGTCGGTAGCTTGCGCATCATTGACAGCGGTAAGATTGTACATGGTGTCGCGACGATCTCGCGCAAGGCGGTGGATGAACAGATGGAGGAGGTGCTGGAGCCACTCGTCGAGTTACATAGTGAATTTCTGATTCGTGGCACTTTCAACGACTTTAAGTCAACGTTTTCAATCGACAAGTCGACGAACGATTTTGTGCCTAGCCGCCAAGAGGATGTGGAGATTTTAAAGACAAAGTCGTGGCTGAAACTTTCTAATGCGGCTTCCGTGAACGTTGGGGACCATCTGTCGTTTAAAGTGACGACTAAGAAGCAGTTTGCATCCATTAATACGTTAAGCTCGGTTGAGGTGTCAGGTTTGTTATTCCGTGACGAAGTGGGTTCGAAGGTGGAGCTCGGCGTAGTTGAATTTGAGAGCCAAGACGTCAACGAGAGCCCCGTCGTAGCCTTCTTACGCCAGGTGCAGCCTCAAAATGCCAAAGACGACGGTTTGTTTGCAAACGGTGGTTCACACGTGCTAGCGAAGCCACTTGAGATTAACATCCCAGCGAACGCGCTTGCGTATGCTGTGGCATCTCGTGACCTTAACCCAATCCATCGCTCTAAGTACGCCGCTATCCTGGGCCACCTTCCAAAGGGAAAGCCAATCATGCACGGACTATGGACAGCAACTAAGGTACGCAACCTGGTAATCCAGAACTTCGGGTTGGGTTTGGACAGCAATGTCGTCGACTACGACGTTAACTTCGATGGAATGGTGTATCCGGGCGACAAGCTGTTTATGCAAGCTCGTCACATTGGTATGAACCATGGCAAAAAAGTTCTTTCTCTTGAAATTGTGAATGACTCTGGTGAACGTGTGATGAGTGCGCGTGCTGTGGTCAAGCAAGCGCCTATGGCTTTCGTCTTTACGGGCCAAGGCTCCGCTGCGGTTGGTATGGGTATGGACCGGTACCAGGAATCCTCGATTGCACGTGACATTTGGAACCGCGGAGACTCTCACTTGCGCAAAACGTTCGGATTTTCTATTCTTGAAATGGTACGGAAGAACCCGCAGTCGATTACGGTGCATTTTGGCGGCAAAAAAGGCCGTGCGATTCGTGAAAAGTACATGAGCTTGACGTCCGAGGACCCTGTGACGGGTAAGATTGCGCCACTTTTGCCTGAAATTAATGCGCGGACGCAAAGCTTTAGCTTCTCTGCTCCGGAAGGCTTGCTGTTCGCCACTCAATTTAGCCAGCCTGCGTTGGTGCTGTTAGAGAAGGCCATGTTCTCCGAGATTGAGGCTGCTCATCTGATTCCAGACGACGCCCACTTCGCTGGTCATTCACTCGGCGAATATGCTGGGTTAAGCTCGTTTGCTGGAGCTCTAGCAGTTGAAGACGTCGTGGAAGTGGTGTTCCTTCGTGGTTTGATTATGCAGAAAGCGGTCAAGCGCGACGCAAATGGACGTTCAGACTACGGAATGGTTGCCATCAATCCCACGCGTGTGGGCCCTCACTTTACGGAAGATGTGATGCACCAAATTGTCGATGGTATTGAAGCTGCATCGGGAAAGCTTCTGCAGGTGGTGAACTTCAATATTCAACAACGCCAGTATGTTGTCGCAGGGGAGAATGTGAATCTCGAGACGCTGTCTCTGGCTCTGTCTGCGATCAAGACACACAAGTCGACTGCTACTGAAGACGTGAAGAAGGTGATTGTCGACGCGCTGATGCAGACTCGTGCTCGTAAAGAAAAGTGTGATCAGACTGGCCGACCATTTACACTGGCGCGAGGCTTGGCAACGATTCCGCTCATCGGCATCGACGTGCCGTTTCACTCACGTGAGCTGCTTGGTGGTGTGCCATCCTTCCGTGCCTTACTGCGCACCAAATTTGATCCGCAAGTGCTGGAGCGCCAGCTACCGCTGCTCGTAAATCGCTACATTCCAAATTTAGTGGCGACCCCGTTTTCGTTAAAGCGCTCGTACTTTGACGAGGTTTACGCCGCGACCAAAAGCCCGTATCTCGAAGAAGTATTAGACCCGATGCAGTGGAAATTGACGTCGAAGGCTCAACTTGCGCATCTGCTTGTGGTGGAGCTCTTGGCGTACCAGTTTGCATCTCCTGTCCAGTGGATCAAGACACAGGCACTGCTACTTGCAGAGGGGGGAGCTCGTCGCTTTGTCGAAATCGGCCCAGCTCCGACGTTGACAAACATGGCGCTGCGCACTCTTCAGGTGGGCGACTTTCCAAACGTACCACGTGAGATTCTGTGGTACCAGCGTGATCGCGAGGCTGTGCACTTTGAAGAGGAGGCGTCGACCGTGTCTGCTTCAGAGTATGCACGTGGATTAGCTGCTGATATAAAGGCCGCTGCGGCGCCAGCTCCTTTGGAGATGGATGTAGAAGCTCCGGCTTCGGCTTCGGCTTCGGCTCCGGCTCCGGCTCCGGTTGCTGATCCTGTTGTCACTGCTCCTGTTGTCGTTGCTCCGGTCCCGCAGGTTCAGGCTGCATCGGTTTCCGCCCCTGCAGCTGCCGACGCTTCAGTATCCGCTCTACATGTTCTTCAAGTGCTCCTTGCTGTGCGTTTAAATAAAAAACTAGAGGAAATTAAAGAAGACACGGACGTCAAGACATTGTGTGCCGGCAAGTCTGCTGTGCAGAATGAGATTCTTGGTGATCTTGAAAAAGAGTTTGGTGGCGGTATTCCAGAGGGTGCTGGCGAGATCCCACTTAAGGAACTGGCAGCCAAGTTCTCTAGTTACACTACCCTTGGCAAGGTCTTGAATGGCCTGATTAACAAGGTAGTGGCAAGCAAAATGCCTGGTGGGTTTTCGATGTCGAGTGTCAAATCATATTTGGGTGTTGACAAAGGATTGGGTGCCGGAAGGATGGAGAGCGTTTTGGCTCACTCTCTACTGCTAGCTCCACAGAATCGATTTAAAAGTGACACGGACGCGCGCAAATGGTTGGACGAGAGTGTCAATGGTTATGCTTCATTCGCCGGTATCTCTCTCGACCGTCCGTCCATAAATCCCACTGCTGGCACGACCTTCCATCCCTGCCCTGTTTCGATCCCAACGGTAAGTGACAAGCCTGTGGAGGCGAAACACGCTTTGCTGGTGATGCTGGCGGCCAAGTTTGGCAAGACGTTTCACGAGGTTTCTGATACGGTGACTATCAAGGAATTGGCCGCAGGTAAGTCAGCCGTGCAGAATGAGGTCGTTGGCGATCTAGAAAAAGAGTTTGGCTCGGGTCCTGACGATGCAGCGGAATTAAAGCTGGCCGAGCTGGCTGGTAAGTTTCCTGACTACAACTCACCGGGTAAAGTGATGAGCGCGTTGATCGCCAAGATGTTGGCGAGCAAGATGCCGGGTGGCTTTGGACTGTCTGCTATTAAAGAATACTTGACTACTGAGCGCTGTATGCCAAGCAGTAGGATTGAAAGTGTGCTACTTCATGGCTTAACTCAAAATCCCAAGCAACGTCTGACTGACGATGTGACGGCCAAGCAATGGTTGAATGGGGTCGTAGACGACTACGCCAAGTATGCTGGTATTGACATTCCTTACCTTTCCAAGTTAGGAGGGATGATGGTAGGCTCCTCTATGGGCCAGCAATCGGTGCAGTCGAGCTCGCTACCAAGTGACTTTGAAAAGCGTCTGAAAACAATGATCGTAGACCAGATTGACGCCTTAAACGCATACTTAGGTGACGACCAGCTGGACTGGCATCGTAAGGTTGAGACGGAAGTAAACATGCGCGAAGGGCTGGAAACTTCTGTGTCGCAGTGGATTACAGAGCATGGCGAGTTTTATAGCAATGGGATCGCGAGTAAGTTTGACGCGAGAAAGGAGCGTCAGTACGACAGCTACTGGAATTGGGCTGTGCAAGATGCGATGGAGCTGTACTACCGTACCGCTACTGCTGCTAAGGGTCTACCAGTAAGCTCAAAATTGGTCGTTAATGAAGGTCTAAGCACTCACTTTGAAGCGATGACACGCTTTATCAACAAGAATGCTGACACAATCGCGGATGAATCGGCGATCCCGCCGCTTGAGTGGTTTAAACCATACCTTTGCAACCGTGCGACGCCCGAGCTGCTTCGGTGCACCCAATTCTTTGTGTCCCGGGCTAAAGAAGAAAGCAGCCCTGAGCTGGCCCAGGCCGTTCAACTATTGGTGGAGCAAGTGGAAGAGTGGTTAAATGCAAACCCTGTAAACATGCAGATCTTCAAACCAATGCAGCCACAGCTTCGTGTTCTCGAGAACGGTGAGCTCAAGTATTCAGAAGTGCCTCGTGAGGGTGTAACGGATTCGATCAACTACGTCGACGAAGTTGCTCGCGGACTGGAGTATAATGACGCCATCAAAACAGACGAGGTTGCAGGATCGGATGTGACGGCTATCATGACTAGTGCTGTCGGCTTCGAGTCGACTTTAAACGACAATGGCAGCATGAGTAGTGATGAGCCAGACAGTGACGATGACGACGACTTCGAAAATGACAAATGTGAAGTGGATGAAAAGCTGGCGAGCAAGACTAAAAAAATTGCGCCCGCAGAAGGCGCCAAACTCAACGCACTTCGGGACACGCTGCGTAAGCGTGCGAAGCGTGAGTTGGAAAAGTCGCTCGTGGCGCGATCGTCTTCGCTTCGTTATGGGTTGAACGAAAACTTGAAAAAGATTGTGCTACCACACGTGCACATCCGTAAGCCATCTGACGTGGATCCGACTATCCGTCTGTACGATGTGGAATCAACTTGTGTGCTGCTGTCATGCATGCGCGAGATGGCGTCGACAGGAATTTCGTTTGTCGGCAAAGTGGCGCTACTGACGGGTTGTGGTAAGAACTCGATTGGGGCGGAGATCGTGAAGGCGCTTCTGGAAGGTGGCGCGACGGTATTCGTGACGACTAGCAGCTTTAGTATGAAGACAGCAGGACTATTCCGTGAGATCTACGAGCAGCACGGAAGCCGCGGTAGCCGTCTCATTGTATTACCGTTCAATCAGGCGTCCAAATTGGATGTGCAGAGCTTAGTATCGCATATTTATAACGTGCACAAGCTCGATCTCGACTTCGTGATTCCATTTGCGGCGCTTTCGGAGATTGGACGCACGATCGTAGACATTGACTCGCGCTCCGAGCTGGCGCACCGCATCATGTTGACAAACACAGTGCGTTTATTGGGTGAAGTAGTGTCGGCGAAAAAGGCTCGTGACATTACTACGCGTCCTGCGCTTGTGATTTTGCCCATGTCGCCAAACCACGGCAATTTTGGTGGAGACGGCCTTTACGCAGAGTCAAAGCTTGGCGTCGAAAGTCTGATGAACAAATGGTACGCAGAGGGTTGGGATGACCAACTCTCGATCGTGGGCGCCATTATTGGCTGGACGCGTGGCACAGGCCTCATGTCGGGCAACAATGTGGTCGCTGCCGGTGTTGAAAAGATGGGAATGCGTACGTTCAGTACGACGGAAATGGGCTTTAACTTGAGTGCTCTTATGCACCCTAGCATTGTTGACCGCGCCGCAGAATCACCAATTTTTGCGGATCTCACTGGCGGCATGGCTCAAGTCAGCGATTTAAAGGACCAAGTGGATACGATTCGAGCCAATATTATGGAAAACTCAAGGCTTCAGGCATCTATCTATGCTGCACTGGAACACGATAAGAGTTTCTTGGCTTTGCCTTCAGACAAGCAAGTTGTTTCGTCTAATCCAAAGATGTTTGTTCCCCGTGCAAACATGTCAAGCTATTACTGCAACACGTTTCCAAAGCTGTCGGGCGTTGCTAGTCTGTCTACATCAAGCAAGCAGGCACTACTGCGTGGGATGGTGAATCTGCGCCAGGTGGTTGTTGTCACAGGTTTTGGTGAAGTTAGTCCGTGGGGTAATTCGCGTACGCGTTGGGAAATGGAGTCATACGGCGAATTTTCGCTTGAAGGATGCATTGAACTGGCGTGGTTAACAGGTCGCATTGTTTTTGACAAGGGCAATTGGGTGGACGCCAAGACAAAGGAGGTTGTTCCGGAATACCAGATCAAGCCTCGTTACGAGGAAGATATTATCGAGCATTCAGGTATTCGAATTGTAGAGCCGGAATTGTTCGACGGCTACGATCCTAAGAACAAGATGATGCTGCATCAGGTTGCGATTGACAAGAAAATGTCACCGATCGAAGTGGCAGACCGGGATGAGGCGCTGCAATTCCGCAAAGAACTTGGCGAGGAAAATGTTGACGTGTTCCAGAACGCGTCGGGCGCATGGATGATTCGCTTGCGCAAGGGCTCCGTCTTGAGCATTCCCCGTGCTCTTGACTTTAATCGGTTCGTTGCTGGTCAGATTCCGACAGGCTGGAGCGCAGAGCGTTTGGGGCTGTCAAAAGACTTGGCTGAGTCGATTGATCCAATCACATTATATGTTTTGTCGGCCACAATGGAAACGTTTGTTGCGGCTGGAGTGACGGACCCTTACGAGTTCTATCAGTACGTCCACGTCTCGGAAGTCGGTAACACATCTGGTGGTGGAATGGGTGGTATGCGTGCGTTCACGCATATCTATAAAAATCGCCTTCTAGGCAAACCAGCTCCAAGTGACGCGCTGCAAGAGTGCTTTATTAACTCGCCTCCTGCTTGGGTCAACATGTTGCTACTGAGCTCATCAGGTCCGATCAAAACGCCCGTGGGTGCGTGTGCCACGGCGGCCGAGTCAGTGGACATCGGTGCCGAGACAATCAAGAGTGGCAAGGCGCGCATTTGCATCGTTGGTGGTTACGATGACTTTGGTGAGGAAGGGGCTTACGAGTTCGCGCAGATGAAGGCGACAAGTGATTCTGTCAAGGAAATTGGCATGGGTCGCGAGCCAAAAGAAATGTGCCGTCCGTGCACGACCACGCGTGGTGGTTTCATGGAAAGTCACGGTGCAGGAATTCAACTTTTAACGGATGCTCAACTGGCGCTCGAAATGGGCCTCCCAATTTATGGAATCGTTGCGCTTGTAAATACTGCGACGGACAAGAACGGCCGATCGATTCCAGCTCCGGGTCAGGGTATACTTACAACGGCCCGTGAAATTTTGTCAGACAATGCAAAGCCTTCGCCGCTTCTAGACGTAGAGTACCGTCGCCGCCAGTTTGATGACGAAATCGATAGTATCGAAAAATGGTATGCTCGTGAGAGTGACTTAACGAACGGAGATGAGTCTAGTGTAGCCTTCTTGGACGAAATGAAGGTTCGCAAGGTCCAATCTGCGCAAGCTATGTGGGGCGACACTTTCTATCACGGTCGCACCGATATCGCTCCCCTTCGCGGTGCACTGAGCGCGTGGAATTTAAGTATCGATGACATTGGTGCCACCAGCTTTCACGGCACGGGTACCACGGCCAACGACATGAACGAAAGTGAGGTCACGCACAAGCAAATGGCGCATTTGGGTCGCTCACCCGGCAATCCGCTGCCGGTGATATGCCAAAAAAGCCTAACGGGTCACCCAAAAGGTGCCGCTGCTGCTTGGATGCTAAACGGCGTGCTACAGATGCTAAACACAGGCTTGATCCCAGGCAATCGGCATTTGGACAACACGTGTGAGACGCTGCGTAAATACGATCATTTGATGTTTCCGAATCGTACCTTTCAGACGGTAGGCCTTAAGGCTGTTTTGATGAAAAGCTTCGGTTTTGGTCAGGCTGGTGGTGAGGTAATGCTGGTGCACCCGGACTATCTATTGTCGACTTTGCCTGCTGATGAGTTTCAGCACTACTCGGCTCGCCGCGAGCAGCGCCTGATTAAAATGAATACGTACGCGCAGAATGTGATCACTGGAAAGCACCTGCACCTCCAATTAAAGAACGAGGCGCCGTACTCGTCGGCTCAAGAGAGCAATGTATACTTGGATCCGATGGCTCGTGCTGAGTATGACGTGACGTCAAAGACGTGGCGATTCGGCGGCGCAGATTCGCTGACTGCTGAAAAAAATCGCCGTTTGCGTGCGGAGAAGCGCGCTAAAAAGGCAAAGGCTGCAGCAGATACGGCGGCATCGTCCAAAAGAACATCGAAAGCACGCCAGGCGGACTCTTCGTCGACGCTGTTGACTGCCATCAACCAAGCAGCGACGGATCTAGGCCTGGCCTCGAAAAACATGGGTATGGGCGTGGACGTTGAGCCGGTAGCTACGTTTGAGAATCTGAACGGTCGAAAAGACTTCATTCGACGAAACTTTACGGATCAAGAGATGGCGTATTGCTACAGTGCACCGCATCCAGCTGCGAGCTTTGCGGGTCGATGGGCTGCGAAAGAGGCTGTAATAAAGGCCATTTCAAGCTCGGCACCGACCGAATCGAATTTATGGAAGGGTGCTGGCGCTCCACTGCGGGAAATTGAGATTTTCATGACAGCGTCTGGTGCACCATCCGTGCTGCTATCAGGCTACCCGCTGCAAGTGTTTAACCGCTTGGGCTTATCAAAGCTAAGCGTGTCCATCAGCCATTCTGGTGACTTTGCAGTATCTCAAGCTGTTGCGAACTTCCAGCACGAGTAAGGTCTCTTAGGTTTTGCATTATACAGCAATCGTGCAAGCTATAATCAATTGCGTACCCTTTGTATAACAATTTGTGCATTGCTTGCATTGTGGTCGTCTAAGCCTAGACCTCGTTGTTTTGACAAAGGCACTATCCAAAGCTTAGCATTATCCAAAGCTTTAAAAAACTTAACTTGCTTGTTTCAGCAAATGAACGTACCGCTCGGCGGAATGAATTGACTTATTCATCTGGAGGTTTTCTTTCGTGTCAAACTATTACTAGAAATCTTTCGTGTGACGGTGACTCATGTTTTTATCAGTATAAAGTAAACAAAACACATTTTGCGGTGTAGTATGTGATGGACGGATAAATTTGGGCAAGCACAGCGAGCATGCCTGTAATCTGTAAGGCCGTGTTCGAAGCCCGCAAATGCAATTTACACACGGCCTGCAACCTGTGTCACACTTCCCTTCACTTTGAAGGAATAGCGCGGAAGAGTTTATTGAACTAGCTACATTTCACAATCAGTAAGCAATAAAAAATAGAAAAAACTTGAGAGCATAATTGACTCGTGCCACAATTGGGATCACGCATTTAGTCGCTTATAAAGGAATAGGAATACTGTATAGAGCACATTTATATAAATCTTTATCAGCATTTTGCTGCACACTTCTGTCTCCACAAGACGGGTAATATCTCAAAGCTTGGTGCTGTGTGACCGTTATCACTTAGGCATCCCTTTGAAGTCAATCTTGCGGTAATGGCCTGTCTTAGCCTTCATTGTTTGGGCTCTTAAGCTTTCCTCGTCTAAGAGATGCGCAAGGGTTCAGCGATTAGCTAAGTATAATGACCTCGTAATTTGACTGCCGTTGCGGCCTTTCCAGCTATAACGTTTTGCAGCGTTCAAGCTCTGCGATCAAGTCTTATGACTTTGATCTTAGGCACAAGTACAGGCTACCGACAGTAGTACTAATTGAAGATCTAAGCCAGGTTCTTGCCTAAAAATAATACATATGTTTAATTTAGATATGTAGATATGGTGGCCTTGGTTTCATACAACCATGACGACGTCATGTACGTGCTGAGCGCTACGCACCAATCTTATACCCGTGAGACTTCATCACTTATCAAAGAAACACATAAAAAAGTTATGTTTTTTTTCAAAGAGAAGAACATCAAAAGTTTTCTTGTACCAAATAGGTAGCGTAACGGCGTTAATCTCAAACGACCAGGTGGACGTCACGTTTAAGGTCTAATACCTCGCGGTCGACAAAGAGACGAGACTTTTATAAATATTCTATAGTAAATCGTCTCGCTTCTTATGAGCACAAAAATGGAAGTTTGGAACAATTCTCCCTTGATTTTACTGAGCAAAATAAGTCATCGCCTTATCAAAATTGCACGGTTCTAAAATGCATGACCATCGATCTATCCAAGACGATCTGACGCACTAATCATTTAATGCAGCTTTGGTGCAATTATGGTCCTTAAGATCTTAGCCTCGTGTGAGTCTGAAGTGTTCTCCGCATCTCTTTAAGTGCTATCAACCTATTCAACTTTAATGGCACAGGTTCATCCAGCGGCTGGTAGTATCCGTACCCACCATCGTATTCATTATAAGGCTAAAATCCGCGTACTATGAGATCGTGTGCTTTAAGCGATGGACCAAGCCTAAAGCTCACTGCAACGAGAACCAACACGTAATTTAGAGACCTCGCGCTGGTACGCGCAAAGGTCAAAATTACTGTAAAGCTCAAAAGTCACACGGCCAAAGAAATTTATCTTTTTCTTTCGATTTCGGGGTCCCCCCAAACCTGATTCTAAGAGCATCCACATGGTCGTGCAGGTGGTGCTGCGTCTCATGAAATAGGCGCAAGGCACAGGAAAGAGCAACTTTTCCAAGCGGTCTTATACCGCCAAGGTGAGTGGCACTTCATGTAGAGGGGGCTGTGAAATAGAGACACTTTTATGCCCTTCAGGAGCTTTTTGCCAAATACAGTGGCCAGCTTTCTTCACTGAGGTCGATGGAGTTATCAAATCTACTCCGGAACAACCGCTTGCAAGCCAGTGCAGTGCAGCAACATACAATTTGTATGCAAGCTGCGATCTTGTGGCCCCGCATTTAGTGAGCTGTCTTCGACCCTCCAAGTGAGTACATACTCATGGACGCACATAAAATCGTCGAGGGTGGTTGCGTTTTGAAATTGTAAGAAAAAATATTCTGAGAATAGGCTATCCGACTGAGCCATAATGGGGAAGCGGTTATAGTACACCTTTACTACCTTTGCCAACATCCTTCTTGCATTGCCATATGTACCCTGGTAATGATATTTTGATGAAGTGCGATAAACTACACGCTTAGCCGCCCTTAGATTATACTCGAACGAATATTCTTTAAGACAAGCGACAATTATAAATGCCACGTGAAGAGTGACCTCCAAAGAGCGCTTGTGGCGCGCAAAGCAGGTCAGAGTACTGCTCGAAGACATGGCCTGCTTTGTATTATTCATAAAATCATCTCTCATATCGTCATATGCATTGTATATAGAGTAAGTCGACCTCTGACGTGCGCTAATATACGAGTCACACACCTTATCACCAATTGCTCGAGTAGAAAGATTTGCCCAGCGAATGTACTGAGTTTTGACTTCAATCAATTCCTTTAAGTCGCCAGTTTGCTAAGAATGTTTAAAAGCGAGCCTTTATCCATAGCCTTTGCTGCTTTAACCACGGTCTCTCCTTTTTGGGACACGCAATGCTACGTACTGGTAACTTTACACAGTATTTCCGTCCGAGGAATTTGATTTGACACTGTACTTGCTTGTAAAGGCTATGTCTCATAAGTTTCGCACGCATTGATATTCGAGCTGTGCGCAGTTTGTATCACATTACGCTCACAATAATAAAAGTTGAGCCATCTACGGTTCCAAACCTTTGGTGACCCATCAGTAATAATACGATACATTGGTCGACAAATCGAAGCTTTATCATCGCAAGCTTTGGTACGTGTAATTAAACAAACCGGTTTTTTTAAAAAAAAGTCAACGACAATGGTCCTCGAACAAATCTGAGTCGAACCAATCGAAAATATGAAAGTTAGTTTAGATTTGCAGCGAGGCTGCCGTAGCTTTTTGCTAAGAGAAATCGTGATTCCAGGACTGAACTATACTGTAATCAATACGTACGGCAGATCACAACCTGCCCGACGCTAGCGGTAAGACCTCTTCTGGTATCTATCGTTCGAAACGAAAGCTGAATAGTTTCTCGATATATCACTTTATTAGATAAACACCCTACGATCCTTTTCTAGTATTTAAATGCTTAGTCTCCAGATCTGGTTTTAAAAACATGGAGAACTTGGCGTATGTCACACTAAAACTGTATAACCTCGTTAAACCCAGACTTGGACTCATCTATACAGCTAATAGCACTCTTTGGGAAAAACGTACATAGCCGTTGTGACTTGTGTCACATTTAGGAGCCCTTATAACAAACTAAAGAGATCTCATAGATTCATATTATATTTTCAACGAAAATCACACAGATAGTCAGTTTATTTTTTTATCCGAAAAATTTGCCGTGGACAAACCCAATATTATTCGTCTACCTTGTTGACCGTACCTTCTGCGTTGTTAGAATTGAAGTTCAACCATATTTTTACGACACTCACACTGTCCGAGCCTCACATATAAGAGCTTCCCTACGCGCGTCGCGCTCATTTAAGCAACACACTCGCAAGACTGTGCGGTGCACACCGCATTCTCGCGAGCAATCAAAGTTCTCACTAAGCTTCACATGTGCTATGTGCCTGACTGGCCAGCAAGAGGCTGGTATCAATTTGATGTTTGAGTTTAGCGCAAGGCCGATGGTTCATTTAAAAAAAGACAAGGCATGATCCATGGCGACATGCAATAAGCAAAAGTACGAGCAGGAGTTCTCTCACCAGAAGTCAACAACACTACGATAAGTATAGCAATTGCATGACATAGTGTTTTGAATGAGCCGTACATCAACTAGATGTAGTGAAAGCCTCCTCAAACGGCAAAATAAGAGGAGTCGAGTACTGCGCGATGCCAGAGGTCGAATTAGATAGTGAGTACAATTGCCTGCACTTTGTTATAGCGATATGCTATAAAATGCAATATAGGCTTGCACGGCACGAGGCGTTCGACAAATTTTTATGCTCAATTAACTGTTAGCTTTTCGGCTTCGAGTCCTTAAGATCGAGGGTTGTCAATGCGTGTATATGTCGATGATGTAATTGTGACAGAAACCTTAAATAATATAGTTGTCCACATCAAGAACGACCTCAAGACGCGTCTACATATACCGGTAAGTGTGTATTTGGGCTTGGACTCGAGCCAATTGACAATAATGAATGCAGCAAGACAACGCGCTTCTTGGACTTTATCCTTGAGCGATTCGGCATGGAAAAGTGCGAAGCGGTTACATGTCCAACATACTTGAGCTTTCGACATGTCCTGAGCAGCGCTTCGACCAAAGTGAACGCTTCTTCTTGCAAAGCAGTGGATGCTCTCATGCAATCAACGACTGCAACGCTCCCATACATTACATTTGCTGTCGGGTATGTCTTTCGTTCTGTGGAAAGCCCTCAAGTTGAGCACGGAGCTGCGTTTATGCGCATATTTTAATCTTTTTAGAGTACGAAATTGAATGTTTGTTGCTTCAAAATTGGACACCAAGTGTCATATATTTTAATGCAGGCAAAGGCTGATGACCATTTTGATCGTACGATTACTCTTGGCTTCTGATGGCAAGCTTGGGTAGCAAGAAGCAGCTGGAAGTGGCATTATCAGGTTGTGAGACAGAACACAATGCGCTAAGTCTGGCCTTACAAGAGTGTAAGCGGATGCGCCATATACTGTGTGGAACTCTAAAAGCAGCCGGTAAACAAGTATGAGACCTCACATTTCTTGAAATGCGTCAAGATGACGAAACAACAAGCTAGCCGTAGCCGTATCAAGCAAATTGACATTGAGTCCGACCACATTTGCGATGAGGTCAAGAGCGGTGAGGCGAAGCTCAAGTACTGTGAGTTTTGAATGATGTTGGCGGACACGCGTGGCGTAAGCTCTTTCCGGACTGCGTCACAACGGTAACATTGCAGCTTTCGGTCTTCGCATATTAAGGACATCGGTACCGGTTCCTTAAGTTATGGAAACGCGCATGGACAGGCGCACCCAATATGATGATTCCTGGATGGTAAGGTAGTTACGCTCGGATCGTGGGTTTTCTGATTAGATCAGAAGAACGACCGGCTCAAAAGTAGCAGCCAGTGACGCGATGAGGATCCTACAAATATTTCTCTTTGGTATTGTCCTTCTCTTACGCAAGTGTCTTCGCCCCGGTCTTCCTCCGCTCCGGCAATTCTGTGTCTTATTGATTTGATTCTTATTTTTCGTTCGCTCACGACATAGGATAATGTCCTCACGAATAATAAATTGAGCACCTAAAGATTTATACTCATCAATGTCTCTAAACCACACCAGAATCGGAAGTGTGGAAGTCTTTAAATTTGTACTCGCAGGTGTCGTCACCATGGCTCCTCTGCGTAGTTTGGTTTCCTAAGCCCACAGTTGCGAGAAAGAAGTGACTATCAAAACCGTCAAGAGCGAATCAAAAAACATTCGTAGGGACGTCCGCAACATTCTTTAAGGCTGCAATTGCCTCCTTGTCGTTCGTAAGTTTAAACTTCCACCTTCGAGTCCTTCAGTCCTTCCGTTTAACACGAAGCATTGGCTAAAACGTCAGATTTCTTTATTAAAAATTGACTAGTATGGTATAAACTTTGGGGGGAATTAGTTCCCAGACCCAAAAAACAAAATGAGAACTCCTAAGTTGCATACTGGAAATCCTCACATATGCCCAAAATGGAAACCGATAGAAACCGGTTTCCAATCCTTACCGATTTCCTCATTTAGTATAGCATGACAGGATTACAAAACGGACCGACAAAAGCACTAGAAAAGATGACGAAGGTATCGATGACTTTTCGCTGCGATAATAGATGCAATTAGTCAAAGTGACAGCTAACGTCATCATGCATGCGGTTTATGGCGCAGTATTTAGGGCAGCGCGAAGCGCAACGCTTCGATGAGCTGCTCATGAGCGCCACGCACGGCTTTAGTATTGACCAGCTAATGGAGCTGGCTGGGCTTAGTGTGGCTGCTGCAGTTGCAAAACAGTTTCCTACCAGTGCGGCATTATCAGCTGAAACGGATGCTTGTAAGCGCGTGCTAGTGGTCGCAGGCCCAGGTAACAATGGGTAAGAGCCGAATTTGAGAAAAGCAAAGATGGAGACTGAAAGTTGTGTTTAGAGGCGACGCGCTTGTGGCAGCGCGTCATCTCGTGGTAGGGCGCTATCATGCGAGTAGAATAGTATTGATCCAAGTGCTCAAATATCAGATGGCGTTCTTTGTAGCATTTTGGATACTTGCCGAGTATTTTGTATCCAAAACGTAGTGCCAAGCCCCTTTTTCAGGTCATGCAAATAGATAGTCTTGCAGAACATCATGAAATGCTGATACAATGTGTTCATACGGTGACAATGTTAACAGAGATTGGTGACGCAGTGTGAGCAGTTAAAAATTCCATTTATCGAACCGATTCAGGATCCGTACGAATAGAGTGGAGAATTACAGCAACGTGATTGCTAATTAAGTGTGGCGAGTTCTGTTGTTATAGCGCATCAGTGGATTCCACTTACGACATAATCCTGGACGGCATTTTTGGCTTTAGCTTCTCTGGAAGCATTCGTCCGCCCTTTGACCACGTTGTTGATTCGCTTCGAAAATGTCAAACTCCCATCGTCTCGATTGACGTTCCGTCGGGGTGGCATGTTGAAAAGGGTGCAATTCAATTTACACTCGACTTACGTCAAGAAAAATGGAAATGCTAAAGTTTGCATGATTGCGTTACAGGAAATGAAGAGGGGGTTGGATTGGAGCCTCAAATGCTGGTATCGCTCACGGCTCCGAAGTTGTGTGCAAAGTATTTTACGGGTCCGAACCGAGTTCATTACGTTGGAGGCCGCTTCGTGCCAAAGTAAGACTGTGCCACCTCATAGAAATCGTACGCTTTAATTGAAAGGGATTGTTGTTTATTTCTAGGTCAGTGGCAGAAGAGTTAAATCTGGAGCTGCCCGAATACTCTGGCGTGGAGCAGTGCGTAAAGCTACCAATGTGACAACAGACGTTTTGTGGAGCACATCCAATCGAAACCATTATCTTTTCTCACCCTACCGATGATCTAAACTCGTTAATAGGATATTCTCATGCGTAAAGTCACTAGCCAGGCCACATGCATTAAACTAAGCATTCTGCCTCTGTCGAAGAGAAGACATTGCTGCGTTTGAACGTCTTGTAGACATCTTTGCACTGCCGCGTGATTCGCTGTTGTGTAGATATGAATGTGCTTGGGCGTTTCGATCGTAAATTTGAAACTAGATCTACAGCTAAAGCTATACTTTCAACAGCACTCCAGAAGTTTTACGAATGTTACGCGTGTCTTTTTCTCTACCTTACCGTATGAGAATTCTGGAACTTTTGATTAAGACGGAACGTAGAAGACGGAACTTGAGGTAATGAGTTTGCGGCAGATCGGGCATGAGGGTCGCGGCAACTGCTGCACACAGGATCCGCAGTAAATGTGACCACACGGAATTAACACACGGTCCACCTGGTTTTCCAGACACACAGCACATGTAAGCGAGTCCTCCATTTTCTTTTTCTCGCGATTTGCCGAGTCAATTTGGGTCACGGCTACACGGCGACTTGCTTCAGCTACCTCTAGACGGCGCTGCAGCCGAACGTTTTCAGCCATTAGGTCCTCGACTCTTGTGTCCAGTGTGACGTTCAGTCGGGACAGAAGTTCGTTCACGGCAGACAAGATGTTTGTAGAAGAAACCACCGCTGCCGGTGCCTTGACAACTAGCGCTCCGGATACCATCGCACTGCCATGTATTTCTGGCGCAATTGCTACGACTGACAGGGGTAATGCGCCGTAAGCCAAGGCATTGTTTGCTGAGTCTTCAGCTTGCCTGCCAGTCCCTACGCTGGCACTGCTGCCACTGGTTCCCACGCGAGCTGAGCGGAAGAAATACAATTGCGTGGCTAGCACCCATCGGGTTGACGTGCTGTTAATCTTCACTTCGTATCGGCTTACACCTGCAACGTCACCAAGTTCTTCCTTAAGAATCTTGCCGTAGCATAGCGTTCCACTTTCATCTTCTATGGCGACGAGCTCTCCAGGCAAACAAGAGCGCAAGGGTGCCAATTCTACGTTTGCACAGTCGACCTCGCATAAAGGCTGTCCCAGCACCCCACGAAGCTTTTCAACGATTAGCACAGGGTCTTCGTAAATGTCAAGCAGCTGCAACACGTCAGAGATTGCCACCTCATCGCATATCAAGATCGATTCGAGGATGGAGCAGTCCTGCAACACTCCTCCAAGGAGCTGATTTATACAACGAGCGACTAAGTGACTTGCGCGCATTTTTATTTCAGAGCGCGCCTCCAGCGTCCGCTTAGTGATGTAAATTCGTCGACGTGTTTGATCTAAGAACGATAAGCTTCCCTTGCACGATGTTTTCGTCACATCAACTTTGCGCGAAGGACACTCCAAATTTGCAATAAAGCGTGAGTGCAGTTTCGGTACGCACTCGACTTCGTACGTTGACAAATTTGTGATTCGCTGGTTGAGATCTTCAAAGTCGGGAATAAATTCAAAAGTATCGTACGAGGAGGCTTTCTGCTGTTGAGCCGTGATAATTTTACGCAAGGCGTCGGCAAATTGCTGCGAGGATAACACGCTGTTGAAGTGCGCAATGTCATCACTCACAACAAGTTCAGTTGGAACGTCGCTACTCTCTAGCTCTTCCGTCACAATCTTGGTAAGTTCTTGCACTCCAAGCATCTTGCAACACCTTGTGCTAATACGAGGGTGCAACACATGCAGCTCGGAAAGATCGATCCTTAAACAAAGCGATGCAGAGTTGTTAAATGCCATCACCAGCATTGACTGCATGACTGCTGAACTCGATGGAAGAAAAATGTTCTTTTTATCGCAAAGCATAAGGCGATAATTGGACTCGGCCATCGCAGTGACTAGGAGTTCAACCGCCCGAGCAGCTGCAATTAATTCATTTAAGTTCAGTGGATGCCCACAGCATTCTTCCTTAAGGTCCCGTAGTAATCGAATGTAATCGCTCACTTCAGGGGCTTCTTTAGAGCCCATGTGCCGATAAAGCGAGTCATACGCGCCAAATACGCGGGGTACCTCAAACATTAACGGTGCTAAGTTCTCGCTTAAGTGAAAGAACAAATGAGAGCCTTTCACTAAAGTAGAACCAACGGGAATGACAGCTGCATCAGTGAGACGTTGTTGAGCATCCGCTCCCAGTTCTTCCCAATTTTCTTGCAAGAACTTAAAGATCGTTTGAAACACCTCGATCATGGGTAAAAAAAATTGCCAGTCAAGGGATCGAGACGAAAGCGCACAATCACTGTTCGTTATGGACAGCAAATGCCTCACGACTTGATCTTGAGAAGGCGGTGACCTGATTCCTAAACGGCTGTAAAGGCTGCGCGGTGGTACTGCTACACTAGCCAATATTGGAGTTGTAGAGTACACGAGCGCCTGATCATTTGGAGTCGCACAATCAGAGTATCTGCGGACAACGGAGCGCGATATAAGCTGTCCTTCACGCTTGGACGAGCCAACTTCAACTCCATCCATTGACCTTGGTATATGTTCATACACAACCGCTGGAACGAACGATAGCGTCGCTATTTGCTCGAAAAACGACCGTGATCGATCGAATTTGTCAAGATTCTGGACAAAATATTGGTGCAACGTTGTGATCAAGTGCTCGTCTTCAGACGTTAAGGCCTGTTTATTAGAAAACTGTCCATCAATGCGTTGCGCACATTCCACAAAAATGTCGACGGTAACTTCGGTATGTAGACCAATTTCACCCATCAAATCTAACCACTCGGGCGTTTGATGACGAAGTGCAGGAAAATGACCACAATTCCTAGCATAGATCGTGGCGAGCACCCTGTTTCGAGGATCGCAGTAGGCACTCGCTGGGAAGTAGTGTACGTCATCGCTTTCATCACTGCCAAATAGAGCTGATGTCTGGAGTAGAGCTGTCAATTCAGCGTTGCCTCGTAGTGCTTGCCATTTGTGCAACAGAATATTCAGCACTTGGTCGCGTTGTGCTTCTATTAGATCACTGTACATTGGAAGAATGTGAACTAGGAGCTTGCTGTCACTCATTTCATCCACTCCAAGCTCTTTATAAAATGCGTTGAGTCGTAAGTTACTTTTAAGAAAGCACTGCTGGGCATCCGAGGGCAGTGGAATATTTGTTAGATCAAGATCCGGGGGAATTAAAAAGTACTGAGAGCCATAAATTGCGCAAGAAACGCTGCGGATATTAACGTAAATTGGCAGCTGTTTCAGTCTGTCCAGCTGAAAACGATTATAGCCCCCATTAGTCTCACTGTTATGAGCAAAAAACTCGGCAATGAACTCTGCTTGTGCTTCTCGCAGCTTTTCCCAGCCAAGCTCTGTCCATACTAATGCAAAAAACCCTTCCAGAACGACTAGAGCCACGTCAGCACTACGCGGCACGATCTCACGTTCTTGACCTCCAAAATAAGCAAGCTCCATCATTGGTACATTCAACTCAACAAGAACATCATGAAGCGTCTCACGACTACAGAACTCAAGAGCTTCATCTTCGACTGGATACGTGGCGGTTGCAAAGCCTTCGCTGATTTCAATCCCATCTGGGCTGTCAACACCATCTTCGACAACGTTAGTGCTCTCTTGTTCCGAAACTACTGGGTCTGGTGCTACAAGAACTTCTTGATCAAAGTCTTCGTTTCCTAAACAGTCACCCACACTCGAAGCGTTTGCTTCGACTTGAGCTGATGGTGACAAAACGTGTTCCAATTTGACACTGGCAATCTCGCTAATTGACTCATTACCCGACCTACTTTCGTCGTCAATTGCAGTCGCTTGTTCATCAGTCTCGTCCTTTTCTTCTCTCTCTACCTCCTCTTCGCCACTTTCATTATCATCTGAACTACTACTATCTTCAGCAGATTGATCGTTTTCATTTAACTTAGCTGAGCCTAATTCCATCAACCGCTTGCGTTCAGCTTCAATACCAATCATTTTGCTTTCTTGCTCTGTAATAGAAGCTTGAAATGCCTCAGCAACTAACGCCGATATCATGCTATCTGCTGAGCCATCCCATACACACACGGCCATATCCCGCTTAGCGCATGAGACTAATCGAGAATTCTTCACAGGAATCAATGGCCAACTTGCAAAATACTCCAAAGATCGGCGATCGAAATGCACAACCTGCCAAAATCGGTAAAGCCACAGCTCGTCAATCTCAATCGGCGAGCTTGGATCCCACTTGACCACATCTTGGTTCTTCCACGATGGCGGCAAAACCCTCTCAATATTTTCGGACAGAATTTTGATGGAAAAAGAAGCTAGTCCAAAAATGGAGGTGAAGCGACTGTCTGAAAAGTATTTGGAAAGTCTTTGGAGTGCTGCTAACGACACAAAAAGACTTTGAAGTGGTCTAAGCAACTCTATCTGGTCAAATGAAGCGACAATGTAATTTGTGCGACGTTGGTTCACTCGGAGCACACCAATACTTCCATCTTCTAAAGGCAGCAAAGAAAGTCCGTGAAATTCGGTCCAAATCGAATCCATTTCACTTGGTAGCGGAACTGGCAAGTCACTTAAGCAATACTCGAACAGGGATAAGCACACGTCAGAAAGAACCTCCGAGCTGCTTACACTTCTCAAAAAACGGCGCATAATTTTTGGAGTCACGGCGTAAATGCGCGAAGGCAGAAGCCGAGAGCAGTCTTGCAAGATTTTGGTTGGAATGTCTAGTGCTGGGAAGTGCATTTGCGCAAACGAAGACACCTATAAGCAAGTCATCACCGTAAATTTAGCAAGCACCAAACATACACCACTGTTTCGTTTGAGAATTAACTTTACCTGAATATTCATGCCGCCTAAATCAAGCTGGTAGCCATTGCTGAGGGCACGAAAGGTACCGTCAGTGCACAGGAACAGCTCTCGTGTACTTACTAAGAGGTAGACATGTTTCTGCACTATAGCGCTAAGTTCTTTACCTCCTCCGCGCTACATCACCAGTAGTTATAACTATGTACATACCATAAGGAGCTTTTCTACAACGATTCTTACCTTTTGTATTGTCGGCCAAATATTGTAAAGTGCCTTCGGAAAAGACCTTTCGTAGCACCGCTTGGCAATCATAAGAAGCTTTGTATACGCACCCGAGACGCTGTCTTCCAAAAGAACGCGATTCCACCCAGCAGCGACCTGTAAATCGCTACCGCACGGATCGCCAAGGTTCTCTTCTTGATGACCAGAGCTTAAAGACGTGCTTACTACAAATTGTTTCTCTGTGACTGTCTTCTTAAAGCAACCATTGATGTGGACTGGTAGTCCCACATGCTGATGCATACTTACAATATTGTATAAGTGGCCGCGAAGTCGAGGAGCTGGGCTATCATTGCGCAAAATATGGCACGCTACGCTCACGTAAGGCGTCGAGTAGAGCATCTCGTGAACTGGAGTGCAGGCCAATTCACGACTTCTCCCCAATCCAATATTATCAGCAAACAGCCAAATGTCGCGATATTGTCGATTTTCTAGATCCAGGTGTACTGCAAACTTCATTTGGTTCTCAGGCGTCACTGGACTCTTGAAAAAACTCTGAAGTGAAAACCTTTTCTTCCAGTCTTGATTATGACGTGTCGTGTTGCGTGTTTGAAGCGTTCGCTCGGGTGCATGGAGACATACCTCACCGTGGCAATGGAAGGCAAACTCAGATTCTTTGCCCACACTCCAAAGGGAAATACGGTGAACGGATTGTGTAAATATCAATGTCTGGTACAATTGCGACTTAACGAATTCAATCAATTTGCCCGCTTCATTCGCATTAAGCACATAAGATGATACAGCTGACCCTTGTTTTCTCCAAGGAAATCGAATTAGTGTGCTTTGTGTCCCTTGAGACACGTTGCTTGGACAAGAAGGGAGAGTTGTCAACGGCAGTAGCTGATCCGGATATCGAACAAAATCTTGGCTGAGCACTTCGTATCGTCGACCAATACTTGTCCGACCTGAGTCTGGGGTCGTGACAGCTTTTGTTCCAGTCGATGACGACAGATAGCTACCAGTTGGATCAAGAATATAGAAGCCCTCTCCACTAAGAATTTGCATGCAGTCTGCGACAATAAATCCACAAAGAAGCCCCGCGCGTGAAGACTTATTGTTAAACAACTCGTTTATGTCGTTATCACCCAGCACCACGTCTTGAATGTGGATACAGAGTGCTTCATCTTGCAGCGCTTGCAGAGATGGCTGGATCACACGCTGGGACGGGTGATGCCGGTAATCTAGGAAAAAGTCCACTTGTTTTCCTCCCAGTCGCTCAGCTGCGAGAATTGTATCCCAAAGTAAAGCGTGATGCCATTTGGATTGAGGCGGTAAGACACTATGCAAGCTACTAGCAGGTGGACACACGACACGTCGACTGGTCACTGACGTCTGTGCAAGTTTGGTGTGCAATGACACTGCACCAAGCAATTCCGCTACAGACTTGGGAACTTTACTCAAAACAAACGTAGCTCCACACCGAACTTCTCTTGATTCGTTCCATTCCATGTCATCAAAAGTCAGTTGCACAGCAGGAACAAGGCGATTCGACTGATCGAGCAGAACCATGTCTTGTGACCCAAACGAGCTTATTACTGACTCCAAGGATGGCAAGTCGGCTGCAAGGATTTCATAGATCTTTAAACATGCTGCCACTTGCTTTTCATCTAGCAACACATTTCGTGGAAGTCGCATGATTGACTCAAAATAATCAGCCGTCTCAAAAATACTTTTAATACCCATGGAAATCAGTAGCGATCGCGGGATAATATGCTCACTCGGACAGCAATACAAAAGTGGCTCTAAAGTGGCGTCAGCCTCCACAGCAATTTGGCACGGGTACGCAAATTCTTTGCCTGTCCAGATCCAAAGAGCATTTGCGAGCTTGCGATACACAAAAGACGTCTTCCAACCCTCTTCGTCTGACAGTCGATAACTTTCTAGCATTTCATACATTGCTTGAGCTTCCGATAATGGGAATCGCCATTTGGGCGAAAGAGAAGACGGCTGCAATCCATCGGAATCTTTTTTGCAGAAGTAGCCTTGCCATTGCAAGCCAATGGCTTCGAGTTGCTTTGCCACCACAGAAGATTCAACTTGTTCGCTCCATCCAAACGCACAAATGAGCTCTTTAGACACAAGCTCACCGTCCAAAATGTCCATTGAAGACGAGCAGTACCACTAAGTTAAAGCGATCAGATAGTTTAAGAAGAAGCACAAGATTTTAGCAACACACATTATCACATCAAGGCAACCCAACAGTACATACCGCGTCATTTAAAGGGCGCATACGTGCTGCATTTGCAAGCTTACTGCCAGTCTTGATTTGTCTTTTCCATGGCATTGCAGGATCGGGCGACTTCAGCCGAACAGGTAGCCACCGAATGTCTTTCAAACTCGCTACAGTTTCCTGCAATGTGTTTGTACAACTTTCATTATTTTCTGTATTCGACTTTGTATTCGATTCTGACATCATCTCATCGAAATGTTTATTGACGATCGATAGAAGGCTGTGAGCTTTCAAGCATGCTAGGTCAGAAGATCCGCCGCCATTTTCAAAAAACATAGCTTCAATGGAACGCGCACTTTCCAGCACTGCATGACATGATAATCCGGTTCGTAGACCAAGCGATCGCAATATGTGAATTATTGGTGGGACTGAAAACGCTTGAGCTGGAAGGCTGTTGTCTCCCACGAGTTCTCTCAATTCGCTTACGCTAGGATCATGAAGCTGATGAATTTCTCGAAAAACCCTTTTTCTCGATGGAATAATGGCTTGAGTTGCAATAACGTGGCGAAACCGTGGATCATTTCGCTGGTGATGAGAAAGCGTTTCTAATGCACTGACAATTATTTCATCAAGTAGATGTGCATCCTGAATTTCAAACTCTTGCAATCGTGGAAAAACATGATCCAGTAGAATCTTAGTAGAGGTCCATTCACCAATACCACAATCCCGCAGAAATCTTCGCAGCATCTCCTTTTCGGCCCAAAAAAATGAGCAATTAAGAATTCTGCTATCAATTTTTGTGTCAGGTAAGTAACCTCCACGCCTTAAGCTGACAAATTGAGTACTCATGTTGATCTGGGTCTCAGCTATCTGATTTGTGTACACGGGAAAAATTGGAAGCTCAAAAAGAATTGGCTGAAATTCACTTGATATGGTGTCAAAAGTATTTTGCGCAAAGAAATCGCATAGCACCTGCCGCTCGTCCGCCGTCGTTACTGCAAACATGTCATCAAAACGTTTCCTGTCATGCTGAAACTGAGAGCGGCTTAAGGCTGCCAGAAGTCCATTTGAAGTAACTTTATGAGCATACTTGCGTGCCAACAGCCACTGCGAGCACTTTTCACCGCTAAAATACGAGATATCAACAATGTAGACGCCGACTTTCGCCAGTACGCGTTGTAGCTGACTGAGCACATCCGACGATATTTCTGAGTGGGGCAAAACAAGGCTCACATTCGATGCAAGGCAAACCCATCGGTCTCCTTCATCGCTTGTGATGGGAGTCAACGGCCACTTCATGAAGACTTGGGGTGGTTGTTCAATCGTCTGTAGTTGAGTCTCCACATACGTCCACAGTAAGCGCAACCAGTCTCTTTTAGCTTGGGCCCCATCCGTGCCTGATTCCGACGCGAGAGCAAACACATTATCCTCAACTTTGCGCCAGCCGGAGCTTAATACATGCGGTAGAAAAGTATCAATTATAATCTCCAGACTCAAAACACCAAGATTCGAGCACTCATTCACAGCGGGGAGCTGATCAAACAACTCCTTAAACTCCCTGCGCACTACCCGATGCTGAAAGTTTGCCAAGAGTCGTTCCTCAATCACGCTACCGAAGAAACAAGTCAGTTGCTGTTTTCTGCTCCCGTCAGAACCATTATTCTCCAAGCTCTTGTCAGTAAAGCACAGTCGCTCGAATTTTCCATTCATTAGAGGCAACAACGGTAATTGGTCTAGATTTTGAGCCACATGAGGACACGATGGACTCAACAAATCTGACAAACAAAACTGGACAACTCGCTTAAGCCCATTCGGAGTCAAGACTGGCAAAAAATCTCCTTTTCGCGTCAATTGTCGAAAAAAGTCGGGTGTCATTGCTCCATAAACAGCGTTGAGTTGAATCATGAGGTTGCGCAGAGCCGTTGGCAATATCACTGTTGTTAGATTTACTGCATTCAGAGCTTCTTCAAGAATTTTCCAATCTCCAAGATTGTCGTCAACTAAAACACAAGAGCCAGGAGTTACAAACCGCCTGGAACCTTCCACGATTGTGTCATTAACCTGCTGGATACTCGACGCGAGAAACATTGATTTATTCTTCATAATACGAAAAAGTTCAAGAGCAATGCTACTCCACGGACTGGAAGGCAAACCTGTCGGAAAAAACGACAAATATCGGGAAAGATCCGACTGACCCATAGCCTTCACTTCCAGAAGAAATTGTAAATAGGCAGGTGCGACTGCATCTACCAGTAAATTTGCATTCCATTCTGACCGTAATTTTCCATCACCACTCATGTCATCCCCAATCCAGATGTCGCGTCGATTTGAGGAAAGTTCGAAGTAGCCATTCACGTGGACTGGTAAGCCAATACGAACAGGTAGAGGTAAAAAGCAAAAGGCTCGGCCTTCCGTTGGAATTCCGTCAATGCGACTAGCAATGCCTACCCACGGAATGAGTTTCAAAAACTCGTTTTCCGCGGCACAGGCCATGTCGCGTGCCTTTCCACCCCCAATTTGGTTGCATACCAAGTACTTCTCTGTAGTCTCCTCGATCTGGTCTTTCATGCTCAAAGTTATTGTACCCACGTCCACCTCTGATTCCTCTTGAAATGCCATCGTTCCAAATCGAATGAACGCTTCTTGCAGTTCTCTTTGCTGTCGACGACGAATGTTAAGCACTTGGGTTACCGAGGGAAGATTTTCAGTTGGTGTAGACCGCAATCGTGTATAAAACTTTCGTTTTGCGGATAGTTCCGTCGTATTAGAAGATCCCAGTGATTCATCATTCCGCATAAACTGATCGATCTTTCGCCATGACTCGCCCCGATCTTCTTCGGGCACTTCCGAACCATATAGAAATACAGGTGGCTGGTCAACTTCGGGCTGAAAAAAGACGTCCACTTTGCGAACGTTCCGAAGAAACAACATCGTGTCGATAATTGACCCCTGAAAACTCTTAAACAACTCGACAATTTCATGGTGCGAGTAGCCTCGACGCTTTATTTGACTGCTTTCTGCAAGAGTGCTACTACGAAGTGGAAATCGAAACAGAGTGCCCTTGTAATGGTGTTCTAAATCACATCCAAACACATTTTTAAATGGTGCAAATTGATCGGGAAACTGCTTAACAATGCTTGCATGGGCAAAACGAATCTTGATACCCGGGTTTGCAGCAGAAATTCCGGGCAAGTGGGTGGCATGAGGATCGAACATCACTGCACAAAAAGATGACAGTTAGAAATTAAGCCAAGCAGTCATAGCTCAGCACAGTCAAAGCACAAAAAAAGGCGCACCAATAGACTTGGCTGAAACGATCGACGGTAAATCTGTAAAATGGTACACGGAATTAAACCCGAGTCCGAACCGCCCCGTGGTTGCTGCACGTTGCAGCTTGCTGGCTTGACCTATGCTAGCAAGATTTATGAAGTCTCCATCACTGAATTCAGCGTCATTGTACTGCAACACACATAGATCATGGTCAAAACGCTTGATTAAGAAAATGTACGACAAAAAAGAAACTGACGCAATACAATGCCGGCCCTTGCCATTTTGCCATCGCTGGACTTAACAAAGAAGAAGTTCCGTACGTGCAGTTGTTGTACAACACAGAAACACGTGTAGCACCCGCATCGTCAGCATTTTGAATAAGCTCATTGATAATATTTGGTCCATCCGGATACTGCTCTAGAATGTGTGCAATTCGCTTCGTCAGCGCTTCTGTCTGCCCAAATGCCTCGACATCGCCAAAAGACAGGTCTTCATGGCCGCTCTCACTAAGCAATTGGTTGCGTAATGATCGAGACCCAATTTTTGCTGCAACTTCATTCGAGATTTTGGGATGCACAAATCGAGTGTATTCCAAAGTACCATTTAAATCACGTTTATCCAACCACGGAGCATCATCATACGTCAAACTTGCTGCCAGCTCAAGCACCCCATTCTGATCGGGAGCAAATAACACGTAATCGGAATGGTGTTGCAGCGTGTCACTAATCAGTTGAATTAATCCAATCGCTATCGTCAGCTTATCGCCAGAGAGGGGAGTAGCATTCGTGTGATCTTCTTTTGAAGTCACCACATGAGAAGATTCCTTGTACATTGTTTCAAGTATGTGCACATAATCCGCCAGCGCAAATCTTTCTCGAACTCCAATCATCTTTAAAAATGGTCGAAAATGAAGTAACTCATGAGGAACTGTATACAAATAGGGCTCCGCGTTTACAGCGGCCGCTATGACCACGTGACTTGCCGAGACAAAGCGGTCGCCAACCCATACATATTTGCCCTTCCCCGACAAAATCGTAAGGACTTGGTCACGGCGGGAAACCTCCTTTTCGGTCTCAAGAAATACCGATAACATCTGATACATGTTGTACACTGCGGGCCAAATTACGTGGGTATCACCAGAATTTAAGCCACTATCTTCTTGTGCTCGGCGGCTGTTAAATAACTCTGATATCTCATGCAGTTGAGTAGCGATAATTTGAATCGGCAGGCGCTTTTCCCAGCCCAAAACTTCTCGCAGAGTTTCTGATTGCACTGAGGACTTAATAATGTGAAATTGAGATGAGCATAGCCACAATTGCTTTGCTGGACGAGTTCGCTGCGATGATGCGACAATGACACGCTTCCCCTCTGTAAACCATGGTGCAGCAGGGTGCGGTGTCTTCTCGCACACCGGAATCCACTCAATAAATGCTAACTTTGCTACGAAATCTTCAATTTCAGCATTTTCCATGGCTTGTTCCTCCAGCTCCTCTGCGGTTGGCACATTGCTATCATGCATCACGTCGAGTCTTTGCGAACGGTCATCGCCTAAAAGTTTTCGAAGAAAACGTATGCCTTTGACCTTTTTGCGTGTCTTCGCTTGAGTATGTGCCTGTCGACGAAGCTCAGTTGGAGCTACAAGTTGATCAATGTGCGAATCCACATAATGAAAAAACTCGACGGAACGAGAGCGCAGTGTCGCACACAAATTGTCAAAGCCATTCTGCTCAACACTACCAGCCGTAATTTTTTTTTGATCATTTTCTAGAGAGACCGCCAACGATAAAATAGACCGCCGAGACAATGAGCGCTGTAGCCCAATAGTCCTAAGCACTGAAAGTGGCAGAGGATCCTGGAGCTCAAGGGCTGGAAAAAATGATTCGTCCATCAAAGTCATAAATTCGTCGATCTCTGGGTCATACAAGTCCCTAATCGACTTCAAATCTCCTGCCATTGTCGGAAAGATCGCTGCATTCTCAAGTATACTTGACAGAATGCCGTCAACATCCTGCGCTATCAAAATTGTTAATTCTGCCAGCATCTGGTATATAAACTTTATGCGGGCAGTAGGGTCAAGTAGATTGAACCGAGGAATAAGCTGCTTTGCGAAAAATTCCACTTTTGAGATTTGTCGAGCACCCAAGTGCGACAAAAAGTCTGCTAGCGTTAAGTCACCTTCCTTCACATAAATAAAGTTTTCATCAAGAAAAGTAATAGCCATGCCCATGCACACCAAAGGTTCCTGGTGTCGCTCCTTTATCTCAGCTAGTGACACAAATACAAGAGCAAAATTGCTGTCCCAGCTAGCTGAATCAACCTGACTGTCCACCCATTGAGCGTCACGCTCTTTGATCAGCGCAATTTTTCGGAATCCCTGAAAAATAGGCAGCTTACAGCAAACTTGCTTGTGATCTGCACTTATGTCACTCGGATCCCCGGACATAATAAATTTAAGCAGGTGCTCGCGGTCAACTGCATCGGCGTGCTCAAATGACGCAATCACTCCTGCCAAGCTTTCTCCACCGAGAACAATTCCAATACATGATAGCACACTGACGGGGGTAGGTTGGTAAATATATTGCCACACTTCTAGATTTGGCTGAAAAGATGCGAAAAGATTTGGAAGAAGGATTAACACTTGTAATTTTTTCAAGCACTGAAGACATTTGTCAGGAATTAACTCAGCGCTTAAGACCCCAGTTGAAGTACTCAGCTGTGCAAGTTTATGTGACGATGTTGGTACAATCGGCCATGTATCTTTAAGCGATGAAAGATGCTTGCTTGTTCCAATGTACTTCCATAAGTGCCTAAACCAATCCTCATTTGGTTCATCTCCGCCATCCTTTCCACTCCAAGGAACTGTGGGTATTCCAAACCAAGCAGCAGGCAGCACCACAGCCAGCATATCTTCAAAACCACGATAATCCAGCGGCTGTATATTGAGTTGCATCTGTGCCTCTTTCGAAGAAAGAAGTTTGAGGCTAGATGCACTAATATTTTCGATGTTTACTAAATGGTCACGCGCTTTTTTGAAAAGTTTCAGTTCATCACGATTCGGAATCAAAAATCTGCTACTTCCTCTTTCTTCGTGTACAATCGATGGATTTGGATTCCGAAGTAACCAATTAAGCGCCGTGTCCAGATCATGAGGCCCCGCGATTGTAAGCGCGTGAATGGCTTGTTGTCGCGTAAAGCTCATAGAGCACAATTGTTCAATTTCACTCTCATCAACAGAGGAATGACTTTGGAACACTCGAAGAGTTCCATCTGCCACCGGAAGAAAATTGACGCCAACAAGTACATTTAAACGACATGGCTCCAAATCACTCAGCATAAAGTCCAGTAAGCACTTGACCGCGTCTCGATCAGCCGCATGACTAGAATGCTTAGTCTTGTATGCGTCTCGTACGGTTTGTGGCACAACGTACGACGGGATTGCTCCATATTTTACTAACATACGCTTAATGTTTGCGGTCAAGTTTCGAACAACAGGGAAACCATCGTTAATCAGCAGTTGCTCTAGCTCTTTCGACTTTTGATGATAAGTGTTAACCACCATACTCTCATCAGGAGATACCCACCGCCCACCTTCAACTTCACTATACAAACACGGTTTACTACGAATTAGCAAAAACAACGCATCTGATAGCGAGTCCCACGGAGCTGGCGAAACTTCTTGCGGTATCAAGTGAACGTGTTGATCGGGCTTTAAGACTTGATTATTTGCCAGGTGCAAGATCGCTCGAGCATAACACGGCGCAATCACATCACGAAGCAAGGCGATATTCCACCGAGCGCGTAGCAATCCGTCCCCACTCAGACCGTCACCAAACCAAATATCTCGACGGTTTGAGGAGAGCTCAAAGTATCCGTTGACCTAACAGACAAACGTTTGTGTGAGCTCAAAAAGTCATTTGACTACTTGTATCAGATGGATTAGTCAGTGGTACGTACGTGAACGGGCAAATATGTATGTGTCGGCAATGGCAAAAAACAAAATGCCAAACCAGACGTAGCAGTATCCTCAAAATTACCGTTTGTTGACACAGCTACACCACCCCATGGAACAAGACGTTGGCTTGCATTAGCTGGCTCGCAAGCAATTGTGGAGCATTCACCGCCACCAAGTTGATTCATGATGAAGTATTCGTATTTTTGTGTTTTTTCTGTGGTACAACAGCAAGCTTCGATCCTCAAAGGATAATCGCAAACGACTCCTGTGAACATTACACGAGTTGTAGAATGAAACACTCGCAGCGAAAACACACGAATAAGGCTGCGAACCTTCAGTCGAAAATAGTGAAGAGGCGGGGTGACGAGACGAGCTCAGACTTGTATGTTGAAGCGAACGTTTTAATTTGATTTCCGACGTCATATTTTTAATTAGTGCTTCGTGCCGAGCAAAAGGAGCGTCCTCTCCAGCCCTCCATTCCCAAATCGATATTTTGCACACATTGCGCAAGAAAAGCAACACGGTTGGCAAACTGTCTGCAAATTTCTCGAGCATTTCTGCCATTTTTTCTAGCGTTTGTACACAACTTGACAGTTTGCTTTGCTGTGCTTGATCTGCCGTCCGAAGCGCAAGACGAAAAATGGTACCCTGTCTCGACAAACACAGTAGCAACAGCGATAAGTTCATTTGCTATCAATACTGTTCGTCACGCTCATTGCTTACCGAAAAGGGCTCTGAAAAATTGCACCCAAAGCATTGGAATGGAATCATTTGATCTGGATGATTTTTCACTAAATTGGGATGCGCGATATAGTCAATCATTTTTCCTGGATTGCTTGGGTTGACGTTTGGTAGGTGACACGCCTATGATAACAATAAGTCAAAAAATTGTTGTTTCCCGCGCTCAGTCCACCAGGCAGACCAATGCACACACCTGAGGGTCAAAAAAGACCAACTGCGAACCGCTTACAAAGACTGGAAGATCAGTCACGTGATATACTATATCATAAGCAGCAAAAGCAACCTTTTTAAGATTAAATTGTCCTCTTCTGCAAGTCTAACAACGATGTACGTACCGGAATTAAAACCGACTCCAAAGCGGCCAGTCTTCCACCCCTTCGAGTCGGCTTTCTTAAGTGAGTCTCCAATGCGCTTCAAGTCCCGAAAGCATTTATTCAACGTCAATTCAATTTTAAGAAGTGCAAATGACGTAACCTACTATACCTGAATCGACAGAAAGTCTGCATCACTAAATGTAGCATCGTTGTGCACTAATAACGACGGGCCTGATTGCAGACAGCAAAGTAATAATGTTCAGCGGAGACTCGGAAACCTGTCTCAGCGTCTGAATTACCTTGAAACGACGCAAGCTTCTCGTACGCAAGCCGTGCGACCCCATGCTGACGATAGTCCAGACACAGATTGACCTCCGTGGCACCAGCATCGTCGGCATTTTGCACCATCTCCTTGAAGATGGACGTGCCCTCTGCAAGAGGCACAAGCAGCATAAGGTCAGGTTGCAGTTAAATGTCTTCTATTGCGCATTGAGTTACCAGGGTAATTACGCAAGATCTCGCGGATGCGCACTGTGAGGTCAATTTTCTGGCCAAAGTCATCACCGAAGTATACGTCCGCATCCATTACGATGTTAAAAACTCTCTCCGATAGAAATCTAAATTTCTTAAAAACGTGGCAGTCGCAAGAAAAAAGGTTTCAACGGCAATATTCAATAAAAATTACTGCATGTTTCTATACTATTTATCTTTAGCAGAAGTTTACATCTTGATTACGAAGATCCCTCTTTTCAGCCCAAGAAATTATATAATTTTTTAAGGATAAGTAAATCTATGATAAAGAAACTTCCAAAAGGTAGGTGTTTAGCCTGAAGGGAAAGAGACATGCAGCTTCGTCTCGATCTTTAATCATCGAACAGTCCGACCACAACTTGATCACTGAGGCTTCAAAGTCTGGTGAATGCTCGATAATGCGAAGTGGCTGGTAGTTGGCCAGATTGCCTCGTGCGTATCATTAAAAGGTCGTCTGTTTAAGTTTGACACAAGTGAATTGCAGCTTTTCTAATAATATATATAGTATTTTGCAGACTTTAGATTATATATTATACTAAAATTATTAGCTTATAGTAAACAAAGCATAAAAAATATAATCCCAGCGCTTCAAGCTCCCTCACAAGCTACATGAACTGCCAATGAGCACTTGGCCATCCCCAAATAATAGTGACCACATTTGTTGCATCACAAGCTTTAATTAAGCGAGCCAAAATCAAGCTGATCGATAATTAACGCATCATCTTTGCGATCGGTGGCTTGTGCTTGGTGAGACAAGCGTACTTCGCCACACAGCTTAAAGTAGCACAGGTAGGCACAGAACGCTAAAACAGCAACATCTTTAAGCTCTGTGAGCTTTTGAAACTGCCGGTATGCGCAGCCCACAAGTTGGGCTACTTTGTACCACAATTATAAAAATGATCACGGCGGTGTCCTTATGGTAGACCGAAAAAATTGCATTGATGCTCTATTAGCTTCTTGATTGACAATCCCACGCGCAGGACTTGCTGGAGAGACTTACCGTTTGCAAAAACTATAAAAAGGGCGAAACGCAAAATTTATAAGTTTCCGCCATCAAGCATGATCTTACATTCGCCGCCCATCTGAATCATATTTCGCGTCCCCATCTTGACGGTCGCGCGCTTCATGCAGCACATCGAAGTTTCCGGCAAGACAGACTTCGCGTCGGCCAAAGCGCACTCCATTGGATCACCAGCCTGACTCACTTCATCTACTAATTAGCAACCGTTGCTGACTTCCATTAAGGATGGTGCTGTGACCTTCGATGCAAGGGTGGCCGAAAAGAGTATTGCAAAGGTCTCCTTTTGTACCGTGCTGGGAAGCTTTGCGAGAACAACCCAATTCTGCACTACTAGAACCCACACGCTATCTCTAGCGCTGAATGCAGGTAGCAATCGAGCTTCTTTCGGACCGGGTTCCTTCTCCCACATTCCATTTGATGCTATTTTCGTCAGTGATGCGTCAAGTTTACACACCGGTTTGGGTACTTTTGGATGTTATATTAGCGGCCTACCTTTAAAAACCTAACGAGCCAGGTACCCCCCGATTAGGGATCGGCCCTGTGGCTCGGTGAGGAAAAGACGCGCAATCGAACCTTTACTTTGGTATAAGAGTAAATATCAATAAGTTGCACCAGATACTCTAGTGGACGTCACGTCGACATATGGCGTCATTAACAACAATATACAAGAGTCGAGCACATCCCTGTGAGCGTCAAAAACAGCTTCTCACGGCGATTACCGTACGTGATTCCCTACTTTCATACCATTGTCCAAGCATCTTCGTGTCAAATAATGAATGAGCCGGATCGTACCGGATTGTGAATCTGAAATGATTTAGTTTTGTGCTTTCAAGGTTTCCAATTCTGTCTGGTGGATTTGCTGTCCATCGTCGCTGAAAATACTTGGCAATTTGTAAGACTTGATATTTCGTTGCAAGAAGACTTTTTCCCAAACTACATTGGCAACAGTGGCCATCGTTGAAAACTCCGACACAACTCGCTTATGATTGCTAAGACACCGCACACCCGAATATCTGGGCTACGATGCCTGTGACGAGTTATCACTTCCTAATTGTCGGGTTAGTCTGTAACGGAGTAGACTCGTACAGGAACTTCCTCTGCATTTTGCCGCTCAGATTACAATCATCCCATCTTAATCAACCATGTCAGAGAACTTTTGACTGTATACTTAATGAACAGTGGACTGTGTAGCAACGTGCTTATATATGCATATATGCGGTGTCTATTTGAGAGATAGAGAAGTTCAGTCGTTTCGGTAAACAATCGGCTACTTTTTCATATTCAGCTCGACAATGTAAAATATGCAGTGATTTGGCGTTTTCCGCGGCCTACAGATTTTTTTAACCAAATAATGCAAGAGAATATGTTTATCATACGCAACATGCATTCCCAGTGATAATTGAGTGAATGTCGTGGTTTTTGATTCTATTTTTTCAATTGAGAGAGCCCCAAGTTTTTCGCGTCATGCTTCTAATGAGGATATAATCTTTCAGCATGACATAACACCGTTGCTAGAAAAGCATGAGTCCTGAATCGATCGGCGGGATACAAAGACCACCCCATTTGCGTAATACAGGTTTATGCGGGTCATGTTCTCACCTTTGTTGTGCGCATGAGGACTTCATATGAGCACTTCGAGGTATCGAAGGTGCTGATATTTCTTCAAATTAGCCGTTATGATGTCTTTAAAATTTATTGTAACAGGTCAAGATAATCTGACAGCACTGGCTGTTGGAGGTGCTTAAGATAGTGTGCAGCATAATTACACTGGAGAAAGACATAGCACCACCAGCTTGAGGTTACAATGTTTCGCAAGTAGGTGACATTATATTACCATCTGCGGTATTAAAGTCCTGCTAGCGGGCAAGCGGATAACGAACATCCGCAAGAGCAAAGTAGGCTTTCAATACGTAACCAATCCGTGGATATCTTTCGGATGACAACTAAATCTCTTTTGCAAATAGTTTGACAGATCAGCAGGTTGCTTGGTTAGGGTAGGCAGGCTCAAATTGAACGCTCTGCCAGAGCTATAGAAGATAATTAGCCTGGAAGAGCTTGACAATTCATAGTTCTTAGCTAACTTGGTAGCCAGAAGACATGAAAACTTCTCTTAAGGATATAAATACATTCTTCGCAAAGGCTAAGTATGCTTAGATCTGTTCCATAGGCAGCGCAGGATACACCTGGGCTAAGTTATCCGAAATGGCTGGTATAACTTATTGGAGAAATTCTCAGATGTGGTGTCCGGAGACCCATTACAAATGATAGATAAAATTAGCGATAGATCTCGTGCCAAGCGCAAAGTAGGCAATGACCATTACACTGAAAATATTCTATGCTCGTTTTAAACTTTTTGCCTGAAAGGCAAAGTTCGACATGATGAAGAAAAAGCTGAATACCTGCGCAAACGCCTTATATAACAAAACGTGCTGCTCAACAACATCATCGGGTACATACTGCATAGCGCACTGAATTTGGCAGACAAATGTTATCAAACTCGAATAAAGGTTGAATATACCCCTCACGGAAATCGGTGCGCCTACCTACATACTTTAGGAATGACTAGTGGTAAAAAAAAGACTATCGATCATTCAGGCCTCGTTTACTATCTATCGACATAGCTGCTTCGACCATTACAGACTTTCATCCGTTTATGCTTTGACGAAAAAATTCGTCCATAGCCGTTGTAAGGAATATCAAACAGGGCATTTGATCCACCAAGGCAAATCGTACGGCAATATCAACAAGTCTAACTTTGGCTGCTTATAGGCGACGATGAGATCCGTGCAGACCCTGACAAGTATAAGCATTTTGTCTCAGCCTAGGCAACGATCCCAAAAGAATAAATGAAATTGATTAGACCTAGTCATCTATTTACACAATAAAAACGCTAATTATGCGAGCATATCAAAGCTTTTGTTTAATTTATGACATCGATTGGTGTTTAAAAAAACAGCACCAGGATGCACTTGATGGTATCAGAAAAAAATTCAGGGGCACCAGCTTAGGCCTTGCCAAGGGAGACATAATCACTTTGCGTCTTTTTCACGTTTCGGACGATGCCTTCTATCGTGCAAATCTACAGCTCGATAAAGACGATCACGGACAACTCGACTATGAATAGGGAGGGAAATCGCTTATGACAAAGTTACATGTGCACTGGTGATGATCCGGATACATCTTCTTGATGCTAAGTCTTTCGTAGTCTTTTTACCTCACGCATTCTAGCGGACGGCAAGCGACTCCTCCAGTCACACACTGCTGACGTCAATCTATAGCACTTGGTACTATTTACAGCACTTCGTATGATCTCTGATCGTCTGCAAATTTGTCAAAGTCGAAAGGTTACCTATCGACAACGATTGTAGCTACATTGCTGGGCGTTGACGGACATTTCAATGCACTATGTAATGGAGCCGTAGATTGAGCCTAAGTTTTCGACGATGGCGACGAAGTCCTGATCCACGACAAACTTTTAGAAGCACATGATGCTTCACGTGGCGGTTGTTTTGGCCAAGACTTTTGATTTTCATTTGATTCTGATGGATGGCCTATATACAGGTAAATGACCAAGTATGCGTGGACGTATCACTTGTCGAGATTTAGACTTTACCAAGGTTCTTGAGTCGCGTATGCCAGTCCCTGGACTGAAATGACATCGAAAAAGAGAGCTTTTAATGCGATGAGATACCTTTCTCCTGCATTCTTAATAAAAAGGAAAGCATCACATCAACGTGGATGCACTCATGTTTGGTATCACTGCCAGAACAGAATCATGCAATTTGTAAAGTGAAGGGGATACACTCAAGTTTTCCACGCTGATTAGTAAGACTATTTTAACGCGTGGTGACCAGCGTTGCTGGACGAACAGTGCTTCTCACCGCCAGGGTAAATAAAGCGCAGCCCATCTCGAGGTTTCTGATTACTGATGTAAAAGCATTGTTCCTAGGCGCATGGTGCTGAGGACAATAGGTAGCAGTATGGCAGTCTACTGTCAATTAAAGACGAGGTATAAACAAAGAAAGCTCATACCAAAGGTACAGCTCTTCTCGCACACCGACATTGCCGAAGCTGACGCTGAGTGCAAGAAGAGAGTCCATCTTCTTCTGCTTTAGTTTCTCTCTGAACAGCTTTCTTAGCCCTCGTTCACTTCATAAGGCAAGATTGCCATTTCTTACCTCCATCACCAATCGGGTTTGGCAGTTTACGCAATTATTTTTGCAAATATATCGACTGGCTTTTAGAGCAATGCCAATCTCACAACGATCTTCCGTGGAGGTCGAAGCTTTGGCGCCAGAGCTACATTTGGTGCCTGACGTAGCCTCTAAAAAATGAAAAGAAAAAAAATGGCGATTTGCAATCGCGCAATAAACAATAAAAAGAATTAAAAGAATTAAAAGAGTTAAAAGAGTAACACGAATAATGATAATACTCATAAAAACAATGAAGATCAAATAACAGCTGTCTTGTCGAGCTCATCCTTGTAGCCTGCCAGCGCTTTTGAAACCATGCAAAGCTCATTTCGCTGTGACCGCACCTGTCATCAAAGCTATCTGTTAATGAGCTTTGGCTTACGAAGCACAATCGTTTGATCGGAGAGCGAGCACGAGTTACCTAAAGTTCAAAGCGAGTACACTTGTCTCTCGAAAGTACAAAATGTGTGACGCATGATTTTATGAGCCTCGACGATGCACTTGGTGCGGACAATAGAGTGGTCGATTTATCTATACTCTGTGCTATTGAATGATATTTGCAGCCCGTTCACTTTGTGTCGCAAATTTCCAAGAACAATGCAAGTAACAACAGTAGTGTCTGATTTTAAATGAAAACATTTGACTTGTATTGACACAATGAGTTCCAAATCCCAGTTAAAGAGAATTATACTAACTCAGTTAGTGTCACACTGGCTGATACGGGCACTTTTAGTCGCCATATGGCCAATCGTGTTCGCCTTCTTGTCGAGATCGGGCACGCATTCAAGGCTCATACTTTTTTTTGGAGTCGAGATGGTTGTAATCCCACGAAGTGCGTCTCACACAGATAGCTAGGTGCGTCGACATTGACTCAGAAATATGTTTGTGTACACTGACCAATGGAACATACAAGGTCCGGATAAAACGATATCGCCTCGTTTTTGTAAACAAGATTCGTACCTTTTCAGATGCTATGTGCTTAATACTTCATCTTGAATAATAAACCTCAAGTCCCCTCCTCTTTGTTTGTCCGAAAAAATCATGTTGGTGTTAACGAATGCAATGGCAGTCTATCTGCAGATTACATTTAGCCGAAATTTCTCAAGTCAGAAAAGTTTTTCAAGAAGAAAACCGGCCACAAATAAGAGACCTGGGCGTGGAGCTCATTCTAGGTCTCTCATTTATTGATCCTGGAAGCATATGGGCTTCTTAGGTTTAGCGAAATTCAGGAATACCTTATCGCGTACTTAAAACGATTAGAACGTCGTTCCAACCGTTACCCAAAAAAGTGGTAAATCTGCGGACATGCCGAACAGTGTCTTCGAGCAAACGAGTGACTTTCTCTGCTTGACCGCCCATTTACTCTAATAATAGTACTCTTTCGACGTTAGCAAGTGAGGCTCTAAAATCAAGAATGGCGTCTGAAAAAAGCAGTGGTCAATTAAGGGTCTCTATTTCTAAATTACCGTGTCGAAGAGACCGTACCATTAGATACCGTATCCGTTCACCGCCTTGCTCTTTCTTCCTCAGTAGTATTGACCGAAGCAGATGCCAAATGCATCACCGTACTCAGATGGCACAAGGGCTGCGAACTACCTACAGACAAATTACCAATTAGCTGACCAAAGATTATGTCAAGATTTATGAGCTTCGAACAACGAGCTGTAGCGCTAATGACTTCTACAACGTCTGCCAAGCCATGCACTGGGTGCCGCAGCTTCAGAATTTTTGCTTCTTGTTGTTGCATCGCTTTGTGAGTATGTCACTCGACGCTCGCCTCTCGAGACAGAGTTTATAGCATTCCGTGCTTAATATTTAAATTTTGTCCAGATAACAGATTCGTCTTCCTTAACTGTGCGTACGACTTAGCACCAATGCGTCTGCACAAGATCATTAGATGGCTTTTGCAAGCCCAAAAGGCACGAAACAAATGCTTTTCCTTACAAGCATTGCTCAGTGACTTACATGCTGCTACGCCGTGACAAAGCCAGCTAAGTCATACATGGCATGCGCCAAATGCTGTTCGACGAGCACTCCTTGCCAACCCCGTTTGTCACTCTCATGAGGCATACCAGACAACTGGTCACACGTGGGATTTCGGTTCCCTGAGCCACAATTTATTCTTAACTTTGACGCATAGCTTAGAATTGCCGATAGCATGCATCATCGCAGGTAGAACATCAACAGCTCCCGTATACCAGATAGCACCTCGGTAATTTCCAGCATAGCCGAGATTCATGAAGACTAATATCCTGGTTGTAACAGAGCTTCACACAACCGGTGTTTCACACAAGTTGCTTTCACTATGCTATGTGACATAAGTCAAGTAATAATCAGAGTATAAATAAGGAGGATGTAGAAATGTAGTACATGACTACCGAACACTAAATGCATACTGGTAGGAACTAGTTTACTTGATGGTGATTGTATGATGTTTACTTTACAAAAGATTTAAGCGAAAAACCTAGCTTTAACTTAGCTCACTGTATATGAATATTCCGAATTTATATTGGTTTTGGTAGAATACGTATCATTGCAAGCTCAGAAATTTATAATTCATGGAAAAGTTGAATATATAAGCTGAGACAAGATGGCATTAAAGCATGAAGATGTGAGTCGGAAGTAGAAGAAATGAAGTCAGTACCAGTGATTTTGTATTTCATAAGAATCTTGCTGAAGCAGAAATGAAACAAAGATTGAAGGCGCCGATCGATGTACGAACAGGGGAAAGGCGCGCGGATAAATAAAAAGTCAAAGATGTGAAAACGGAAGGTCATTGATACATTCGTCGATAGTGAAATTAATTCAAGGTCAAACCCTGGTGATATGCTCCGCCAGAGTGAACATGCGGTGGGTTAAACATGAATATCTTGTGATCAATCTAAGACGAGTTGGCGTGAGTTACCGAAAGCAGCAAAGTGTACAGCAGTTACCAGCAATCGTTGGATTAACAAAAAGTGCAATCGATCGGTCAAAAGGCAAAAAATTCTTAAGTACGGGGGGAGGACGCCATAAATATTGGTCCATGTGGCAGTCATGTAGGAGAAGTTGCTAAGTCTCAGGTGTAGTGCACCTGTGAACTCAATTTAGACCAGCAAATCTAGATAAGCTCATTGTGCTGAAATCGAAAAAGAATACGAGGCAAGAAGATCGAGCTGAAGACGACGCTGAGAAGGTCAGTGATTCGCCCAGAGTGTAATGTCGGGAGCTAAATGTCGACAAAGTGGAAGCGGCGATAGATTTTGGGCCACAAGGAGAATTTGACCAAATCGCTAGGAGTGTAAATAATATCTTGACCTTTAAACACAAATTTGGCATCATGATTCAGCAATATAAAGGCCTAATTTTGTCTAAGGTCCAAGCAAGAGCCATCTCTGCACATCAAGGAAATTAATTTACGGCGTTGAAATGTGGCCATTCGACTCTTTTAAAGTTGAGTTGTAAAAACATTTTTCAATATTTAAGCTTATTCAGCCCAAAAAGTTGATAGTATTCCGCAGGAAAATTATCTGATTAAATTCGTACGGACAGTGTTCGTAAAAGCATGAAAAAGATTCTTAGCCTTAAGAAGCGCATCGATCGTATCGGCGTAGGTTGAAGTCCGCTTCTAAAAGCTATGTCGAAGAATGTCTTGACGTCCCCGAGGATCAAAATGCTATGAGATCATGAGATTGAAAAATAGTTATCAAAACTGCCGAATGGTAGATAGTATTGTGTCGAATTTTACAGACAGTCTAAAGGCGTGTCAACCGACGAAATGAAATTTTTTAATCGCAGCGCGATAGAGAGCCAAAAAATGTGTTGTGAAGTCTGCTCACCGGATAGAACACTCGTGTCACACTATAAAAACTCTAGTACGGTCTGAATTGCCATCAAGAAGTTTGAGTAGACCTGGTGGAACATGTCACGCTGAAGTCAGCTATAATCACCGAGGTTTGATATTTATTTTTCGGAATCACAAGAAGTTGAAAGAAGGCGTCGTAGCTGAGCGGCAGTCGCTTCTTAACGCCGTTATATTCTGGCAGAGAATAATTCGCTCTCGTCGTTTATGCTTGTCAAATAAGCATCTTGGATTCGATTTTAGTCGGTGGACGCAAATCAGCCGTGGTGGATGCTTAAAGAGAAGCAAGTCCGAATAACAAAATTCAGCAGAAGAAACTGAAAATCGACCGGAAATGGACGGAAATTTCTACTCGAGTTCTATCAAATGACCACTCGAGCACACAAATTTGACGTAAACTTGAATATAGCGAGACAATCACCAAATTGATCTTCAATTTTTGGGCCCTTGAATATAGGGATAGTTGGATGATCAAGTAGCAAAAAATAGTTTGGTCGAGCTAACTACACAATCAATATACTCAGCGCGATCGCAATCACGACAAGAGGATCTAAATGTAGCTTGGTCTGATTCGGGATCCAAACTGGTATAAAAATTACATAGGACGAGATGTACAGTGGCATCCTAAAATGTGTTGGAAGAGCCGCAAAAGCAGGTCGATTCTGAGGGCAAAAATACCGTAGATCACATTGATAAAAATGAAAGTTCTACTTACGTCGGCGGGCGCGACAAAATTTTGATTACTCAATTAAGGCGAGCCTCGTCAAGTTGCAAACATCTTGGAAAGAGTGTGAGTCTTTAAGATGTAAAGCTTCATCATCTTCGTGCACCAAATAGAAGGGACGGGCATGTGCACCTGCAGCATAGAGAAAGTGCTCGTTGGCTTCAATCCAGTGTAGACTAGAGAGCTGGTTTCGGGTAGAGCGATGAGTTGGTATGTTGAAAGAAGATCCCAAAAAAATTAAGGCGCGGCTTCTTCAGCCTGCACACATAATATAAAAACGCCTAAATGCCAGTCTTCTTATTTACAAGAGAAAGACGAGAAGTTGGGAATTCATTCGTATCAGGCTATAAAGCTTGAGCAGCCTAGGCTAAAATCTTATGAAAACCGGTCAATGTTTCATACTGCACAGAGTCTTTTGCAAAAGGACTTAGAACCGACACGCGAAAGCGTAATATCCGAAAAGCTAGTCAAATGGACGATGAGACAGGATCTCTATCCGTTAAGACATTATGGAGCTTGATAGACCGCAGGTGCCATAATGTCAAGGACTCGAAATCAGCTTAATGCACAATTTTTTTTAAAGTTTTCAATTTTGGCGGCGCATGACTAAAAAACGCTAGACATCGTCTTGCTCTACCTGTAGTCTGAAGTACTTAATGCACTGCACGCATTCCAGGGTGAGTATAAGCGACAGAACGACAAGCGCTGCGGCAATTTACCGAGATAGCAAGGTGTCCAGATAATGTCATGGTTGCGATCGCTTGATGTCTACACTAATTGAAAAAAATGACTTAGGCCGTTCAATGCTTGCTGGGCGAGCACGTGAGTAGGCACATACCTGTAGTACATCACTCAAAGCGGCGTTATCTACGTAGAATGAGCTAAAGCATCAGCTGACGCGAATCTTATCGCCGCCCAATGCGCGTACCATGTGTAATACATTTCACGAGGGAAAGTAAGAGCTCGTGGATATTATAGAAGTAGGAAATTTTTTATTCGAGATGACCCATAGTTCTCTCTCAGAAAAGGCTGCAACTGTATTCTTTACAGACGTGTGCGACGCGGTGTTCCGTGCACACCCGACCTCGATTAATCAGGCCATAAAGAAGTCCTTTAATACCGAATTGATTGCTCAGGTGACAAGGACACTCACACGCCAAGTTGGTAGCCGAGATCGTAGGTTTCTGGTGTATTACGGCAACTGTTCGGCGTGCAATGGCCTTCTTAGTAGAACACTGTGTGTTCTGTTTCTAACATTAAGCTATGAACTCTCCTTAACGCTTTAGCCGCTACTCCTAAACTCCATATTTGCTTGTCAGCCACTGATTATTATTATGACGGGATCATTATAGGCAATGCTCCGCCTTTAAGAGCGGCAATGCGATGAGCTCGAAAAAAATGCATAATGAGATGGGAGGACATAATAGTATTTTTGAGTATTTGTAATAGGTTAATTTTCACTGCCCACGTACATACAGATCTTAGTATACTTATTTGCCAAGCAAAACGAGTGCTGAAATTTCATTTTTTGGATAGAAATTGTGATATGTATAATTTTATTGTTAGGTTCACCTTTTTTATTAGGCAGATCTTTCCTCCCCCATATTGAGTCATTGCATTGGTGAGAAGATGTTTCGAAACCAGTATGACACGGACGTGACGGTGTGGAGTCCGCAAGGTCACTTGCACCAGATTGACTACGCCATGGAGGCTGTTAAGCAGGGCAGCGCGTGTATAGGGCTCACGTCCAGTAAGTTTGCAGTTGTGTGCGGCATAAAGCGACAGAGTTTGGAGCTGGCTGAGCACCAGAATAAGGTCTTTAGAATTGATGAGCATATGGGTATTGCTATCTCGGGACTTACGGCTGATGCGCGTACACTGGCGCGGTTCATGCGCACCGAAAGCCTCAACCACAAATTTGTCTACGGCAGCGCCATCACCGTTGGGCGCTTAGTTTCGGACGTGGCAGACAAGAAGCAAGAGTGCACGCAGTCGTACATTCGCCGCCCGTACGGTGTTGGACTGCTCATTGCCGGTGTGGACGTGCGTACTATTGTATAATGCATTGATTAGCAACGTAAAAATCTGACCAATGGTGTTGTGGGATTTAGAAAAAAGGTGTACACTTATACCAGACGTGTCCGTCGGGTAATTACTACGAATACAAGGGCATTGCTATTGGCGCGCGGTCACAGTCAGCACGCACGTATCTTGAAAAGCACTTTGAAAGCTTTCCAAACTGTAAGAAATCAATCGATTTAGTGGTGATAGGAGTGCTGACACGAAGGTATTTCGTGACAGTGAGCAAGGACGAGCTTATTCACCATGCTTTGCAAGGTGCACGTGGCTGCCTTCAGGGTGACCAAGAGTTGACGGCCAAAAGCGTCTCGATCGCTGTGGTAGGAATTGATCAACCTTTTACGATCATTGAGGGCGCCGAGTTGCAACCTTACGTACGAAGATTACAACACTTGATATTCGAATGCGTTTAGCATGGAACTGACATTGCATTTGACTGTAGATTGATGCCGTTGAAGTGTCTGACGTTAAGGAGGACGATGACGGCGACACAAAGATGGAAGAATAAACAGTTACAAAGGGGGTCATGGTTATGGCGATTAAATGCGAGAGGTGTGTAACCTAGCGGGGTCAAGTACTTATTGGGTTATCTTTCAGACATTTAGCTTTCTTACAGCTAGTTTAAAAACCAGCTCCATTTGACGAAAACCCTCAATGAAAAAAAAAAATCTCTGCGATGCGTTCTATTTTGAATTAAGTATTTATAGGATCCCCATTGTAGAAGTACAGAATTGGTAGTGTTGAGCTCTCTTCAAAATGGAGACGAAGGCAAGCACGGACGAACGGTTCCACACGCCTCGCAACTCAGCTCGACGAGGATATTCTAGTACTAGCTCTGAAGACGAGCGGTTCAAGTCACCTCGAGGAAGCGCTCGTTCCGTCTCGTCCGATGATTCCGAGTATGTTACGCCTCGAGAAATTGCGCCCTTGGTTGTCCATACAGCAGCAATACCATCCACCCAACTGTACAAAAATGCAGTTCCTTGGGCTAGAAGTAAGCAATCCGTGATAGCAGAGCCGGTGTATGACTGTTATAATTTCAAACAGCATTGCAGTGGAAGTTTATCGGAGGTGCGTCGTGCCGCACCTCCTCCAGACGATTACGATCTCTTCTCAGCTGGGCGTCACAATCACTACGATTCGGTCACGTACATGCTAGACCAGGGGACGCCCGTCAACTCGAGAGATGCATTTGGCAACACTTTATTGTCCATTGCATGTCAGAATGGACTCAAGCGCATTGTAAAGCTTGCATTGCGGCGAGGCGCCAACATAAATAGTCAGAACGTACGCTTGTTGTGTGTGTTCCTGCCGCACTTTATCGGTCTCACGTCTTGATGCTGCTGCTGTAGATTCGAGGAAACACGGCATTGCATTTCTGCTTTGCGTACGGCTACGGCGATTCGCTCGGGGTCTACCTTATCTCCAAGGGCGCTGACACTACCATAGAGAACGACGAGGGCAGGGTCTGCTTTAATGGGATCTCTGCTCGCAAGTAAACTATATAGTAACCGTATTTTAGTATATTGACCCACATACTTTAAAGCTGCGTGATTCTATTTTTTGATCCATCTCCTATCAATTTGTTTACGTGCTCTGATCATGGTGTGCGAGCAGCCTTTTACCTCCCCTGTGGAGCACCAGGACGACCCTATGGATGGCCGAAACCGCATCGCAAGTGACGACTCTGACCTTGAGGAAGGTGCGCGTCCAATCATATCGAAAACTCTTGCTTGATAAGGTTAATAGTGCTTACGAAAAGATTTTAACCATGTTTTTAAGAGATGATGCGCATTAATGTATTAGACATGGAATGGAGGCGTCAGATACATGTTGGTGATCACGTGGACGCCCAAAATGTGTTTGGCAATTGGTGTCCGGCCAGAATTCTGCAGATTGCAGATGGGGAGCTGCTTTTGCACTTCCTTAACATGCACGAATCATGGCACCAATGGTTGCCGCTGGATTCGGGTCGGCTAGCACAATCGGGTACTAAGGTACAACGTAGACTCGAAAGTGTTTCAAAATTGAAACGAAAGATCTAAAAAAAAATTTTATTGAGGCAGGCACGAAATGACAGTGTCCCGATTCGGCAAGCGCAGCGAATCGAAGTGCGAACAGGTGGTGGTCATAGCCACTTATGGAAGGAAGCTTTTGCAGTCAAAGTGGGTGGCGGATCAGTACTGGTGCGATATGCTGGACGCGATAAACAGTTTGACCAGTGGATTCAATTTACACCGGAGAAGGTAGCACCAGCTGGCGAACACTTGCGCCTCCGTGGTCGTGGGAATATGCTGGAGCAGAGAAAGATGGAAGTCGATGCAGCAGATGTAGCTCATCACCGTGTCATTCAAGCGCAAAATCCGAGATTTACGCACTATCGGGACGCGTTGGAGGCGACATTGGGCCTTAGAATTTTTTATATTGCGGGAGATGGAAATTGCCTCTTTCGATCGGTGAGCCACCAAGTGTATGGGGACGATAGTCACCATGCTCTTGTACGTGCAGCGTGTATGGATTACATGGAAAGCGAGAAGGAGTACTTTGAGCCGTATGTCTTGGGGGACATGGCAGCGTTCATGCGGTACTTGCGGCACAAGAGACGAGATGGTGTCTGGGGGGACGACCCAGAACTCCAGGCCTTATGCGAGCTATACGATCGTCCGGCTGAAGTGTTTGCCTATGATCCTCAACAAGGTTTCTCAAAGCTTCGGTGCTTTCACGAGAATAGCGGCCTTGCTCGCAGTAGACCTCCTATTCGGTACGAGTACTGGAGACAAGTACATTTATAGCTTATTCTAACCAATACTTGAACGATTGTCTTAGGTTAAGTTATTACGGAGGAGGTCACTATGACTCGCTTGTGGGGTCTGATCATCATGAAAATTTGATTCAGGAGGCCCCTGGTCACTGGGAGCAGCGGCATATTGGATACTCGCATCGTATCAACTCTCGAGAAAGTAGTACCGATAGTTCTGGTGTGGGACATGAAATGCAAACCCATTCAGATCACGAACGCACGGAAGTGGAGCAGCTGGAGCAAATTTTAGTGGTACGAACTTGGTGGTGACTTACATTAAGGAAAGGCTAACTTTAGTGTTGTGTTTCCTCTCTTCAGCAATCTCGGAACGAGTTTGACGCGATGGACAGAAGCTTAGAAGAGACACTGAAACTATCGCTTGCAGAACGTGGTGGAAAAATATTGCCAATACAGGCTAATCAAGAACGTAAAGAGGTTGAAGAAGCTACTCGAGAAAGTGAAATGGTAGCTGTGCAAGCTGAACTACTGGCCAAGGCTAAGGCTGAGTCAGAAGAGGAGCAGATGAAGTCTGCAATCCAAGCTTCTTTGAGTGGTCAGACCGGAGTGTGTGATGGTGATTTCGAAGCACAAGTGTCCGCCGCAATTCAAGCATCTCTGGGAGAGGTCGGAGAAAGTGTTGCAAGTACGAATCAAAATGTTGGATATGATGAGCAGTTGCGCCGCGCAATGGAGTTGTCAGCTCACGAGTATGCCCTACCACTGCAGTCGTTGGGTCACTATGGCGACGACGCACTAAATACAGATGAAATGGACGAGCTTCAGCGCGCTATTCAGGCCTCGCTCGAGCGATCGTAACTTTGGTAAGCGTCCAGCGTTAAGTACTTAACACTTGTCGTACATGGTACGAGCGCATAACACCACACATCTCCACTATCAGGTTTTCAATTTTATTTTCGCTTCCATAAACTCCTCCTTGCTGTACCCCCATTACAAATTAGCTTCGACATACTCTGCGATACGCTGCTCCATATATATTCGGTCTTCTAAGTGGCGGGGCGAGTGACGCTCGCCAGGAAAGAGCAGCAAGTCATAGTGTTTTCGAGCGTTGATGAGTGCCGTGATAAGGCGAGCAGTGTGGCGAAAGTGTACGTTCTCATCGATCAAACCATGAATAAGCAAGAGTTTTTGCCTCTTCTCCATGTTGCCAACTGCCTCCATGACACTACCTTCTTTATAGCCCGAAGGATTGAGCTGTGGTGTGGACATGTACCGCTCTGTGTAGCATGTGTCATATCCGTCCCAGCTTGTCACAGGCGCACCAGCAATCGCAAGTTTAAAATTCTCTGGCGCCTTCATTAGACTAATGGCCGCCATGTAGCCACCATAACTCCAGCCGTAGATACCAACGCGTCCTTCGATTGTAATACCTTCGTCTACCAGTTTGCGAACGCCATCCTGTTGATCTAAAATTTCTATCGTGCCCATGCGATTTTTAATGGCGCCCTCAAAAGCCGAGCCACGTCGAAAGCTACCGCGATTATCTACTTTCAGCACAACGTACCCCATATCACGGAATCTCTGTGCTCGCATATCCACAGTCATCGCCCACATGCGCGAAACACGCTGGACATGAGGACCACCATACACACTAACCATTGTAGGGTACGGTCCAGTACCATAAATCGTGGGATCAGGCAAGTAAATAGCTCCGTAAAGCGTTTCCTTGCCATCACGCGTCGGAATTGTAATGATTTTAGGCACACATAATTTAGACTGAGCCTGCAGAATCGACACACGCATGTCGTCTTGCTCTGTTGTCAGGGGAAATGCCGAGTCTCGAATCGTCTGAAAAATCGCAGCAAGCTCAGCAGGAACTGTTATCACTGGATCGGGAACCGGCAAGAGATTTGCTGATTGAACAGGCTTCACCGCCGCAAGTTGAGCCATTGAAGGCACGGTGCACACTAGTGCGCGGGGCGGTGTCGTTGTATTGCTGTACACATCAACAAACATGCGGCAGCTACTATCCATCACAATCATGTGCATGCCTTCATCTCCAGTAAGTCGCACCGGAGGACGTGGTGGGTCACTCGCTGGAAAGAGAGATGTCACGTATAGATGCCGTTCCAGCGGCGAGTCCGGTGTCCCACTAAAGTAGACATACCCCTGTGCCAAGTCGACCCCTTCCACGGATTCTACACACCACTTGCCGCTCGTCACAGCTCCAAGGAGGTGTGCTGCTGGTGCTCCAGTTGTGTATTCGTACAGATATAAGTGCATAAAGCCACTGCGCTCAGAGCCCCACAAGAATCGAAACGTGCTTTTGCTTTCCGCTTCAACATTTCGGTAAAGATAGTTGGCATTTAGCCATACCGAGTTAGTCTCGTGTATCAGGGTCGTGGCACGTCCCGTATGCACATCAAAGCGTAGAAATGTGACTTCTGTCTGCAATCGATTAACCTTCTGCACTCCAAGCGACTGATCGGGGAGCCAATTGACTCGTGTAATGTAAAAATCCGAATCTTCGTCTGCAAACTCCATCCAAACAGGCGTGGAAATGGCTTGAGGTTGCTTTTGAAAGTGCACGTTATACTCTAAAGGTGGCAATTTAATGACCCCCAGTCTTCTCTTTGGGTTGGCAGCCCCGGCAAAAGGATAGCGATGATCCTCTTGTGCTGCGTCTCCTGTCGGCTCCTCACTGCCTGAATGCATGATTCTAAACTGGGGGATATGCCTCTCGTCAATCTCTTCAAACACAAGACGCGTGCTATCGGGTGACCACCAGAAACCACGGAACCGACTAAGTTCCTCCTGCGTTAAGAAACACGCGAGTCCATTGGACTTGCCGTCAACGCCTCGAGCCCCTTGCGTCACCTGTATTGCCTGCTGTCCACCCTCTGTCACGTGGCTAGAAAGGATGTAGAGTTCCTTGTCCTGCACAAAGGCAACCCATCTCCCGTCGGGCGAAAATTGTGGATCAATGGCACCCCCCACAACATTTGTTGACGTCTTGTCAAAGAGCAACTTTAACTCTGCTCCTGGCTCTTCTTGCAAGTAGATATCCCCTTGTAGTGGGTACAAGAGACGCTGAGAGAGCGTGGACGGGTTCCACGCATATGACGTGATTCCGACACCCATCTGGCGCTGACGTTCACGTCGCAGCTTCTCTTCGAGGCTTAAATTCCCCTCGGTATTGCCCTGATTCGGCGGAGCAGCCAGGAGGTACACGCGACGTGAAGCCACATCCAGCGCGTATAGTTGGCGCGACAGACCGCTCTGCGATACGGGAGCATGGAGAAAAGCCACGGTGCGGCCATCTGGACTAAAGCTCACATTAGAAGGTGTACAAAGACCTGGTGCCGGCATCTTGGCCACGTCCTCAAGCGCAATGAGCTCGCGCGCCGTCATCAGGGATCGGATTACAAGCGGCGGATTTGGATCTACCAAAATTATTTTTCGTGTTTCAAATTTAAGATACGAAAGTGATACATGTTTCAGATTCTTTTTTGGTTTTAACCTGAGGCTATGTCGTCTAACTGTGCCAAAATGGCATCCAGCTCACCCGTAAAGGCCTACAATGAAAGCAACAGCATGTGATGTTGATAATTCCATTAGCAATAGAATACCATACCTGGACGTCAGCAATATTCATATCTACCATGTAGTCATCATTACCAAGTCAGCCAAGACTGTTTTGACCTTTCCGGTTGGAAGATTTCAAAGCGCTTACCTAACTCCGCGTCTGCCCCTTGTAATTCATGTAGCAAAGTTTCTTGGCGCTGCTTCACATCCAACTGAAAGACATCGTTGCGTAATCGAGACAAGGCAAGTCCTTCGGAGTCAGAATTACGTAGTGTCTGTTCGATACGAGTGGCTTCAGACTCTCCTACTTTCACATGGAGCAAATTACACTCGAGTTGATATGCCTCGGCTTCTTTCCGAAGATCAAGTGCTTGCATCTCCCGATTCTGCTGTTGCTGCTGCAAGGTGAGCTAGGAATTGATCTACGTTATTCAAGCTCTACGCTAATAATAAGCGCAAATTTTGTACTTGTACCTCTACAAGGTGATCGTATTCAAAACCATCTTGTGGCTGTTCATCAAACTGAAGCAGTTCTTCTGCTTTTTGCAAGTCATACTACAACAAGATGAATTTAAGTGTAAGCAAGCTACTTGAAAGCCACATACCAGCTTATCCAAGGCATCCTGCGTTTTCTGAGAATGCGCCTCTTTCCACGCCCGTAAATCGTCGATGGCGTTACTCATCTGTAGAATTAAGAAGAGGACAAGTGTTGATAAATGTACATGCCATTCCTTAGAACAATGCGTACATCTTGAAGTGTCTTGTCCGCAATCAAGCTCTCAAAATCGAGCACCTCTACTGCCCTCTCAAGATCTTGGTCATCGTCGTCGTCAAATAAACTTGTTTTGTGGGCTCTTTCACTATTATTGTCACTATTTTCAAGAATCGTATCACTTTCAGAAATATATTCTGGAAGTTTTTCGGGTTTAGACAACTCTGGCGCTTGGGTATCTAGATTGTCTCCTAATTGTGGCAAAGAAAGCTTCACTGGTGCGTTGATTGGACTGATGAGCGTCGACGTTTGTCGCGGATGCCGTCGATTCTGAGATGGAAACAACTTTCGCTTTAGGGCCGCGAATTTACTCGTAGCTCCAGATGCAGGAGTTTGCTGTTCCGTATCAATGTGCGGCCACTTCTGGTGTGAAATAGAATCTGTCTGATTATTGTGTTTGTTTACCTCGTCCTCAATCTTTTGATCATCGTCTCCACTTGATCGAAACAACATCTAAAGAAGATAAGGATGACAATGCAATCAATAGGCATTAACGATGGTAGCTCTACGCAAATGTCATTAATTCTCACTCGAATCAAGTTCCTCCCTTGTCGTGTTGGCTGTGATTCCGGTAAACGGGGGTTCGTCGGTAAGTGATTCATTTCCATCAACTACCCGTCGTTTTAAATTCAAGACCGCCAAGCAACCATTAGTATTATTATCTTTTGAATTGAGTCTCCTCATTTTCTAAAAGTAGCAACGCGAAACCCCGGAGCTTGAGGAGACGCTCTTAGATCGCGGTCTCACCCGTCGCGAACGTCTCTTCAGCGAGCTGAATACTGCAAGATCGCGTGGGTCAATTGTTGTCATAAACTTAACATTTTACAAACTTCAGCCTCGAGAGAAAACCACCTCTCTTTTGTTCACCACTATGAGGTGCAGGTGTGGAATGCTACTAGCTTCCGGATTCATGGTCGCAATCGTCGCAATGCTGAGCAACTTAACATACGCTGAGTGTCCTAACGGTTGCTCTGGCAACGGAGCGTGCATGGCCAAGGACATGTGCAACTGCTACAAAAATTACGAGGGCAATGATTGTTTTGACCGGACGTGTCAATTTGGTCATGCTCACGCAGATACGCCAAAGGGTGACATTAATATGGACCAAATTCGAAAGACGCCCGGCTGGATTATTACGGATTCGCAACAATCCCCCGAGGGAACGTACGAATACTTTAGTCCAGACGCTGGTGCAAGCGAAGCCCATTTTTATATGGAGTGCTCGAACAAAGGCTTGTGCGATCGAACACTAGGAACATGCACGTGTTTTGATGGATATGAGGGTGTGGCGTGTCAGCGCGCGTCGTGTCCAAACAAGTGCAGTGGTCATGGCACATGTGAGAGTCTCCGTGAGTTAGGACTACAGGCTTCCGGCACACTTTTTGGAAATTCAGATAGTGCCACTCAAATTGCCTACGACTTGTGGGACAGTCGCGTCACTCACGGTTGTCGATGTGATCCATGGTACCACGGTGCCGACTGCTCGTTGCGATCGTGCAAAGTTGGAGTCGATCCAATGTTCCTGTCGGTGGGCTCTGCTACGCTCGAGACGTTTGTTCTGCACGTTTACACGACGGGTACTTTCACGGCCGATGCTGCTGGAGCAATACCCTTAAATTTCTGTCGTCTTCGACTTTTTGACTCTCATGGAGAGTCTTACATCACTGAGGCAATTCCAATCTTGAATGACGTAAGTGATACGACAAAAGCAGATTCCAATGCTGCTGCAGTGGCAAAAGCAATTCAACGAATCCCAAACCAGGCTTTTCGCCGCGTCCTCTGTGAGCGCCTTAGCTTGACGAACGGCGATCTAGATGGCTACATACTTTCTGCTCGTGAAACGAGTAAAGGGTTGTCGGTGATTTGTCAGTTCAGTGACAATCCTGGTCGATTGCGGCAGCCAGAAGTGGCTGCATTTGGATTTAATGGTATCAATGACCCACTGACAAAGAAGTTTCAAGTAATCACGGTGGAGAGAGGTTATAATAACGAATGGTTTACTGAAAATACTGGAATGGTCGTGACATCCGTTTCTTCTAGTGACTACGTCACACTCACGTTAGAATCAGCGCAGACTGGTTCGCCAGAAACTCCGACGTTGTTTAAACTCGGGCCCTATGTAGTGGCTGGAAAGCTATCAGCGGCAAGCACAATTTTGCTTTCGTACCCCCTCAAGCACACACTGTCGTCCAGAACCAGTCGCTTTAATGCTGTGAAAGCCGCGAACGGAAATGGCGGTATGGTCGTAACCGAGCTTGTGAGTACTGCAGTCGCTGTTGGATCTACAGTCATCACCGTGACTTCCAATCCAAGTTTTGCTGCAGGTGATCAAATTTTCTTTGAAAACCAGTTTTACAATTACCTATCGGTGGTCGTCAATGGCGCAAACTGGGATATCACGTTAGATCGAGCCTTCCTCGGAAACACGTTGGATGGCGGTGACAACACGGTGTTATTAGTGTACAAAGTCACGCCACCGGTGAATGCGCTCAAGTATACCTACGTGTCCCCGTGCTCTGGCCGTGGTATCTGCGACACCGAGACGGGTGTTTGTGATTGCTTTAAGGGCTATACGAACGATAATTGTGATACGCAAAACATCCTGGCACTGTAGCTGCTTTCATTTAGGCTAACAATAAACGCACGGCCTTGTCATACTACCATCTGAGACACATGATTCAGAATTTGACAAATACGTCGAGAAGCTGAAAGTTGCGTTTTTAAACAATTTGCCACTACGTCCATACAAATCTAAATTGAAATCGAGCACGTCAAGATCGACATTTTGCCTCCAAACACCTTACGCGCACCTTGGCACGATACGAACACGCAGACATGAATAGGGCAAAGCCATAGGGTAATTAGTTTGAAAGTATCTAATTAGTAAGACAGCAACCTCCGTCAATGGACGTGACATCAGAAGATGTGGAGCCGGAAGCTTTTGGAAACGGCTTGTGAGTACGAGCCAAAAATGCCGTCTTGCGTTTGTCTGAGCTGTTAAATTACTTTTCTAGTATGTGATGCGGCTTGTTGCTAATAGTGTAGCAATAAAGGACCATTTGGGTGCATGGGACTGAGCGGAAGCCCGAGTACATTTAATCGGCTTCTGCAGAAAGTCTTTCGAGAGTTTAGGAATGTGATGGAAATCCACTTGGACGACATTCACGTGTTAACACAAAGTGGAGATGTCGTAGACCACGTAACGGCTCTAGACCGAGTGCTCAAACGGTATGAAGAACGGCAAGTTTACATCAAGTTGTTTAAGTGCCAGTTCTGCGTGGATAAGTTTCCATGCCTAGAAGACTTTGTCGGACAAAAACGCGTTCAAATGGACCTCGACAAAATCAAGATCATCGCAGAATGGTCTGTGCCCGAGACAAAGAAGCGAATGAGTACTTCATAGGCACTAAAGTCTATGTCTCAAGGTTCTGCGAAGACTTTGCGCAATTTGCAGGACCACTTCAAAATGTATAAAAGTAAAACGTCATCGCGAGCTCTCGGACGATCAGCTACGCTGCTTCACCGAACTCAAGCGCTGCTTGACCCTTCCATAAGTCGTTTAAACTTTTCGAAGCCATTTAATATACGAAGGGACGCCTCGAATTTTGCAATAGGGGAAGTCTTGTTATAAAAGGAGGGAGAGCAAGAGCATACAATTGCTTTAATTGGTCGGAAAATGAAGACAGCCGAGTTGAACTACCCTGTTCGTGAGCAATACCTATATGTAATTGTGCATGCGCTGAAAGTATGGCGTGTGTATCTTCTCGATCGACCATTCACTGTCGAAACCGATCACAAAAGTATTGAAATGGTCCTGAAGCATGAGACTACAAATCGCAGAGTTGGTCGATCGTTCAATGAGCTTGCTCAATTCAGTCTTTGTTCAAGTGCATTCTTTGTGAAACTAACACTGTGGCTGATGCACTGTAACGCAATCCAAAATTTGTAAGTAAGGCTGCCCAACTTAGCTTGCAAAAGCTTTTATAGGCGGCCAGAAACCGCGAAATCGTGGCGACAATCAGGACGAAAAAGGTTACAGTTGCTCAATCTTCAAAAACGACGTAGTGTATGCGTGAAATAGAGATGACAGTGCATTATCAGGAAGCTAAAAAAAGGAGGCGATGTTTCTAGTAGTCACTGCAGGATGGTATTTTGTATTACTGAACTGACGCCACGACTGAATATTCCAGACGATGAAAATCTAAAAAAATCTTAGAACCGTGATTCTGTATCGGCAGGCCACCCAGGACTTTAAAAGCCGTATCTAGCCGTGCATCAAAAGTACTACTGGCCAAAATTACGAAGTACATCCAGCGCTATATCAACACATGCGAAATGTGCCAGCGCAACAAGGCTAGGCAGCCCGAACCACCAGGATTACTTCTCCCTTAGATATTTTGAGAAGCAGATGGGTCAACATTTAATGGACCTCATCGTGTCTTTACCCGAGACCAAAAGTGATTTGAATGCCGTCATGGTGATTGTAAATCGCATAAAATAAAGGGCCGTGTTCATCGCTACGAATACAACAGACGTTACTGCAGAAATCGCAAAGGTCTTCATGCAGAAATTTATGAAGGACCATTACATACCAAAAACCATTGTGTCCAATCAAGACACCAAGTTTACATCCAAGTTATGACAAGCAATCTTGTATGCTGTGGGAACGCAACACAGCTTCGGCTTTAAGGCCGCAAACGGATGGATAAGAAGGAAGAACTGACCATTTATTGGAAACGCTTTCCGAGGTGTCGTCAACCCAGCACAGAATGATTGGAATGACGTTTTGTATTCAGCTGAGAAAGCATATGACGCGTACACTCTATAATTAGAATGTCACCGATCAAAGCAAATCTAGGATATGTACCTTATTTGTCGGATGGTGCAGCATTAGATTGAGAATTTTATAAGTTGAAAAAAACACATAAGAATATCTACTACGTCAAGTAACGTTACTTAAGGCCGCACAGGACCAAATGAGCGAAGCACAAGAGCGTATGAAGGACGGCAAGAATTTGGATGTCCGTCACAAGGGTTTTGCTTTGTCAAAAAAACTCGGGCCATGATATATTTTCCGATCGTGAAGAGAATCTCGCGAGATTCCTGAGTTAAGATTATCGAAGGGTTTGAAGCTGCACCCAGTGTTTCACGCTTCACTGTTGAAGCCGTATCGCAAAGACCCCAAGCGTCGGCAAAAGAGGAATAAGGTCATGTTGGCCGGTGGCTTCGAGGAACGACTCGTTGAAGCCGTAATTGGACATAGTATTACATGGAAAACAAAGGGTAAAAAGTTTGGAGGCTTAATTGAAAACAAGAAAGAGGCCACATGGAAGCCCGTGGATAATCAAAAATAAACTACCTTTTAAAATGCATATTTTTGGAGGGAGGCCATGTGAAAGAATTAGAACTGTCGCAGACACTCAGTCGAACATCCGTCTGGCTCTTTGCACATTAAGTCTGCAAAGCATTTTCTGATTAATGACAATGTTGTCAAAACAGTATGATCGCGCGAAGATACAACTCAAAGTAAGCATGAATTTTCGGCAGACTCATCGGCTACAACAGGAAAGTCAATGACTCCCTGGGGCCAAGATTTAATCTTAGTTGTCTTGGTTTCACAAGGTCATCGATACAGGAAAGTGGGAAAAAGTTCAGTGAAGTAATTCCTAATACAATCCTCGTGTGGATGTAGCGAGTGGATCACTAACAAAATGGTCAAAGCGCTTTGCGGCTCACGCATAGACGCAAGTCATCGTCCCGTGAGAGACTTACTCACAAGAATTCGACGAGAAAGCAAAATTTTCTTCGAACGGATGATACCGGGCTTACGCATGCCACAACACTAAGAAGTTCGCCTGACTGCTTTGCGAGCGGTGAGGCTTTACAGAGTCATCTTTCGCGCGGCGCGTTCTAACATAATTGATTGAAAAACCTCATCACATCTGCATGACCTTGTGGCAGCTTTGCACGTAACATCAAAGCTCGTTTAAGAATTTCACTTCGCGTCGTAGGAAGTAAGAGGACAAAAAAGGCTTGCGTCCGGTAAGAGAAATTCACCACGCCTCTACTAAGAGACTAATTCGGAGCTCATATGACGTGTAGGGTATCAATCCCAAAATCAAATCAAATATGTGAAGATCATTTCGTTCGTGACCTTGTATATAATGTGCACACCTGGTGAGTTGGAGACAATCGTCTCGGCTTAAGTATATTGACATGCCAGGGGCTAAGAGAGTAACATCCATGCGTGGGTATGAGTTCAATTTACCTGTACACATACGTGTAGGAAAAGGCCGCAACCAATTCACGACGGTTTTGCTGCTCCTACTTTCAGATCATTCGTCGTCATCGACACTTTCGCTGGTAACGGCTTTTACGCAAAATTGTTAAAATAAACCAAAATACATATGCATATGGACTATCTATGGGTATAGACGATTATGCAACTTCCACCAAAAAGCAGTTCCAGATGCAAAAGACCTTTTTTGCAAAAGAAATCTAGGAAGTGTAGAAAGACAGGACCTGATTAATAAATTTATATTTCGCAAGCAATTTCTGGAAATGGCGTATCCAAAACAGTGACTTTGTAAATACCTGTACGACGCAGGCTGTGCCAATGCGGACGTTAACACACGCTTTTTGCATAATGATGCTTGCATCGTTCAAATTGTTCACGACGCACACCACAAGCCTTGCACACAACATCGGCAACCCTTTCAGCTTGATGTAAGTGCACAACAGCTCCGGTCTCACGATCGCAAATTCTCGACGACACGTTGGTCAAAATACGACCGCTTAACTGCACTGGTATCTTTGGTATACTTACCTGCAAAGCTAACAACGAGGTAATGTGTATGCAGAATGGGGTCACCAGCGCGGTTCAGATGATCTGAATTCGACAAGTAAGGACGCTTTACCTCCTCAGACGATTCATTTTCGAATGCTCAATTATTGAGCATTACACCGGCGTCGCTATCAGGATCACAATAGCCTGTGCCACCATTTTCATCGAATCGACGTTTGCATATGCCCTTGGCCAATGCTCAGTGCGCCAACAATCTGTAGAAAATGTGTTGTTTCTTCTGGAAAAATCTGGATTTTACTTCAATAAGTAAAGTAAAACTTGAAGGTTCTTGTTTGTAATTAATGATACGTATCGCAAATTCGTGCATATGAAGGTTATTATGCATTCTTTGTCGAATTGCTTTGTAGTACTTTGTGTTGATGCGAGGAGACATGCCCGCTTCAGTCTAATTGTCACTGGAGTGAGAAAGAATCCAAACCATGCCAATGATGACATCCAAATTTTCAGGAACAGGCATGATCCCGATTTAAAATAAAAGCCAGGCTTCAGTTCATGTACACCGTTCGTCGGGGGCGTGGTCGTAATCAAGGCATCTCACCCTTGGTTACTTCGAGCTCAAGTCGCTTCACTTATTTTTCGAATACGCTGTTAAGACTACATCCATTGTCGATGAAAACGATGACAGGTCTCTCTTGACCAACGTCCTTGTAAAGCTTGAGCTTCTTCTATGAGGCTAACATATAGTGCACCTCTAATACAACGCTTCGCTTCCTTACGTTTAAGAGCGGTACATTTGGCCGAGAGCGCCACAATTATTACATGTTGCCGATTTAGTCCAATTAACGTTGTTGTCCTCCCCCTTTTCAAAGCGCTTTAGCTTCTGAGGTCGTGACTTGCACGAGTAATGGGCAAGCTCAAAATTGGAGGTAGCTTTACTGACCTCCTGGAAAGTACTCGGACTCTCTTTTTTATCCTCTCTCGAAATCCTTTCTCCTGAAGCGTGTGCGCAATTGAGTTTTCAATAGTGCCAATGTCTTGTGCACGTTCATGCGCTCGCAGTCGGCGATGTAGGCACGGTGTCAATTAAGTTCGGGTTTGCCCAAATTTCATAAGATAAGTCTGACAACTCTGTTGTTATCTAGTGGCGCTTGCTGGCGTAGTACAGTTACGTTGCAAGGATCTTTCATTCAATATACCTGCCAATCCTCCCTCCAGAAACAGGAGGATTCTTTTTCTTCTGTTCGCCTCTTGATAAGAAACCCGAAGCACTCATTAGTCTATTGTATTCGGGCAAGCACTCGAGCTTGCACCTGGGCTTGATATTTCTGTATCTGCTGAGTGAGATACAACAGTAGTTGCTGCATGGACATTAAGCCATGTCGCGTCGCTGCAGAGTGAGCTACATTAGACTGAGCGCTTGAACTTGTTAAGCCATTGGCACTTGACGCATCATGCTGAGTCGGCGCTCGTGATCTTGAGCGCACCGTTGGCCGTTGAGTTTCGTTATCGTCAGGACCACTTGTTAGACTTTGTTGACGAGGTCTTTGATTTAGAGATGGGCACTCAGCCGTACAGCCTCTTTGTTGGACCATCTCGGCGCTCTTTGTATAATCTACTAGACCTTGTTAAAACCTTAAGAATAAAAACGAAACTGATTAGGTTATTACACATTCTACGCTTTTTGTATAAGAGTATAGAGTGGTCTAATCAGCTTTCCAAAAGCTCTTGCGATTGCTGATGACGGCGCTTTGGGTTTTCGGTGATGTCGTACACTAAATACTGGCACCCGAGTTCTTACAATACGAGATTTTGTTATGGAAAATTTGGACAAGCATTAGCTGCTTCATCGTTGATAACCACAAGTCTTTTCGTAGCTCGTCGAGCTCCTTGCTACGGCTTGTTGGGAGCTCAGTTTCATCGATGAAGGGCTTAGAGGGTTCGCGAGTCTTTCGTTTTTCCATAAATCTAAGCCGAACAAAACAGCTAGGTAGTATTGAATGTAGATCAGGCAAAGCCAAGTGGGTAACTCATTTGGAATTTATTCTTCAAGTTTTTAGCAGCGGGACAGATTCATCAAGAGGCAAAACAAAAAACCACAGACTGACTGATAAAGTTTCAGACGTATGTACCACACTAGCGTGCAGCCACACTAACCAACCACTGAACGTTAACTTCGTGCTGTAAGACAATCATCTGTAATCAAGTACTTCATATTATGTGGCTCGTACCAATAATCACAGGATGACTGGCTCCTCACTATGTGACCATGCCTTTAAATTTTGCTTTTGACACGACAAGTGCTACTATGTAACACAATCGCGGAGGAAACTGATAAAGTCGGCCGTCGGACGAGGCTGAGGCGCGGGTGAGGTGAAGTCGTAGAATAGGAGGAGTGTTTGTTGCTTAGAACAAATTAAGAAGTTATATTAGACAAAAAGCTCTAACGACTTATTTTCTTGCTACAGCCTAACTGAAGGCTCTCAGCCATCTACTGCTACCATACTAAAAGCTATCATTCCTCTTTTTTTCATCTGGCCTTTAGCTCACCGTAGAATTCATTGAGCCGATAAGGTATCTTGGTATTCAATGATTATGTGACATCTGGAACTGTCTTCTGGTCGGCAACTGTACACTCGCCTGTACCTATGGATAGTACTAATGGATATGTATATTGGAAGTATTTTACTTATTTCGCGTAAAAGCCGTTACCGGCAAATCTGCCAGTGATGACGGTTACGTCACATTTTGGATTTTATACTCGCACCTTAAGAGATCGCCGCTATATACACTGCAGTTTGAGTAATTTACCGATCATAAACAGAATCATACTTGTTTAAGACTCCAAATTGTTAATACATCTTGCCGGATTGAGCGACAAAGTCTAATGCTCCGTCAATGAATCTTACGCACTGCATTACTAACGTTGCATGTAATCCGCGCGACATTCGGCTCGCGTGTTGAGTTTTTTTTTTACTCAAGCAAGACATGTCGTTCATATGCGACAACATCAATCTTGTTCTTTGCACTATCACAAAATCAATAGACATGACCTCTCAAGCCCAATATATTGTTTTGGCAAGTGCAAAGGCATGACTCGGTTGTTTCACGAACTATCTTAATTTGAAGAGTCATTTGCTCCCGCGCATCGCGAGAGCTGCATTGTGGCATTTTCAAATGCCAGGGTATTGGCACCATTAATATGACAGTGCCAATAGAGATTAACGTGGTCTCTGCGTCTGACAATCAGGACATGTTATATTTGCGGTGGCTGTATCAAATCGGTCGTTAAAAGCATTTTTTAGAAAGCAGGCCGGTTCAGTAGAGGCAGGATGACCTACTTGCTCGTATGGAAGTCCAGGGTAGTCCAGCCTTCTAGCATTAATGAGCAAAACACATTTCAATGCGAATACTGCGAGCGACGAGACATTGCTAGCTTCTACGTCACCGGTGTCTGGTATCACTTCGTGCACTCCTAACCTAAAAACAATTTTCACGCCTCGTTTTAGCCCCTGGAATTTTGGTTGGTGGAATTTCTTTAAAGTTATCGCCAGACTTGCTGACGCTAACGTATTGTGACAAAGCGATTGTCGCTTTTGTATGTATACATGACAATTAAAAAACACCGCAATGCAGATCATGTACGCAAGAGTATTCTCGAGCCCATACATATGTCCGCAGGAGAACACGCTCATAGCAAGCTGAACGATGCCATTATCCCAGCGCAAATTTCAATCTGTTGAAAAACATGGCTGGCTGTCAGTACCTCCAAAGGAATGCTCTAAGAGTGGCTCGTGTTATTGCAAAATTAAAATCACGCGTTTGCTACGCATGATCACATGATTTCTCATATGCCGTCTCCTGGGATTGCTATCCAGCAGATTTGGTAACTTCTAAACTAAGTCATTGATCTACTTCACATTGGCGCATTATAAGTAAGCGTGACCGCACTTGGTAAGCAAAGACGGGTGGCAAAAAAATTTGCGCTAGCTGACGTCTAAGCTTGGATTAGGTGAACTGTTATGACTGAATGCCAAACGAGCTTCGATATAAAAATAAGAACAATTTCCATTGTTCCGTCCAGACCAAAACAGAAGTCGTTGCCATTTTGATCTTTGTGACTTAGAAGCAAGAGGTCCTTTTCGTTATTATCTTTAAATTTGCTCACATTGACCATGAGCGGTTTTGGATTAGCGAAACATCCATCTCAAGCGCCGAAGTCACCGACGCAGAGGACTTCGTTTGAAATGCTCAATGGAGCGTTTGTAGTAACGAAGGCCGTCTCCACACTTGTACTGATTGCATCGGGTCCTATTGAAACCAAATGTTGCCCTCTTTTGGAGCCAGGTAGTCCTTTTGGATTACATAAGCTTTCGTGTATAGTTGAGGCAGATATGCATATTGCTCCATCCCCACAAAGGATCTGTCTACGCGCTTCAGGCGTTAAGTACTTCCAGGTGCAGCGGGTCTGAACTGTGAGATCAGGACTCTGACCTTTATTCTACTTTTTCAATGATACGAGGCGCAGATCACTATTCTTCTGACCCCGTTAGTGTTGATATCAAGACTTATGAATGCGTTTCTGGTAGTGAGCTGAAATATTTTTAGGTTATTTGATAAAAAAATTTGTGGGTTAGATGTCTATTAGTTAATATTTTGCATAGAAGTCCATACTATACGAGGTTAAGACCAAGTAGTGCTTTTGTGTTCGCTTCTCGGTACTAAGTACTGATGTTGAAGCCTTCACGCGACGTATGTCACATGATGTGTTAATACGGTAGCACATAAGGTTAACTTGACTTTGTCATAATCCTAAATTAGCATGATTCGGCTTACGCCTTCAGCCCTCTTTTGACGACTCAGCTTTTAACTGAAGCGTAAAATCAAGACTTTCGAGCCTCACACAAGCATTTAGGTGCCCAAGACAACTCTTTAAGTGTATCTCTTGCTTTGGTAAAGCGAATACCCAAAGCCACCGTCACACTACCCATTGGCTGAATGGCGTAAAACTCATAAAACTGAGCGCTTTAAGCTTTTGTTCGAACATGTGGCTCACAAACGGAAGCATCTTCTAGAAGTACTTTAATATACCTAGCGGTGAGATGCACGGTGATTGATTCAAATGAGGAGGTCAAGGGTCGCATGGCCAAAAGTGGCATACCTAGCCCGAGATTGCCTCGAAAAAAACTGCAGCTTGGCTGCCAAGGCAATATTAAGACAGCTTTAGGCGTGCAAGCGATCGAACAGGAGCTGTTAGTTTTCGTGGAATGATCCTAAACTCACAGCATAGGACCTTCTCTGACCGACACGGACAGCAGCACTTTCTTGTGTTTAACTCGTAACGAAAAAGAGGCACATTCAAGATTTATGTGGGCTGCTGATGGCGTGGCATAAGTATGCCTTATCACGGAGCTCTTTGAAGTTGTTTGACCGGACCTGGCATGATTGCTTGATACCGCTGCAATCTGTGATCAAAAGTCACAGACGCTTTGCATTTTTTTCGACGTCTTTTGACCGCACGTTGTGATGATATACATACGCGGGCTCGGATTCAATGCAAGGCTTGGAATTTCGTCAAAGCCGAGGTTTTGGTTAATGCTCTAATAAACCGTATGGTAGTGCACGTGCGTACCAGGATAAGGCTTTTGATTGAGCTGTGGTGATTATGAAGCTTAAGAGTGGCCCTATGCCGAATTCAAAGCACCATGATCTTCTGACTTTTTTCGGTGCCAATATGCAAGGTTGAAATTTATAGCCAAAGGTGTTAAAGTAATAAAAACTGGATAATACCGATATAAATAAAAATTTAACAAATAATGTTGGACAGTCTTCGTGGCGGGGGCAGTCGGGCTCTTGTGTAGCCAGCCAGCCGGCTTCCCGCTGAAATAATAATGATGGTCTCCAGAGTGCGATAAACACTTTGATACAGGTCTGCCATAATTGCGACGTTAATAGCTATTCTAAGAAACACACATTAATAAATACTTTATTGGATAAATCAGTTTAGAATGCATGAGATTGCCCATTCGATCGCACTAAACCAGGCATAGTTCACAGTCATATACGCCTCATTGCATATCTTCGTGCACGTCAAGGTGCTCTGTGACTCGACGACATGAGGCTTTTTATATCGGTTTAATCTTACGGAGCTAAAGCAATCACTTCATTGTCCAACTTTGAAAAGATCAGCTCGTGCAAGTCAAGGGCCATCTCTCTACATGATTAACTGCTCAAGTACGTCTAAATGGGAGTCATATCAAGCAAATCAAAGGCGTACCGGTAGTGTCTCATTTTTTCGTAACATTCCATTACTCCAACATTTGGGTACATCTGTCGTAACCATCTTCACAATCAAAAATCAGCCATGGGATCATCCCAGTGTGAAGGCATCGTGCGCATCCGAAGGCGGGTGACCTTCCATTCGTCCTCCTGTGAATATGAATTGGATGATCGGGAAGATGATGTGCTCCTTTCGCCGTCTGCCATTTGCCGATTTCAGTCCACCATTAGCCGTCTCAGCGATGATGTGTGGTATTTTTGCGTCTCTCGCTCGCCTGTCGCGTCTCTTGCGTGGTTTCCTTTAGATACTTGTACTGGAGGTATTGACGAGGTAAACAACTCGCCTTGTGTAGTCCTCAGAGGAAACTCAATAGCCAGTATGCGTGTAACGAGTGTTGAGGCTGTGGATGGAGAGAATGTGAAGTTGCCCGAAAACGCGCACGAATCAGGAATGTTAGTCGATTGGAGTCCCGATGAGCAAGCGCGCAAACATTTTGAAAGTGTCTTATTTTATGTCGAGGACAAAAGTTTAGGCGTTGCGCTTCTTGTTGAGGCTAAGAGTCACAATCAAAGAGATGAATGGGTGATGTTTTTAAGCAATGTACTGCTCCATAGCGACGTCAAGGAGATATCTTGTGATCACGACAGTGACAACAAGTCACAAACTGAAGAAAGTGTGGGAAAAGAGTTTGAAGTACAGTCTGCGTCGACGACATCATTGAAGTCAACGCGGTCGTTGTTGCATCAAGGCAAATCAGAGACTCTTCTAGATGACGACGATCCATTTGGGCTGCTGTTATTCACAACGTCGGCTTTTAGCTCTGTGAATGAACTAGATTTAGCAGGTAGGACGGAGCATTATGCTGCTCGTGGTGTGTTTGCGATGGATCATATTGAATTAACAGAAGAACTTGGGCATGAAAACGACTCGGAAGATGAAGGCGACAGCGACACGAATAGTTTGATCTCCGACCTGGACTATGCAGCTGATTTAGTGTATAATCCAACGCTGCTACCGGCAACACAAAGACAACAGCTTTGTGATCGTAAACGTTCAAGCAGCCACGGTACAACCTCTTTGAGCTCTTGTCTGGTGAGAAATGGTGGCGCAATTACTTCGAGTCGACGGCATAGTGCAGACTCGATGTCTAGCTCAGCGACACGAAGTTGTTCACGCTGCAGTAAGACATTTGGCCGGCTTTTCCACACCCCCAAGGTCTGCGCATCCTGTTCACAACACTTTTGTCGTAGTCACTGCAACCAGTGGACAACTCTAACGACTCTGGACTCAATCACTTTGCCGAATACAGTTGGGCCATGCGTTGGCGCTAAAAGTGTATCAGCATCTGAGGCCAAACGCGTGTGCATGGATTGCTATGTAAGGCAGCAATTGCTCACGTTCTTGCACGAAATGAGTGTGTATTATACTTCCGCAATTGACGAAGCAGGTGGACTGACACGATTGGTACGATGGAAATATTTTGATCAAGGCCCGAAGCATGAATTTGAACGTCATGTACGGGCTCGGAATCTTGGACCCTTGAGCATTCTCTCGGCAATGTTCAAGTACCGACAACAACCCTTTATGTTTGTTGTTGTGCTTGCACAGCTGGTACACAAAGTTGAAAACTGTATAGATACGATGGACTTTTACTGGCCACAGTATTTGCAGTGGGGACTTTCTAACCTTCCAGATGCCTCTCCCAGTGTCCGTGCCTTTTATCTCTTTTTCTTGGCTGCCACTGCGCGTCGAAGCGTACATCTTGCTGTCAAAGCGACGTGGGAATGCATTGCTGCTCACTGGGATGCAATGACTGGAGGATTTTTTGAGCGTGGACACGGCATTGTGGTCATGCTTTTTTTCATTACGAATGTCAATTTTGGTGAACCTCGCAGTGTGTTGCCGAGATTGTTGTTTCCACAAGCACCAGTGCACCAGCGCGAAACCTTTACGAAGCTACTTGATCATTTATTTGAGATAGTACGGAAGACTCATGCTGCGTCACAGCGGGAGTCTCCGTTTTTTGAGTGGCTGCTTGCACGCAGCAAGGAGGAAACCGTAGCTAGCTCACGTCATGTCCAAAAGCAGCTCCGTATCGGTGACGGCTTTTTGGACCCGTTCCCATCAGGTAATTTTGAAGATTTGCAGCTCATAATAATGGAACGGCGGAATTCTCGCTCTCAGCATCTTGTGGAAACAAAGCAGCGATTGTGGAACACATCTGCTTTACACAGCTTTAGTGACGAAATCCGGCTCGTGCGCTTCCTTGTGGATCTGTGCACTTATCTTAAAGAGAACATTGCTGAGCCTTCATTACGAAAAAAGCATCTCCCGGCTTTATTACAGGAATTGCTGCATGGGAAACACATTCGACCCGACGCGGCATTACCGCTATCCGGAGCTATAAATTATTCGCATCGCGTAGTGAATGTACTCACCGACGAAGGGACGGTGTTTTCTACTAAGGCTCGAGCACCGACGCTGGTATTTTTTGAGGTTATTGCGTCGTCATTCGGTGTTGGTAAATCTTGCGAATTTGATGTTTGGTCGAATCACAGCAGCGAAGCCAATGCGTTGGCGGATGCTGCAGTGATGACTGGACGAGAAAAGGGGGGCTGTGTCCTTGAGCTTGAACAACAGGAAATTCTTAATTATCTTGATGGAGAACGTGTTGGAACATACGTGGCCGATTTAATACCCTCCAGTCGTGACGATTCGCAAAATTCGATAGGATCGTCGGTTTCTGAAAGCCTTACTGGGCTGAGTCACATTTTTCCCGCAGGATACTCGTCACTTAGTATTTACGCTAGCGAAAGTGATAGCTATGGCGCTGAAGGAAGAAGTGAGGAAAATGGCCTGGACACGCGGAATACCGCAGATTTCACGAACACGAAGCAAGAGGCCAAGTGTCCGTTTTTTGGGGAACGCTTTGCTGACAAACAAAAGCGCATTTGCGAGAAAAGCAGATTTTCGCGCTTTGACGGATGGGCCCTCGTTCCCGTGATTGCGAAAAGCTTTGATGATATGCGCCAAGAAGTGTTTGTATTACAAGGGCTCAAGCTGTTTCAATTAATTTTCCGAAAACATAATTTGAATCTGTGGCTGCGTTTCTACAATATTGTTTGTGCAGGCAAAGATTGTGGTCTGTTAGAAGTGATAACGGATGCACAGTCACTAGATGGTCTTAAGAAGAAGGGCAGGGAAATCACTGGCATTGGCTCGTCATTGCCTAAGATATTTGAGCAAGCTTGTGGTCGAGACCCGACCAGTGGACACCACGACCCAGTTCGCTTAGAAAGAGCTCGAGCCAATTTTATATCAAGCATGGCCGCCTACAGCCTCTTTTCCTATGTCTTTTTGGTCAAGGATCGACACAATGGTAACATAATGCTGGACACCGAAGGTCACGTCGTACATATTGATTTTGGTTTTGTTTTGGGTATCGCACCTGGCAACACATTTAGTCTCGAGACAGCTCCGTTCAAGCTTACCCCAGAAATGGTTGACGTCATGGGTGCTGATGGCTTTGATCGTTATCGGCAGTTCATAGCCCAAGGCTTACTGGCTCTTCATTTGGAAGCGCAGCAATTGATGTCACTCGTGTACCTTTCGTCCAAGGATTCGTGCTTTCCATGTTTCAAGGGTCAATCCCGTGCGCGCGTTGTTCGGCGTTTAAGACGTCGATTGTGTGTAGGGTGGAGCGTACAAGATGTCGAGCGCACTGCTACTCGTATCGTAGACAAGAGTTATGGACACCGTGGTACAAGGCAGTATGACTGGTTCCAGAATATTTCGAATGGCATTTTACCATAAGGGAATATACTTGCAAAGGATAGCAAGAAAATATCTTAGAGCGAACGAGCACTGTAAGCGATTGACACGCTCATCATCACGCGTGAAAGCGAGCTGCTTTTCGTAGAGTAATGTTGGATTTTAAAGTACTGGCGATGCGCCAGTGTGCTAAAAGTATGTTAAAGTGACAATATAAAATGAACGGGAAAAACATAGACGCAGCGACGGCATCTTCTCGATCAATCCAAGTCAACATGTACTGGAAAAAAATTAATGCCGCCGCTTCCTGGAGTGCGCCTTTTCCTGTTCGCGCCGATGTCGATGGTGTTTTTTTTCCTTCTTGTCCTTATGCTTCTTGTTCGACACGCTCTTCAGCTTCGTCTTCTTTGATGATGAGCGTTCCTCGTTGTCCGAGCGTTGTCTTCGCTTCGCACCTTCTCGCTCAGAGCTAGTATTTAAGCTACGACTGCGTCGCCGTTTCTTGTCTCCGCGACGACCGAGCGAACGCCTACTGCGACTTGCTTCGCGGCTTGGACTGCGGATTCTCGAATGCCGTCGCTCAGTGCTGGGACTCCTACCGTGACTTTCTGATCGGTCCTTCCGTCGCCTTCTCTTTTTCTCTAGACTGCGGCTTCTGTTTCGTCCTCGCGGTGACGAATGACGTGAGAACAATCGTTTGTTTTGTTTATCCTCCATCTCGCTTTCTTCTTGATCCTCGTCGCTCGAAGAATTCTATACACACTCGGAACATTAGCCTGAGAATATTTTATGATAGGTGCATCATGGCAATATATCGAAGAGCGATCAACTCGACGCTTACTAGAGAAGAGGATAAGTCGGATTCCGATGAATCTACGCGCTTTTCTTCTCCTTCCAGATGATTTCGACACTGAAATGTCAAGTGACCCACCGTTCCACACTGCAGGACGTACAATAGTAAAAGCCTCAGTATACACAAATTTGACACAGATAGACTGCCCTTCTTCGCACCTTTTTGCAAGCACCACGGACATTGTTCTACAGCAAGAAAGAAGTTAGATTCTTTAATTACAGGACTGCGTTATGAACACATGGCGACCTACCGACTTGTTGGAGAGCTTGGCAAGAGCCATCAGGCCCTTGGCCTGCTCGTACGACGTCTCATTCGTCGCTTTCTCCTTTTCGTCTTCAGCAGCGTATGGGTCGTAACCAATGGTGTTCTTCCATATGCCCGTCATTTTAAGTGCTGCACTGCTGTGCATGCGATTGTTGTGCGGCATGCGAACGCGACCCGCGGTTGCCGGCATTTTTTATAAGCAAATCTTGAGCGTGTATTCAACAAAGCCTGACTTGCTGTTCTATAATATCCAGTTAAATTTTAGGGAGAGTGGCAAAAATATACCTTTTCTCAAATTAAATGGAAAAAATGTATTAAATGAAAAAGATCTACCTTAAATCATAACTTTTTCAACCTATTAAGTAAAATAACTAGTGAAAATAAGCAACAGAAGAATTCACCTAACTCACTAAAGAAAATATACTTTTAAGCTGCGCATTACTGGTGCATCGACGCTTGATGTGTCCCACCTGACCACATCGATAAACACTTTTTGGCGCGTCAACTTTTAATGGATTCGATTCGCTTCTTTTTGGGGTCGACCTTTTTTCTTTTGGACGGATTTGATGGAAGATGCTCACTCTTTACCAGTACACTTTTTGTAACAATGGCTTCACTTCGAATGCTTCATCGAAGGCAAGTATATACGTTTTGGATCCCCAAATAACAATTCTGCACGTGACAGCTGATTTGAAAACTTAAGAGCTACTATGAGGTGTCGACATGCAGCAATCATATCCTTCACATTACCGCATGCGCAGTACCACTGGTACTATCTACATCGACAGCAAACTCCATTGGCTTGTTTGTTTTAATTTGAACCGACACAACAAACGATGCAGTTGAATTTGGACATACTTGGATTGTTTCTTCGTACATTTTTTACATTGTAGTGATGCAACTGGCATAACCACACCCCATTGTTTGGTCTGTCCAGCAATTTTGAGCCACTTTGAAACAAGCAATTTAAACCGCGCCATCTCTCGATTTGCCTTAAACATCTCTTCAAGGCTCCCCAAAGATTGTATGCTGAATATTAAAGGTATAAATTCTCAATTTTTTATCCATTACATGTATATTTTTGCCATTGTTGCAGCAATATTTATTGCTAGGTATATTTTTTTGCTTTTTCATCATTTTTTAATTTGAAGTAGTATTTTTTTCATTAAATTTGAAAGAAGGCTTATTTTTTTCCATTCTCTTTAAATTTTATCTTGAAAATCTGAAGCTCTTCTTCCTCCAGTTTGTTGATAATATTGGTAAATAGAGGCTGCCATAGAGTCAACTTTAGAGGGATTCAATATCCTCCATATGATTTATAAAAGTATGTGGCGACTGCATGTTAGTCGCGAGCAAATACGTCATAGTTCTATATATATTGAAGACTGGGCTCTTAGGCGAAGAGATGTACGATCTTCCGGTGAGCGACTGCTCGCAATTCCTCGGTCTCAAGGGATGCAATTTGCAATAGGTTGCAGTATAAAGACTTGTTTATTTGCTAAAAGAATACTTGTCTCCGCAGAGTAAGCAGGAAATTTATCTTGAAATACCTTTTTGTGATACATCAGTTGGTAGAAGCACCAGGAGTATAACGTTTTTGATACATCTTTCACGGATATTCATATAATATTGGCTTGAACCGTTCCATCTACCCACTACGATTTGGTCTATAAATAATAAGAGAGGGGTAAGCGCTACTCGTCAGTTTTTGAATTCTTATGACAAGTCAGTTTGGTCATAACGATTACTGGAAAAGCAGCGAACAACGCTGTCAGACGGCTGCTTGCTCTAGCGATGACCAAACTGAGTTCCAAAAACATTGCTTTTACTTTCAAGTTGCCTTCACACTAAATCCAGCTTCTGTATTTGAGGCTACGCATACAACAAACGCTGCGCCTAGAATGCAAGCTGTCTTTGCGCCGCAGGCGACGATCAACCCACTAGGGCTCTCTGGCACCATCTTGAAGGAGTTAGGAGTGTCGCAAGCACTTCATCCGGCGCTTCGCACACTAAGTTTGCAAAACAATTCCTGATCAATGACAATGTTGCCAAAGTAGCTTGTCAAAACAACATGATCGCACGAAGATACAACCCAAGATGAGCATGACATTTCGGCAGACTCATCGGCTATGACAGCAAAGTTAATGGCCCCCTGGGGCCAAAATTAATTTTAGTTGTCTTTGATGACAAGGTCACCGATATGGGAAAGTGGGAAAAATACAGTGAGGTAATTCGCAATACAATGCACATGTGGAGTTAGCGAGAAAAAGTAGTCAAAGGGTTCTGCAGCTCACGTATAGACGCAAGTTATTGTCCCGTGAGATGTCTACTCACTCTCTGGACTAAAAATTGGACGAGAAAGTGAACTATTTTTTGAACGGATAATACCGGGCTGACGCATGGAATAACACTAAGAAGTTCGCCTGACTGCTTTACGTGCGGCCAGGCTCTACGGAGTCATCTGTCGCGCGGCGCGTTCTAAAAAATGATTGAAAAACCTCATCACCACTGCATGACCTTGTGGCAGCTTCGCACGTAACGTCAAAGCTATTCAAACGATTTCACTTCGCGTCGTAAAGAGTAAATGGCTTGAGCCCGGTCAGAGAAATTCACCACGCCTCAAATAGGAGATTTATTCGGGGCTCATATGACGTTCAGGGTATGAAACCCAAAATCAAATTAAACATGTGAAGTTCCTTTCATTTGTGACCTTGTATATAATGTGCTCACCTGGTGAGTTGGAGACAATCGTCTCAGCTTAAGTACATTCACATGCCAGTGGCTAAGAGCGTAAGTTTCGAGCGTGGATATGAGATCAATTCTACCGTACCCCATCATGTAGTAAAGGCCGCGACCAACTCACGAACGCTTTGCTGCTTCTAATTTCAGATCGCAAGGGCTTTCGAGCAGTCATTCGGGAGACGATTCAGCAGCTCTCACAAAGTTTTGATAACCGTGCCGCTTGGCACTTGTGATAGCGCCTTTGCTTTGCATCGCATTTGACCGCTGACCTTAGAGAAAGGTCTTATTTCAGCCCTGCGTTTTTTACATGAAAAAAGTGGCTCCTGCGCGGTCAATTGCAAGCGTTGGGATTACTTTCGAATCAATTCTGGTGGTCGGGCCACGACTTCATCGGGCCGACCTCTGACTTTCAAGGCCCTCTAGGAAAATATTTATAAATTTGGAAATGTTACTGATGAGCTGTACAGTTAGGCTGACTATCATATGGCTTGGTGTTGGATGTTCAATCTGCATCGATAGAATGTTTCTGTTCTAGTGAGCTCCAGACTTGGCCGGTCATTTAATGTGCAAAGGTCTATTGGTTTGCCTATCAGATTCATATTCAATATAGCGTTTGCTGAAGGCACTTTAAGACACCATATTTTTGTTATTAGCGATGTCAAAAGTAGAAAGTATGATTCGAAGAAATGCTGGGGGTGCCTCAGGACTCATTTTACGAGACACGAAAATTTGAAGGTCAACGTTCCTTATAAGATTCTCACATAGAAGAGTGGATGCGTCAACGTCGTCTTAAAGAGTGAACATTTTACACTGAGCCAGGATCTCAAAAGGTCCAAGAAGCGATATTTTGTTTTCTTTTAGAATACTAGTCTAAGCCTTGTTCTAGATGACCAGTGAGGTTTCTGTAGCCTTCTAAAGTGGAAGCGTGAGCTTAAGTCTTTGCTCTTCGTTCTACAATCGAAAGTAATATGAGATACAGATCCGATATTATGAGTGAGTACCAATTCTTATACTAACATTCAAAGTGACCCTTGTGAACCCAATTATGAGCTTAAACGTATCGAAAATTATTGATGACCCCTTATGAGGTAATGATTGTAGAGATTCTGTCTAGCTTAGTGTATTTAACATGTATCTAGTACACCGTCCGTTTAAATCCTCAACACTGAGTACGGTCTTCATATTGATGTTCGAAAATCGTACGGATTATGCCACACAATACAGTTTTAGCTCCAAATATTGTGTAACACTGAAAGTGTTATATTTTCTCAATCAAGAGACTGGACTCCTTAAATCCAAATAAGCCAAAGCTTTCTTCGAGATCTTCTTTCGGTCGGGCATTCCTTTCTATCTATCAAATAACACCGTGGTAAATTGGGCTGCTTTTCGGAAGCTCGCGCAACAAATCAATTGAACTCCAAAGCCCAGTTTAAAGCGCAGACTTTTAGTCAGCCGACTGCTTTTCTCGTTCACACCTAGTGTATTTTTTGAGTCTGAAACAGATATTACTGTAATGTTCAAGTTGTCCGAGCTTAGCACAAGAGCAACCGGCTCGTACTAAGCCATTGAATGGTTCCGATCACTTGAGCCATACGCTTGAAAGCTCTGGAGGATACCGGGTGGCCAATGTTCTTGCTGCGTAAAGCACGCAATCCATGTCCACTTCATATTCGAGCACATGAGTTTGATGAGACAAAGAGCATGAAATATAAACTTTTAGTTGTGCAAGAGTACGAGGTTCAAGCACAACGCGATAGATCTCACTCGAACCTGAATTTGCGGGTAAGCTTTTTCTTCGTACAGGCTGAGATCGCCCGGAAGCTATAGTGGTAACCATTGGCTCCTTCGACATTGAGGCTGGCGCCATTAGGTTGTCATTTCCGCAAAAAAATTCCAACGCAAACTCCAGTCCTCGTTTGGTAGCTCAAAAAACTGGAGACTGTATAGATTTCTTCATGCTTCATGAAGCATCTGAGGGTGACAAAAGTCTTTTCACACATTAGGCATCAAAAATCAGAAAGCGGTACTCTTACTGTACACTTACAGTGCAGCGCATCCTTGCGTGAGTCTCACAATTGGTATGGGAAACCACGACTATAATCAGTGCTGATCTTGAGGGATGATGGCCGCAGTTTACCAATCCCAGCGGCAGAAGCGTAGTCATGCAAAAGATGCTAATTACCATGATTTAAGGCAGGGCTTTTTTTGGTAAGTGTGGCGTAAAACTCTCATGAGGTTTAGAGTGAGGACGTCGCTTCCATTTACAAAATATTGGATTTGTTCCTAGTGACGGCGATGCACCAAAACTTACTCTACGTGGCACAAGCAATTGATTTCTCTATCAAGAAGAAATCATCTAGCATCATGCGGCGCACTGCGTGGTCTTTTCTATGATGCCGCTGACAACCAGCTCCTGGCGGACGAAACACAGGAGCCGGTGAGTCTGCTAAAATATGCGCTTAGTACCACACTTGTTTCCCATCTAGGTCTCGTCTGATATGATTAAGAGGGTCGTGCCCCTCAAGACAGATGTTGTTGCATTTTATGCTAAGTGTCAATGATGTGACACTGTTCACTTGACTACAATATTTGGCTCCCGAAATGCAGATTATTTTATGATGTGCATCTCCCTCTAACATATGCCAAATGCGGGTCTCAAGAGACCACATTATATCATACATTTACCAAAGAGCAATATGAATCCAATGGGCCCTTCGGAATTAAATGTCCATTTTGTGTCTTTTTAGTGTCCTAACGATTGCTTTATCAAAAAATGAGGGAAAGTAGATTTATTCGGCTACATTGTTAGCTTTACACTCCGCTTAAGCTTTTTCTCGGACATATCGTTGAGCTTATGCAGAAGATTTACTGATTGAAATTGATCTTGACGTTGAAAATACCAAAGTCTATGAACCCTATTTTTAGCTTTCTAAATTCACCTGTTGGGATTCAAACGAACCCTTTCAGCCCTTGCTATGACAAATGCTGCACTACAACTATCAATTGCTTATTGAAGGTTCAACCCACGTGGCTTTTTTTGCTTAAACAATGGTCAAATTAATTTCAAAGAACGTTGACTGCATCAAAATCGCTGACTAAGTACCTAAGCTTAGTAAAGACTAAAATTCCTTTTAAAAGTTGCTGGGAAAACATTTAAAGATCGCGATTTAATAAAAAGAAGCGCAATATAGATGCGTTGCATTGCAACTGTTGTCATGGCTGGTAAGGCATGTGTGGGGCGAAGGATTCAGTATTATTAAAAGAAGCTGCGACGGGAAGCAAATGAAGCGAGAGGAAATAAGCGAGAATCGTGCGGGTGTGTTTAATAGCAAACGAGCGGCCGAGCAGTCCGCCACGAAGGCGACAAGGACCTCGCAGCACCTGATACAGCAGGCCGTGCGAAGCTATGGAATCGTTTATTTTCGTGTTCACCAATCTAGCACCAACCACTGAGAAGAATATGCAGCGTGCTGGACAGGTCGAATTGTTATCAGCGAAAAGACGTTGTACTTAATGCTTTGTGTACATAGTTGCATGAAAATCTTTGTCGACGCTCTTATATTGTGCATGAAAGCAAAGCGCTCTTCCCACGGATCTGGAAGAGAAAGGCAAAAATAGCATTGTATTTTGCCTTCAAGTATGATCGCGATGAACATCAGTACATTAGAAACCACAGTCTAATACGTTTTGATTGATAAGACATCATGTCGTATTCTCTTCCGGTATATATTTTTTTTAATAAATTAGTCCTAAGTATGACTTTTGGAGCTTCTGGAAATGACTATATACAGAATCAATTTTTTTTAACTCTGAAGCTATGTCGGTCCATGACTAAGTTTGTACTTGAATACTGAGATCTAGTTTACTTCGGCCATTAGTTTGAATAGGCTGTCAATTCAAAAGCTCGAACTATAATCTTTTTCTGACAAAGTCGCATATAAAGTCTGCATGTCTACCCCTTTAAAGAGTGTCATCGGCTTTTGTCTACTCTGCTATCGTTTCTTTGTTTATCTTAGCATTTTGATGCCCACTGTCTGATGCATTTGCGGTATGACATTTTGACGACGCTTGTGGTCAATGTAGCATGCTTCTTTGAATACTTTCTTGAAGTCGGTTAAATTTTTATATTCTAAGCAGCTTGCTCGTCGCTTCTGCAACTGGATTTTGCTATAAAAGATAACATTTTATCATAAAAAATCAAATGCAACTAGCCGGTACGCATCTTTTTGAATGACTAGCCTTTGGATTGTGTTTAAGAGGCTTAAAAAATAAGTTTTTATTATTGCATATGACATCATTTGCTAACTACACATCTGAAAGCTCTGCTATGCACAAGACACTCAAATATTATCTTTGCAAAGAAAAATTCGTTATGAGAATAATGCAGCAATAATTGGAGTGGATCCTTTGAGTATCTTTGCCTTGCTTCGATGAATATGACAAGCGGTAGCACAAGAAGGTCACCTTCTCGGCGGTAGTTGCCTAGGGAGTGTTAGATATCAATTGCTCAATTTGTCAAACTTAAAACGAAATCACAGATGCTGGATAAAAACGTTGACTTACGATGGGCATTCAAAAGCCAATCATCTTCAGCGTACTTTTATGTATGAAAGCGCCAATTCTGCAGGCGATACGTATAATTGCAAAGACGGAGAAAGAATTTACCCATTTTTAGGAGCTGGTGATTCCTCGAATTGTTTTTAGTCTTATGCCTGCTCTATACAGTCCGCTTTTGCATGTTTTCATCACTAGATTAAGCAAATTGATCGTTTTGCTTTGTTTCACCTCCCTCAACCTTACCTTGCCTTCTCTCGTTCTTTCAATCTCCGTTGGGATAATCAAAACCTCTACTTAACCATTTGCATTCAATTACGCCCGCGCTTGCTCGGCCGCAATCAAGAATTGCAGTCTCTAGTGGTCGCTAGCTACTTGTCTGACTACTTGTCGGTTGATTGGTCTACCTCAAGAACCAATAATCCTCGAGCCGCCCCACACTCACAATTTTTTTTCGATAGCTTATATTTTTCGAGGGAGTCATCGCGGTAATTTTAGCTTGCGTTTTGCGTAGTTAAGCTTATTTGTATATGAATACATGCTGTAATTCCAAAGAAATGTGTGAGTCGGTTTTTAAGCGCGCTTTAAATCTTATATTTCTCCCACGAGCAAAATAGCTAAGACGACTAAGAGTTACTTGGTTAGTGACACAAGAACAATGCGTGGCTTAGCCATAAAGTATGAAGTAGTTGAAGCTACATTTAGGCACAAGAATTTTTGGTAACGAGAGCAGAAACTTCGTCATTAACGCTTTTCGTTGCCTTTTCAGCGAATTGAGCATAAATGTGAGAAACACTTCCTGCTCTTGTGACAAGAACCATTTCGTGTTGGCACAATCTGCATGCCTGACACGAGATTAGTCCTGTGCTGAAAATCTAAATACGTGAAAGGTTTGGTGGTGGATCTAAAGGCAACAGACCCAGCTTTTTTACAGAAAGGAATAGAAGTCCTTCAGAATCTGTGAGCCAAGGCGCAGTGCACGTTATATAAAGAACAGATTCGAAAAATGAAGGATTTAAAAATTGGTCTTGTCATTAAGAAACACTTCAATATACATGTTAACGATCTTATATCAGCAGAGAAGTTGAAAGCTTTTTTTCCGTTTAGTTGCCCTAAACCTTTTTGAGGTGTCTCTGATTGAGAGCCTCTGTTGCGACACCATGATCTATGACCTGGTGCTTGATCGCTAAAGCTCTAATCATGGCTTTCTCTGTCACGTCATAAATCACCATACCAATTTTATCGACAAGGTTATGTTGATGACTAAGTGGCGTAGCTATCGTCTAAAAAAAGATACGGTGAGCAATCGTGCTAAGAAAAGCTCATCTAAGCATGCACTGCAAGAACCGAACATACGAAGATCTGCTATCTTGATTCGACCCATATTAACACGCGTAAATTTCTAACTAGAAGGGCCTAAATGTTCTTTTCACCGTAGCATATAAGGTAAAACAAGTGTACTTTAAACGACCCCATCCAAGTAAGTAGTCTTCATCCTCGCTTATATGGCTGAGGAGCCGTCGTGCTGGAAATAAATACCGGTATTGATGTGATAGCTAGCGTTTAATAATCGATCATAACTCAATGATCAAAGATGCTTTAAGCAGCTGATCTCGTCTTGTAGTGCGGGCTACATCCGCTTAGGTCTTGTAAACTTTTATACAGCTCAAAACCTATCGCAATTCGAAGAGTTGCAGCTTTACCTGGACTGCTGAGAATAATAAAAATAAACCTCTCCACGTCGTACATAGTAAGCAATTATTTCTTACATCCGCGGGAGTGTCGTCTAGACATGCAGGAAAAAAAATATTTCTTACTGTGCTTGGCGATAGGCTTGATTTTATCCTCGAAATGAAACTTTGTTTGATGTGTTTACGAAATAAACCTCGTTTGCTTGCTTTCAAAGACTTATTCGTGTTAAGACCGTTTAAATTGCTACGACGCAATCCATCTCACTTTCCTTCTGTGGAAGTGCACTGAATAAATTTGCAGCAGCCGATGTCGCAGAAATTTTGGGACATAATAAAATCGCAAAAGTGGTCGCTAAGCCTATTAAGCATTAAATTACTCATAGATAGCAACACTTCGTAATGCTTAGGAACTCTATGCAGCATTTACAGCCTTCAGGTAACACCATTTACACTTAGTCAGTAGGCTTAGAGGAGGAAACGCGTAAGAGAGCTCTTAAGATGAGCAGATTCGTCAGGCATACAGAACGAGTCCTAATCTATAGCCCAGGATGCTTTACATCATCTTAGGCACAGACGACATAGTCAGGTTGATAGTTCCTCAGCAGCGATTGCAATATAGATAAGTAGATGATCTGCTCGATTTAGCAGATACAGCCCTTTCCGTTGTTCTGAGAAGCTAAGACCTGAAGGACGATATACTTTTGGAGGCACATAATGCCCCAACTAAAGATCATTTCGAGTTTTGGATAAATAATAAATTTGATATCCACAGCATATCGGTGGCTCTACAGTGGCCTAGTGAGCAAAAGGTGGTGAGGCCTCCCAAAGAGTCAAATCTGAGACTCGCACATCAGCTCACTCTGCTAGCATAGGTAGACTTTTGAAAGCTTGATGCCTTGATTTCATTTTTAGCCTGTCGGAAGCTAGTGGCAATAAGCTTCATATGCCACCTTAGAAGTTGGTCTTTCGGATAGAATGCTGTCTAATAGAGACACCCGGCTTAGCGTAGCGTTTTGTCAAACGCTTCTCAGCCTATCGAGAGTCCGCTTGTATGTCAGCAGCGGTATTTCACAGACAGATGGTCCGAGAAAAATGGTCAGCCTTGTGCTTGAGGACAGACACACTGCATAATATGTGCTTCGAAGGGCCACATTATTGAGGTGACAAGTTAGCAATGGAAGAATCAAACTTTAAGCATCACATGAATTTTGAGGTGGCTCCATTACTTTTAAAGCGCTGACTTCACGATCGACTTTGCTGAAAAGGCAAGTGCGAGTGGCCATTGTCACGACCGTGTTAGGCATATAGCTGAGAGGTCGAGGAACCATACGTCTGTGCGATTTGTACGGTCGGGCGATCTTAAATCTCATTACAAAGAAAAGCGACTTCCCGACAGAATTCGATGACCTCGCGCTGAGCTGCATGGTTACCGATCAAGCCATAAAGCTCATAGCACGACCAAAGAATGCCATATCTTATATATCGGTCTCCAATGTCTAGGGTCCAAAGTCGTCCCAAAATAGTTGAAGTCGCTTGTCAGGGCTGACCTCGGGAGCAATATTAGACGTATTTGGTCGCGCAGAAGTTGCTGCTCCTTAAGGAGAATACACAAGACATGATTTCTTTGGTACCCTTCGAAAGCCCAGGCCAGTAGCACTTTCTTGTAGAGTGCGTTGTAAGGTAGGTGCACCTTATGGATGAGAAGCGTTTTCCTTGAACTAACATGTTTTATTCGCACACAAAAGTCATAAGCGTCATTGCATGCGCTTCGGATTGACTAATAGAGGTCAGAATGAAAGAATGCTCCGTATAAAAGATGTTTTTTGCGGCGCGATGAGGTGTAAGAAGGGTGACTCCAAATTCGCGCTCGGAGCGTACAATTTCTAGCCCCTGGTATGTAATCATACCGAAGCCAAGTGAACTCAGAGGTAAGTAGTCTTTGATCACCAAGTCAACAATCTGAGCTTAAGGCTTACGGACGTAAATTACTTTGTCTAAAGTGAATGCTCTTTGGGTTTGGTCAGACTCAAAATAGGTTATTAATTGAAATGTGATAGTGATACATTTTACACACCAGGTGCAAACGACACTTGCGCTTTGACTTTTATAAAGAAATCCTGAAGCAGGATTTTTCCCACAATCGAAGCACGTGGCAAGTCGTCGAAAAGCTGTGCTGGAGCAAAAGATTTTTTCGAATCGAGTTCTATTTATCGATATCATGCGAAAAACGACACTGTGGCACACGTAGAAGAATAGTCTTCTACTCGGCGTCACGTCTTGAGTCATCCGACCGGCTCCTTCTTGTCAATATGTTGTTTAAAGAATAAATTCGGACGAAGCTGTACATTAGTGGGCAAGTCATACAGCCCTCGCCCGCGGCGCTTGAGACTCAACCGCTGTATTAACCTGAAAGTGTAGCAGAAGCTAGTTTGCTTGCCTATGTGTAAACATAGATATTGATGGCCTTATCAACATCAGCATCCCGGATCACAGATTTGCTCCTGGAAGCCATTTACTTACTTGTGGGTAAGGCCTATTGAATGGCCTGCTGGTCGATCACTTTTTCAAGCGTACCTAGAACGCTGAGGTTGAGATAGTTGGCTCATTGGTCGCTAACATGAAAATCTTAACAGCCCTAGTGAGTGCAGAGCCAGTGATTGCTCAACAGAGAGCTCACGACGCTTGATAATTAAATCATCGTAAGGCAGGGGTATTTAAATATTTTTAAAAAGAGAAAAAAGGCCAGACATACGTCATTGCAGTGATGAAGTGGAAGTCTGTGCTATAGCAGATCAATATTTGTTGCTGCCGCAATCTTTGTTCCAAAAATAGTCCATAGTATAAGCGTAGTCTGAGATAAGACGGTCATATGTGGTGCAGAGGCATCTTTCTTAAGCAACTTTAATCAAAGTCGACTTGGTCATCTATAATCTGAGCATAGGTATAGCCAATTGAACTCTTTGTATAAAAGTCAAAAGCCGTGCTTAACTTTTTTCCTAACCATTGTTTGTAAACGCGTTTTAGGTGGAAATGTAACGGGCCGTTTTATGGAAGTGGGTTTATGCGTTAAAATTTGACTTCTCGATAAAAGTAAAAAAAAATATTGCTGCATACAATCTGTTTATTACTGAAGTGTCTAAACTTTTTCAAAATGGCGGCTCCTGGTCCTTAACTGGCGCTCTGTTGCATACTGAGGTGTTCTAAAAATTACTTAAATAAAAATATCTGCTGTCTAAATAGTAAAATAGGAATCAGCGCATATCAAGGACAATAAGTTGTTCTTTAACTACAGTGTTGCAAAAATAATTCGAACTAGTGCACGATTGGTCTCCCGCAAGTTCTAATATGCTGAAAGGTCACTTACTAGAAAGTCGTACATCTTCCTGCATGCCTGCTCTATGGTCAATGCTAAGTATCCTCGCTACTCAAGAGCTCGGTCGTAGGACACCAGAAGATCAACAACACAAAATTTAAACAGCTACGCAGCTAAATTTTACGTATTGAATTTGAGTACGGATACGATCTGCCACTATCTAACCAAGTTATAGGTCCTTCAAGATTCACTTGTCTGATCAGTTGAGATCACAGAATTGAAAAGATGAATAGACTGGAATAAATGTTCATGGAATACACAAGTAGCTGGAGTTTGTTTGGCTCCCCTGAGAGTCGATTTTTCTTAGCTAAGTTACTCGGCCACCTCCGATCGTTCCACTCTTTACAAAATTCAAAAAGATTTAAAAGGGAAAGGGCACTTACGCAAGCCTAAAAAGATTATTTCCCATAAGCAGTGAACAATTTAACCAGGTACGGTCCCGACATGCCATTCAAAGACTACCATACGCCAACTTCCCGTATTTCGTCTCTCTAATATATTTTAAATCAGCGCAACCGGCACCAACAAGTAAAAATACACCTGAGAGTCGATGTCCTTCACTGAGATGGGTACATTCTGGACTTAAGCTCTTGCAACGATTTGAAATGATTAGAACCACCTTCCTTTGATCTCAAGACGCGTAATTTGCACTGCTGGAAAGGCTAGCTGACTTTCAGTCCTAGAAACCGTATGAATTTGCAGCCCTTCTAGCTATCAAGCAGCTAATGCGGGCCACGGCGTTCGAGCTTTACGGGCAAAGTCAACTTTCAAGAACTATAGTAATACTGGTATTACCGCTCAAGATGGGGTATTTTGTATCTACACATAAATTTTGAAGCTGAATAATCCAGCTTTGGAAGTTGTAATCGTCGTTTCGACCTTGATCATCTCACACTGATACCAGATGTGCATGTAAAGTGCTAAGTGCGTAGCGCGTCCCCATCGAGCCTTTTCCATCCATTCAATGCAATGGCTTATTTGTCTACCGTAAGATTTATACGTATCAGGCTGTTCATGTTCACGTACATTCGAATGTAGAATTAGAACCTTGATCTATTGTTTGGAGCTTTTCAAAGTAGTATGCGTCTCTCAGCAGCAAGTTTTTCTGGTCGTTTCTCGATCTTCTGTGTTCGAGTCAACTGGGGCTTTGGCTTCATGCGCGTTCTCTTGAGCTTTATCGGGGAAAGCCCACGAAACGGTGGATCTATACAGATTTTTGGTCCTCTTATTAGATATCTCATCACTGAATCAGAACTAACCCCGCGATCTACGGGGCTAGTCTTGATAGAGTTGTAAGAGGAAGGCTTAGGAAAACGAGTAAAAATTCTTTTCGAGGAAATGTGCATTGTTGCTCTTTTCTACCCGCTCTCTGCCAATTCACGGTTTCTAATTGTTTCAGCAACGTTGTGAATAACCCTATTTTGGCTTCTTTCAAACTCTATCTGTACTGCTTTGCCACGGTGAAAATCCGAATCACAAAAGATCCAAGCTTGCACACCATTGTAGTGAAGTGGTGTTTGCAAATTTGCGAGGTGTTTTAGCCCGAAGTGCGACTAACAACGGTGATGTTTCGCCGAAGACATTTTGGCTGATAGATATCTCACCGTTCATTAGCGCTACAAAGAGCTACCAGATATGTCGCAGTCACACAACAATTTGCAAAGAAGAAGATCTACGATCATTCCATAAGTAATCTTGCACTCAGGAAAAACGAAATGTGCACTACATTGTAGCTTAACGGCTGCAGTGAATGATACGATATTATACTTTTGACACCATGCACTATTCCTTTTATGCACTGGATTTGATTTTGCCATACAGGCAGAGATTATAGCCAAAAAAATTTTTTAATTACATTGATTTGCCCAGTACGCGAGTCGGTATTGGCATCGACAATGTGCCAGATGTGCACCAAAAGCCACTCTTCGTCTGATGCATTGAATCAGATTATAGCACAAAAGCTAACAGATCGATACAATTTGTAGTACTTAGGTACATCGGACCAACGACCTGGCTATCTTGATCCACTAAATTGATCATTAATGAGGTTGACGTAGGATTATCACAATGGCTGTTGACAATAGAGGCAAATACCCAGGTGATCGAGTAATGGTGGTAATTTTTAGTCCATACTCATTCATAGCTACAGACTATCAATATCGCTAATTAGGAGTCTACGATATTCACTAAATGAGCCTTTTATGCATATTTTTGCTCGGAAGAATGCGGTGAAGCCTTTGAAAACTCTAGAGCACCTTCCCTATGCCAAACAGTTTTGCTTCGGCAATTTTATGTTGCTTAAAAAAAGAGGTCGAACAACCACATTTCTCTTTGCTAAAGAATTTTAATTGCGGACCTTAATTACCTTTTTTTTCATCTCGATGCCCACGTGACTCTCTCCTCCAGCTCAACATGATTAAGTTTTAATCGTCGCCCTCCCTTACCTCTAAATGACAAGTCTAGGGCTGAGCTTTGACATCTTCTCACTATTTAGAGCTCTTGTACGACACATTGACATTTTGCCGTGTCAATCGTTAACATACTTTAATGTTCGGCTGCGATGAAATCCATCCAAATCTCCGGGATTAGCACAAAAAGTGTGGGCCAAAAGAGCCGCAAATCGGCAAATAAAAGGGCCTTCCCTGGTGGCAGCCTAAGAAACCAAATCGAGAAAATACTTTGTTCTCCTCTACAAAGCCAGAACGTCAACACTTTTGTCAAGAGGTATTACATGCTTATCTTCGAGAGTACGTGATTCAAAAGAGAATCGAACAGGATAAAGCTAATCGCTTAAATAAAGAAATTTATTTTTGATCTGCGCCGTCGAACACAAAATGTCACCATAAGCACCATAAATGGCCTGCAGACGCAGGTCTTTTTTTTGCTGTATTAGATTGACTTGATCGAAACAGGTAGTAGCATGACTGCGCTTGACGGGTTGTGAATTTGATCGTTATAATTAGTCCTAAAAAAATACTTTCGATAATTACCACGTGCTTATAGACTCTAGGCTGACTTCAACAGACAGTCAGGTCAGAATCTCGATAAAAGATTTGATGAACAGCGCTATTAATAAATAAGTCAGAACCAAACGATTCCTAGTCCTAGCTATCTTCTTACCTGGAACAGTGCAACCCGCCTACCCACCTGCTGGGCATCCAAGTCTCGATCATCCGGCAGCTGTGTGAGGAGCGAATATCAGCGCAGGAAGATCTGGTCAATATTGCTTTGCTATTACTGATGTCAACTTGCCACACGGAGTATCAATCGTGCTTGATTGACATCTTTTTCTGCAAAAATATCTGAACACTCAGCTTAAAATGATTTAATATGCTGGTGGTCGAGGCCAGGGTCAACTCAGATCACCTGATCGGATCACAAATTCGATTTAGTGGTTGATTCGATCTAGCAGACAATCGATGTTTTTGACCTTGACAGTAACGCTTATGGAAGGTATCTACCGTCCGTCAGGGGTGTTCTATCTACTTAGGTCAGCAACTACGCTGTTGGTCTCAGTCGGGTAGCTCGCATGCGGTAAGCATATATCATACAGAAGACGCATCAGAAGGATATGTTCACTGATTGTTTTGCTAAATAAATTTGTCTTTTTGCATCATATATACTTATAGCGATATTCGGTAGGCCACATTCTCAACGACGACTGTTCCTCGGGTGCAATGGATATATGCCTATTACTTAGGTTGACTTTCGAGCAGGAGCTGTAGATCTGTGGCTACAAGCTGATCGCAGCAGCTTCATCTTAAATATTCTATTTTATCAATTTCGTTTTTATTGTCTTCTAAAGCTCTAAGATTAGTATTTACTCTCAAAAACCCCGCCAGGCGATCAGATCCGTCGCGGAAAGATCTAGTGTATTATTATGCTCAAAATAAGGTTGTTATCCGCCCGTGGGTGTTGAAAACCTCGACTATCTTCAGGGCGTAAAGTTTTTCTCTTCGATCTTGTAAGCTTAACGTTGATGTGAGATAGAGAATCTCCGAGCTCACTTGTGTTCACTCACCATTTTCCAATTACCATATCTCAGCGTCGATTTACCGCAAATTCGGTCGTTTCCTTAAGGCTCGCATACTCAGAAGTAATACTTATCGGGGAGCTTTCATTCGATTGTTATGATTTGTAAACATTTTTCTAAATCCGCCCCATTGATATTTTCTACGGCAAGAGACGCTAGGTTTCAGTATCTAGGATCAGGTCAAGCGATGAGCTCCGCGAAAATGTTGGACGCATTGACTATCGGTTGTAGCTTTGATCAATGGCTCGATCATAATGCGGCAAAACCTTCCAGCACATAGTCTGTTCCATTGCACGTCTATTCCGCAAGCCTTTGTTTTTTTTCAGGTGAATCTTTGATTTCTTGCTTTAGCTTCCATCTTCTTCCCCATAGGCGATGTTTGTGCCTTCATTCATAGCAGTGCACACTTTTATAAAATATCTCTTTTGCTTCTATCTTGTGAGTTCAAGTGGTAGATCTGTTGTACATTTTTGTCTGCTGATTATAATATACCCACTTGGCACAGGACTGGGTCGCAATCATTGCACCCCGATCTAAGTTTGCAAAATACCTCACCTTTTCCTTGGAGCCCGCAGCCATTCCCTTATATATTTTCCCAATGACAGTTGTCCTGCGACCGATTTTCCGTCGCCTAAATTCTTCATAGAAAGCATGGTGTTATACTGGCGCACTTATCGCGCCAAATTACCGCAGCTGCATGTACAATACGATGAAGAATCGTACCGTACACACGGTTGCGATAATTAATCTACAGCCTCGCGGAGGTGCCGCTACAAAGAGACCTAATCAAAGAAGATTAAAGTGCTTTACACCGAGCCCAAAGAAAAGCGAAATGTAAATTACATTGTACCGGATTGGGAAGCCGCGCATGCTTAATGTGGATGGTGCTTGGTCGTACGGCAAGTTCGCGAACGATTAAAAAGCACAGAATTCAACTGTCCACAATTAGAGAATTTCATTCAAAAGCGTCATTTGATCATGGAATCTGTGCTACATAAGGATCCGCAGGACATCTTGCACCATCCTTCGAGTTTGAAAAAAAGATTAGGATATCTAGCAGATTTGACGACGGGTCACGAATTACGACCGCACCAAACACGAGCAACTGGAGGCTTGGCGATCTAACATGGGTTGAGAAGGAATTAAGCGGCGGCGTTTGCTCAAAGAGTTCAAGTAAATGACGCCTAAAAGCTCTAAGAGACGATTGAAAGCAACGATAACTGCATGATCCGTTTTCATTTACAGTGCTGATCGGTAATGCCGCCTATACTCAGCCTCCGATCTCATTTGACATGCAGAAACTTATGCATCAAACAGGCTCTCAACTCCTGTAGCGCACATTATAAAAGCAGAATTGGCCGACTTGATCTTGCCACGCATTAGTCTGGTCAATAGAATTTGACCTACATGTAATCCTGTAGGTCAAACTCTTGGTGGGCAAGGATCTAGATTTCGCATTACCAGACTACCATTTATTTTAACTCAAGTGTACGTTTCGCTTTCATTTATTAATATATCATGAGAATATTTCTCGAGCAGTTGACTCGCCTTGTAGCACGGTCTACATCCGTTTCTGTTGCTTTCAATTGCATTACCACGAACATATAAATTAATGTTAGCTTGATAGGCGTTTTGCACACAATCAATATACCACACTTTTAAATGATTGCAAACTACCTTGACTTCATCCTTCCGCTTGGGGAACTCAAGGTCTTCTTGCAATCTCTCTAGATCTGATGATGATCGGCAACACACATGTGTAGAGAAAAATTTCAAGCGGGAGTCATCCGGCTACCAGCTTGAGCATTCAAACTCTTATGGCTTTAAATTTGCGACTACGGCTGAACTTTCGCACTTTCGAGTAGAAGCTTTGCCTGACGTCTTATAAAAAATGGTTGCTCCTTTTACATAATAATTTGCATCAAGAGCCGTGACAATCACTTTCTTATTTCGTATGAATGCACTTAATAACCTTTTGCAACATCCGGTGCTGCAAACCGTAAATAATGCCTAATAGAAGCTTGAAGATGGTCGCGAAGTCTGTCGAGCAGCACCTTGCTCTCAGATGGCAGCGATCAAAAAGGCAAATGGATGGTACGCGACATATTGAACGTTTCAAGATCAAATTCTCCAAGAAGGCCTTACGACAACAGCGGATGAAGAGTAAACGCGTACTACACCTTGCGAATCATTTCTGCTGCCATAAAGCAATTGGTTCTTTGTTGACTCGACAGGCTAAAGACACTCGTGCCCACGCATGCTGGCAATAAATTTGAGTAATAAACTACAAATCCACTGTAGTCAAGCATATATGGCAATGCAAGCGATTAGGCTGTATATGCAAATCACAATCAAGTAGTCTAGAATACTTTCTCAACATCTGACATCTATACGGATATCTTGGCGGGCAAGCAGCCAATAAGTGGTTGAGTCTACGGTCCCATTAGCGACTCGAAAAAAACTTTAAGTGAGCAATTTGCGAGGAATTGAGAAACAGTCGACTATTTTTGTTAAGGAGCACGAATTGAGTACAATGCAGTTTACTTGCTGCACACTAGCTTTAGACGTACTCAGCCTCACTAATTTTAGCTAAAAATCAACCGAGTAAATACACACGAATAGCTTATTGGGCTTTGCGAGATTTGATGAAATTTCAAAATTGCCTCACACTGGAACTCGTTGAATCAGTGGCGAAAGTGCCTCGACAATGTCCTCCATTCCATTACCAAAATTGGCACAAGGTGACGACGACCAACACCAAGTTGATGCCGTGCAGCAGATTGATGCGCCGACCAGGTCCGTATCATTTGTGCCCATTGTTTCGCGCGAAGACGACAATGTACCGCCGCTGCGCCGCCGGCCTGTTTCATTGCCCAGTCAGGTGCAGGATTGCACTATGCAGCGCATCCTCGTGACCGGTGGCGCCGGCTTTATCGGCATTCATTTGTGTCGTCGACTTTTGGAGCAAGGCCATGAAGTCATTTGTCTTGATAATCTCTTTACTAGCCAGCGGGCGAATGTGCTGGAATTACAAAAGTGCTACCCGAGCTTTGAGTTTGTGCGTCACGACGTCACAGAGCCGTACGCATGTGAGGTGGATCAGATTTACAATTTGGCGTGTCCAGCGTCACCCGTGCACTATCAGCATAACCCGATTAAGACGACTAAGGTGTCGTTCTTGGGCGCGATTAATGTCCTGGGCTTGGCTAAGCGCGTTAAGGCGCGCGTGTTCCAAGCATCGACCAGTGAAGTGTACGGAGACCCGGAGGTTTCACCGCAAGTAGAGTCATATTTGGGGAATGTTGACTGCACTGGCGTGCGAGCGTGTTATGATGAAGGCAAGCGAGTGGCCGAGACGCTATGTTTCGAGTATCATCGCACTCAAGGAGTAGATATCCGTGTAGCGCGCATATTCAACACGTATGGCCCAGGTATGCATCCGTACGATGGACGTGTCGTGAGCAATTTCATTATGCAAGCGTTGCAGGGTGATGATATTACCATTTACGGCTCGGGCAATCAAACGCGTTCATTTTGTTACGTGGATGACTTAGTAGATGCCTGTGTGCGCTTTATGGATTGCAAAACGTGTGTGGGGCCGATAAATTTAGGCAATCCTCACGAGATGAAAATTCTTGAGCTTGCGGAAATGGTCATTCGTTTGACCAATACTCACAGCCGTTTGGTGTTCAGGGATTTGCCCAACAACGATCCAAAATTAAGAAAGCCTGACATCACTCTTGCCAAGTACGCCGTTGGCTTACGATAAAGTTTTGATGAAGCGACTGACATTGATTTTTCTGTATTTTATATTGTTTAGAGCGCATTTGGATTGGGAGCCCCGCGTGGGAATCGAAGAAGGCCTTATGCGCACTATCACATATTTCCGGGCTTTGGATCTAACCAAACTCAAGCGGCCAACTAACAACACTGCTCACCGGATGAGTGAGATGGCAAACCAGGCTGAAGTGACGAATGTTTTCTAATGTAACCCTCCAGACTCCAAGCTTACAATTTTATTAAGTTGCAAGTTTGCTAGCAGTTTTATATATAGAAAAGGACCTTTTAATGTTATCAACAGGCATAAACTTTGCAATACTACTACGAGACCCCAGTCCTTACAGAAAGTGAGCGCAGTGAATTTTTATATCAGCGCACTAGGGATAAGAAAGAAAAAAACATTGAAGGCTGGTTGTAGAGGGTAAAGTGAAAAGTAATGCACACAATAAATGTCTCCTTTTTACCTTGATGCCTGCGCTGCAATTTCACGAGGATTTGGAAAGTGACAGGGTCCCTGAGACCCCAGTATCGTTCTTATTGCTGAAGCCACCACTAGTTTTTTGCTCAGCCTTTTCCAAGCGCGCGCGTTCTTCACGAAGTTTAGCCACTCCACCGCCCTGGCCAAATTTTGCTCCAGGAAACTTGACAATTACAACGCTCATATTGTCACGACTGCAGAATAAAGACACTTTTTAGCAAAAAATAGTTAACACAACACTTCAGATAAAGCACACCTGCCAGCACGAAGGCAATTGTCCAAAATCTCTTCCGCTATTAACTTAAGATTCGTTTCACCATTGTTCATTAGCTGACGTATGTAAGCGCAAATTTCGTCGTTGCTCATGACGTCCCAGATCCCGTCACATGCAAGCACCAAAAACTCTTCAGTTTTTTCAATCTTCTGCACTTCAATTTCAGGCTCCGCAGACACCTGCTGCTTCTCCGCAGGCAAGTCCGCGCGAGCCTTGTAGGAAAAATCGCCCAGAGCACGTGATACTGCCAGATCTCCATTTACACGGTTGCTGCGCACGAGACCACCGGCTTCCTGAATGCGCTTGCGTTCCTCTGCCTATAATAAGTGCAGCGACTGATCGTCAATGATCTAATTGTATAGACATCTACACTGATCGTACATTAAAAGGCTTGTGGTCAAACGACATTTCAATGGTGCGGCCATTCTTGGCCATGATGCTGCGCGAGTCGCCCGAATTGGCCACTATGATGTGTGTAGGTGTGACAAGCGCTGTAATGGCCGTGCAGCCACTTTTGTCCGATCCGTAACTCTCGTCGAACGTTTTACGGATATTAAGGTCCAAGTTCATAAAGGCGTCACGCATGGCCCTTCCAATCTTAGTCGGGTCGGATCCTTCTGCCTTGCCGTCCGGAAACACGTCGTTTTTCATGACAGCTGCCAGCTCTTTTGTGATTCCCTCGGCCGCAAGATCTGCGGCTAATCGCCCGCCGTGGCCATCGAAAACCGCAAAGAGCGAGCAGCCTTGAGGCAACCCTTTCGGATTAATTTGAGCCACGTGGGCGTCTTCCATGCCTGTGCGCCAACCCTGCATAGTGGCCAGACCAAATGAGAGTCCATTTCCTTCGCCTCCATCAGTGTCCTTCTCGGTGATTGGAGAGGAGAGAAAATTGCCCATGTTCGGTCGTCTACACTCGCGGCTCTTCTTACGAAAAAAATGCTCCCTGAATACAAGATAATTATTCCACAGCTTTTGTTATTTGCAAAATAGAAACAGAGTGGTGCACTTTTACTGTAAAGTGATAGACACATCGTCGCTAATTCGGAAATTTTAACCGGCGACAATGACATGATAAGATCTCACGAAAGGGCGAAAACGTGCTATATTTTTTCTCGGCAGAACACTCTTCCTTTCACCATAAGTTTTCTCTCCGCGATTCGAGCAGAATCATGGGAGACTATACTGGCAAGTATATGCCATGATGCATTTGCTCATGGATATAGCGTGCAGCTTTTAAATTAAACCGCTGAAGGTGTATAGCAACGATAAAATAATAAATCTTTGGATTGCAATTTGCGTTATATTCTTTTCTGCTTTTGCGGTAAGTCAAAGGAGGACCGGATAACTAAAGATGTTTAAAATAATAAAAAACATTAACTTTAGAAAAGAATTTAAATCACTTCCTAAGATCGAATGGCGAAGTATAGCAACACGAAGACCACCACGACGAACAATATGAGGTACAACATGTGTTTACTGCCACCTTGCTCCATCATCACGCCGAGTCGCTTCATCGTACCGCCTAGAAGACCCTCCGTGTTATCAAATTCCTTGCCCTAAAAAAAACATTGTCGTCAAAGTAGCTCAAACTAATTTTTTAACAGATCACCCACCATGCTGTCCAGGAAGCGGTTTTGGTCCAAAACCTCCGAATGAATATTACCGGACAGCTGCAATGCACGACAAGCGAAAATGAGGTGGTTAGCACGAGCACCAACATCACAAAAATTTCTCAAATTTTTCCAACCTGCTTCAGCTGCGTAATCTGTAGCGATAAATGACTGATCTGCTCATCGTTTTGCGCCTCCAGCAGTCGTTTGGCTTGCTCTCCACTGTCCGCATTTCCCTCAGCCTGTCACAATATAATATAAAGAGACCTCTCGTTAGCTTTTATGGCTAAAGCGTTGACAAAGACCAAAGTTGTTTAGTGCAACCTGCGTTCGCGATGAGGTTCCAGAGAAAAGAGATTCCCGCGCGCTCGATCGGCCGTTAGCCATCCGGTTATACATGAAGTCGTTAATGACAAATTGCTTACTTAAAACCGGTATCTTACCGGATTTATATTTGATAGGTAGTACCTCGTATTAAAAAAATACATGCTTTAGATATATATAGAGAGAGCATTCACTATTTGTTATAAATTTGCTTAGTCTGTACCATCAAAACAAGTGCTTCCCCTAGAAAACCCACAAATTGAGCTAATAAAGCCATTGGCATTGAGTAACGACCGACATATTGATGAAAAAGATGAAAATTTGAGAGGAAAAGAATCAAACCGCCTTAAGCTGCACAATAAAGTCTGCTAAAGGCAAACGCATGTAAAAAGTCGAAAAGCTCGCTGCGAATTAAAGTTCTCGACATGCGTCTGAGAAACGCAACAGTGGGCTGCATCATCGCCGACAGCGTGCCGACACAGCGATATCTCATGGCACGTTATAGACTCAGTTATAGAGCTCCTCGCTGCCTAGCTACTCTTCGACCATCTGCATGTCTCCATCTGGCAATCCTTTACTTGGAGGGTCCCGCCAATTATTTTGGGATGGCGGCTCCGGAAAGGCTTTGGCTACCCTACCCTATCCTGATCCAGTTTTTTTATTCGAAGAATTGAAGATGGTGGTCTGGCTCGGGACTAATGTCTCTTTTACTTCTTTCATAGTCACTCTTCGTTGACCAATATCGTCAAGAAGAAGCATTCCTAGTCAGATCTTTACCAATACCATATCTGTGGCGAAAGATCTCGCAAAACTCGCTCGAACAGAAAATGCTGAATTGCTGACAAAACATAAATATGCTAAAGCCATAACTCTGCGTGGCAGATGTGTTCCTATGGCGACTTTCGACCTGATGGTGCTGATTGAAAAAATTGTCCCGGTTTAGCGAGACGTTATACAAAAGATTTGCGCCAAGTAGAAATCTTCAAACGCACGTTATACATTAAATCGGCTTCTATGTGTGATATGTAGTCCTTTGCGCCTTGCAAAGACACCATTTTCTTAAGGTTCATAAAGTACGATATTTGTGCGTGTGATAAACACAACCGCAGTCTGGTCTCATTCTTACAGCGAGGCTGCTGGAGTTATTCGTTCAAAAAAACATAAGCTCAGATCTCTAACTTTTGTTCGACTAGGGATCCATACGAGCTGTAGATCGCTATCCGTCTGAGTTCAAATACCACAAAGTATCTTTAGAATATTGATCTCTACTAATTTGCATAAACTTTTGGTCACAAGACCATATGCTGCTTTTCTGCTGAACCCCCCGTGCAAATACTATATCTTAGTCCATATTAAATGACTCCCTTGACCTGTGTCGCTAAACACGGTTGTACAATTTCACACACAGGAATCGTGCGGCATCATTTTTACTTTCCTTTATCTAGAATTCGGAACTTCTTCAGTCCAAGCAAATCAACTTTTTATTTGAAACTTTCTAAGAATCCAGCGTAGAATCTCGCATTGCAAACTGAATGAGCCATACAGCTCATTCCAAAACGCACACACTCAAATTTAGCCAAATATCTTGCTATCCGCAGCTAGTGTATCGTTAGGATTTGCAACTGACAACACTTTTAAGACACGAGCCTAACTCACACTGTTCGGAAACCATTCGGCATACCAGCGTGAATAAGCTATAAGTTCGAGTTTGATTTGGCTGCTCGTAGAGCACACGTAGCGCGCGTCGAACACCCTGTATCTTCAGAAGCAAGACATATCCAAGCCTTATGCGCCTCTAGCCGTAGAATCAGATGTGAGAACAAAATCTGAGCTCTGCTTATGAGCTTGCAACTCTTTCTTTGAGGCAAATTCCATACAAAGCCTACACAGTATAAGTCGCAATTACCCGAACTAAACTCTTGCAAGCGCTTGCGTCTCGCACCGCATGTTTGCGGTGGCTAGTCAGCTTGTTGCACACACATCATATTCCGTATCCGGAATAAACGTTTGCGTGTGGCAAACCAACGCACATTATTTAAAGTTTTGGTGAGGTGCGAGAGAGAATGTGCAGCTGAAACAAATTCATTCGCAATTGATAAAAAAAACACAGGAAAAATACAACGCGTGCCTGACGAGCTGGCGAGAGACCACATGAGTGCCCGAGGCATCGAGGATTTGATGTTCAAAAAGGCATAAAGGCTAATTGTGAGGATCGCGCAGCTCTGATGAATTTCAGTCTCGCACTGCTTTTTAAAGGAGACTACAGAACTCAATTGGTGGCTTCAAAGAGAAGCGGTTCGATGCCCATACTGAAAGCCGTTCTTATGGTACTCACGCTTTTTGAGGTGTCTAACAACTACAAAAGCTTTTTTCAAGCGCTGGGTACAAACGAACGAGAAGCTATACCGAACTTCTAACAGCTTCGGAAAGATGAGTGGGGCGGTACCTTTGTACAGGTTCGGTTGAACATAGCATTAATGTCACTACCAGCACACTGTCGTCTTGCAACATTTGACATGATCTTAGAAGACTGCTTTTGCGGCCATCGCCAGGGCCATCAAGATGAGCTCTGCGCATCGTTCAATCCTTAAGGAAGAATTCCTAGTTCCGTTCTCAGTTTTTACGACCAAAAGTGCTAAGAAAGTCAAGGTTGTTCTGCCGAAATTTGTCCTTCACCTCGTGAGAGTATAGAAGTGAGGAGCTGCGTAAAATAATCAATTTGGCCCTGGCGACGGCACTGCGCACGAAAAGTGTTCATGTGTTAGTAACGCTCATCCAGCAAAAAAAAGATAGGAGACGTTCCAGCGTCACGCGAAACACGAATTGCTCCTTGATTTGATGTCAGGTGGAAGTGGTATTTGGTGGACGCAAACTAGATTTTTACCTCGACTGGCTTCATCAAGACGTGCATTAGATACCACATCCATAAGATTTTCAAGCCTTGTCGGATCGGGTCCACAACCTCAAACGTTCTATTACATCGCTCACTGATAACGTCGGTTGACTTGCGCCCCTTCCGAAAGCAATTGTGCCCGGTGCTAGATGCTAACCCTAGTTGGTCATTCTTTTGCGGCCGTGGCTGCAAATAAATAAGCCGGATAAGCAGTGGTCAAATATTGCGATCTTTAAGGAATATCACGTGTATTCGCTTGATTACTTTTGCCTATAACTTTAGCTAGCTCAGTGTTGCGCGGTTGCACCCTAATGACAGCAATTGTTTTTGCAATAGATTACTATTGCTTACAACTATCGAATTTTAAGTCTATATAACGCGAGGGCTAGTTTGTCCTATCACGGAAAATAGTGTAGCCTGCAAGGACATGAACGGCACTGTTTATATCCATGGTCGATATACGTCATAGCTTCGCTAAATATCCCAAGGGCACCTGCTATTCTAACGCCTTGGCGTATCCGCGTACACACTGCACAACAAGTCGTATACAGTGCAATTGACTTGCTCCACCTGACCTTCGGTCTGCGGGATGTCTGCTGTGAATACATTCGATCGACTGCCGAACAATGCAAAAGCGTCCGTTTAAATGGAGTTCTCGATGATGTACGAGCTACCCACTAGCATTGTTAAAACCTTCTTCTTGATTCTGAATACGCAACTGCTTCTACCTCGCACCGTTTGCAGTGAACGCTGTTCACGACTAAATTTTCTCAGTAAACTTCACGCTTGTCTGGAAGAGATCGCCGTTGACGTCTATGCTTCAAGCCATTATCTCACAATAGTAGAGAATGGCCCTTATTGTCTTGACTTTGAGTGAAATCCGTATACATCGCAATAAAAATAATCCTGAAATTTGAACACGAAAACAACTTACTTTTAACTGGTGCACAGATTCCTGAGCTCCTAAATATTTTGTCATATTGTTTCACGGTCTTAAGTGCTACATTGCCAGGTTATAACAAAGATAGCGCAAAGGGTACGCATTCTATCGCTTAAACATTGATAAGCTTGCTGCAGAATTGAATGCTCCCGCTTGAAGCGTCATGGCCATCCAAAACCAATCACAGAGATCTAAGTAAAGCCCGCATCTCCGTTGAGCTAATTTAGTCCTGTATACCTGAAATGCGAAGACAACGACCAATTTTGGTCTACAAGACGGTGGGGGGGTCGTGAGTGAACGGCTTTAGTAGAAGAATAGTTAGAATGAAAAAATGATATTACAAAAGTCGTGGAATAAAGATAGAAATACGCTTGCATTTTACAATGAGGAATCAGGTTTTATGGACAGCCACATTTTAATGTCTCAAAGAATAATTACAAGATTGGATATTTAAACGATCGATTATGTGGGCCGTCGAGGGGCTGTTACAAACCTACACTTATAAGTGTTAAGCAGACGCCACAGGAATGCATCATGCGAGAAGTTCTACACAAAGACTTCCTACAAACGGTCGTAGAAACGGTCGAGAGGAGGCACGTCCGGAGTAAGGCCCTTACGAATCCGAACCCCGTTGACTAATTTACCAGCCATGTTACCCAAGTCGGTTGGGTCACCGCTGATAACCTGGTAGTGGTCAAATACGCACTGCGGGAAAGCCTTGCCGCCTGTTGCTTGACGAAGGTCAGCCGTAAAACCAAAAGACTCGTTGACAGGCAAGTAAGCCTTAAGCTGCATCATTGGAGTACCCGGGCGCTGTTCTTCAGCAAATACATGACCACGGCGGCGAGTCAGCACACCGTATACGCCACCAACGGCGTCTTGGGGCACCTGGATATCGGCAAGGAAGACCGGCTCCATCAATGCTGGCTCTGATACCAGCTGGCAAGCGTACACCACACGGCGGGTGGTGGGTAAAATCTGACCCATACCACGGTGAATGGCATCAGCGTGAAGCACCACATCAAGCAAATTTACACGCATTCCGCGCACAACTTCCTCGCAAAGAACACCGTCCTTGGTGGCCCAGTTAAAGCCGCCGAGTACTGACTCCTTAATTTCATTTAGATACGAAATACCCTTGGTGGCGTCCACAAACAAATTGGCGCCCGTGCCGTCTGGGCCATAGCCCCAAATCTTACGGGCATCGGTCACATCCCAGCCGTGGTTGTCAGCCAAGTAACGGGCACGGAGCTTGAAGTCGTGGCGGGGAGTCACTTCGTCTTTCTGTTCTTCAATTTCTTGAGTCAGCTCGTCACCCAGAGGGGTAGCTTCGCAGAAAAGACGGTTGTGCTTGTTTGGTGATTTGGATAAACAGGTTTTGGACGAATTGCCGGTAATGGTCTCCCGGTACGACACAACGGGCTCCGAAATTTTCACTTCTGTGCCCATAAACTCCTCCTGAAGATCCTTTAAGCAAATTTCAAGATGGAGCTCACCAGCACCGGCAATAATGTGTTCGCCCGACTCCTCCGTGTAACAAAGGACCATAGGATCAGACTTGGACAGACGCTTCATGCCTTCCACAAGCTTGGGTAGGTCCGAAGCCGTCTTGGGTTCAACAGCCACACGTACAACGGGTGACACAGAGAATTTCATCGTACGAATAGTGTGGCCTGTTTCAGACGTGGTGATTGTACCAGACTTGAGCAGGTATTGGTCCACACCCACCAGGGCGCACGTGTTACCAGCAGGAATATCCGGGGTCTGCTCGACGTAGCGTCCCATCATAATAACAGTACGCTGAATGTTCTTCACCCACAAATCCGTTTTCTTCCCGGGCACGTAGTTCGGGCCAAGCATACGCACTTTCTGACCAGTAGCAATCTTTCCGGCAAATACACGGCCAAAAGCGTAAAATCGTCCCTTATCTGAGGTCGGTACCATTTTGGACACGTACATCACCAAAGGACCGTTGACATCACACTTACGAATAGCTTCGGCGCATTCGTCGTCCTGAGGACCTTCGTACAAAGTGTCCACACGGTAACGCTGAGCAGTCACGGGAGACGGCAAGTGCACCACAATCATTTCAAGAACAGCGTCAGCAGCCGGCAACCAGCGCTGCATCACACGCTTTAGTAAAGGCTTGCCCGTTAGCTCTTTTTCATCCGACTTAAGCTCCACACCAACAGCTTTCATCATCTTCTCAAATTTCGCCTTCTTGTCATTCATAATGGCGTCAAACATCTTGATAATAGGATCCATGATGAATTGGCAGAAAGCGCGCTTGAGAGAGCCCTCGGCGTTGTTTTTGCTCGTCCACTTCTTATTCTCTGCGTCGAAGTACCAATCACCCCATAGCTTTTGCATCATCTTGTCCTCGGCAATGCCAAACTTTTTCGAGTAAAGGCGAGCGAACTTTTTGAGGGTAAAACCCCACTGGTGAAGTCCCGAACCAAAGGCAACCGTACCCTTCTCGGGATACACTTGAACATCACCCAATTTCTCGTCAAAGTACGTGGCAATGACGACATTTACCGTCTCAATAGCACGAGTGAACGATTGGTAGCAGTCTTCGGGCTCAAGGTGCAATTCTAGGAGAGCACGGTCTACCTTGTTTACCATAAGCACAGGCTTTACACGCTCACTAATGGACTGACGCAGCACGGTTTCGGTTTGCACGCAGACACCTTCAATGCAGTCGACCACGACCAAAGCACCGTCCGTGACACGTAATGCAGCCGTCACTTCGGATGAAAAGTCAACGTGACCAGGCGAGTCGATTAGGTTGATTAAATACGAATTCTTGTTGATGACAACTTCTTGGTTGGGGTCTTCCACCACCTCCTCTGCGGTTTTGTCCTTTGCGATGGCATCGGCCGTCGCCTGTTCACCAGCATCCATGTCGTACTCAAAGAACATTGAAATACCCGTCGACTTGATGGTAATGCAACGTTCCTGCTCATCCGCGCGAGTGTCTGTGAAACGGGCTTCACCGGCGTGTTTGGCAGATATAATACCGGCCTTGGACACGAGCGAGTCGGTCAGCGTCGACTTACCGTGGTCAACGTGGGCAATCACGGACATGTTACGAATATTCTTAGTGTAGTCCATGATTTCACGCATCTGATCGACCGTGAAGTTCACCTAGATGAGTCATCACAACACGTAGAGCGAGAACTCGTTAGAAAAGCTTTGCTTCCAATATGAAGTACGCTTTAATCTTGTATGTTTCGAGGACTGAAGGCTTACCATGGTTGCTGCTTGAAGGGGGGGGGCTAGCGGCGGGTTGGCGTGGTTCTCTTGGCTTCTCCCTTTCGGACTAGCTGGATCCAAAAGACGAAATGGAGCTTAGAGCGGGATTGGCCAAAACAGAGAAAAAGAGGCCTCAAACGGGTGGAGCAGAGGCTTGCTTGCTTTGGTAATATATGCTTTCCAGTAAGGGCATTACAATCTTGCGGTAAAATTAAGGTTCAATGTGGCCCGAGGTTTTTCAGTTTGCGTCTCCTAAAGCACGTACGCCTGGCGCATATAATAGAGTATAAAGTATTGGTATTGGTAAGGATTAGAGCACTTCCCGACAAGAAAGGGCATCTGAAGTGGACCACGTAATTATTTGCGCTGTAAGTGTTTAAACGTGACGGTATAGAGAAGACGGTCGTGAGTTTTCTTGCGCACTTCTAAAGCTTAGGTTTTGTAACGACGCTATCACCGCTGATGTTGACCTTTGACACCTGATCCAAGGACGTATGAGACAGATTAACTTTGCAGGGCATTCCACTGTGTCGATCGCAATTTTAGCGTCAAGAGTTGTCTCGAGCCGCTGCCAATACACTGCTACGAAAACTGCAGTCGCATGACATTGGTATGTGGTTTTTGACAAAGCATACTAAGTACAGCTCATGCATGTTTTATTATAAGCCCGCGCAATATTGCACGCACACTTTATTTAATCGTCGTGATGTCTATGCTCGCTATTATGACCACTGCACCAAAACCTTGTCATAACTAGGAGCTTAGATCCTCATCAAAAGCCTTCATGCTGATAGATTGATCTACATGAAAGTGCTCTGCTGTTGCAGCTGGCACTGCTTGAACTGATCCAAGTAAAATTGGCACGAGCTGATGTCGTTGCTGTTGCTGTTAAGACACTCGAGAAAAGCCTTCTGGTCGGCGCCGCATTGATTCTGCTGCGGCGGCTGTGCAGCTTGGAGGTCATGAGGAGCCGAGGTGGCCTCCTGATGCTGAGAGACGTCCGGTCCACCCGAAAATGAGCCGGCCACAGCACCAACAGCGCGATGAGCAACAGCGCTACCCGTGCCAAAAGCCATGCCCTGAGCCATCGTACCCATGAGGCCGCTCATCATCCCACCGCCACTGCTGGAGCTATGGTGCGCAGGAGGAGGCGCAGCTTGCGTACTAGCAGGGGGAGGGGCGGAGCGTCGCGCATGAGTGGGAGATGCAGCTCGACGAGGAGTAGCAGGACGAGATGAACGGGAACGGCCCATTAGTAACGTCGATTCTTCTTTCTTAAACAATAAAATTGATTCTGGCGTTCTCTGGGACTGGATTGTATGTGCCACACCACTTGCACACAAAGAATTATCGAGATCTTCAATGACTGATACCCGGTAAGATGCTGATGTTTTGACCCCTTGGTTCAAAAATAAAATAACACATGACGCCAATTTTGCAACAATCTATTATGCTTTAGCTGTTCGACGCGCACCATCAACTCGTCCTCGTAACAAAATTTTAACTTAAGCAGTCTTCACCAAACTTATCCGACATTTTGGGTATCGTTGGCGATTCGTGTTCGGTTTGCTTGGAGCTAGATGAAGGTGATGTCAGTGTTTAGAGACCTTTTACGGAAGATAAATCCTCTAATTGTGGTAGCTCGTTTGAGCAGCGATAAAGCAACATGAGGCGCGCAATGCGCTTAACATATGTACATGACCATAGTCTGCTTGCGACTTGCCATCTCGCCGGATTCCATGTGACCTAATTGAGCTACAATTGATCGTGGAGACTAGTGCTTTCGACAAAAACGCGCAAATCGTTCTCAAAACGAGGCTGTTGACGTTAATTGTTGATACACGTTGGTTTGTATATACAAATCCATATGTCGGGATAGGTCAAGTTGGGCAAGGCAATTTACATGATGCTCCACTGCTCAGCTTCTTTTTCCACGAACAGCAAATGAGAAAGCGGCTTCGTAGTTGGGGTCTTCGTAATTTTCAAGTCAAGTCGTACTTTAATATTTGCAATAAAGTCTGGACGGAAGTGGTCGAAATACGCATCAAGGCCGACTTAGTGACATCGCTTGACGAAGACAAAACGATGTGATTTTGTATGTTTCGGCAAGATGAGGTGTTGGGAAGCGACATCAAGCTTGGTACTGACGGTGTCACTGATGTCACAAGATTTTCAACATTATGACAATACGGAGGGCATTTGGAAGCACCAAAAAAATTTCGAATGCTGTCGCTAGGATGCATTTAGAGAGCAGTTGCAGAGATGAAATTGACGCACTTTATTCCAGCGGCCAATTGATGCTCTATAGCAGCATTTGACGAACGGCTCACATCAATTTGGTCATATTTCGGAGGCATCGAGTTTAATGACTCGACGCTTTTCCAGCTTAACCAGTGGAGGTCGTTTTACTGCGTGTGAAAAAGCAGTGCAAGCATTGGTGGAGCAGGGGCTAGTAAGCATGTTGTTTAACGCACCAAATAGCGCATTCACATCCATCGAACCTTTTTTTTTGTTGCTTAAGAATTTTTGAAGGCTGAAAAAGCTTAAAAGAATGGTGAAGCGCATCCAGTGTCCATTAAACCTTCCCGGTTTTACATGAGAACACTCAAAAGTTCAAGAAAAGCTTGAAAGAGTGGTGACTCAATATGCACCTTGACGATATATAAGCGTATGCTTCTAATAATGTATTTTAAAAGTAGGTTTTAATATAAGAAAGCCTGCTATGATTGAGGCATCGAATATAAAAAAACTTATGATCTCACAAAAAAATTAAAACTAAATTATATTGCACACTTTGATCATTTAATTTATTCACCAAGGTTTTTTTGTGCAAATTGTTGGGACTCCATCCTGGTAGAGCTCGTTATTGATTCTACGCCCAATCAGTTATGTTGCCTACTTGAACTTTGCAAAGGGGATCAGTATGGATTGTAGCAAGTGCCTGACGCGCAGTTTGCGCTGCTCAAACGCATTATTGGCAGCATTTGCAGCCTTTTCTGCTGTTAAACCAGGAATGCATCACGGTGTTCGAGCTCCAATTAAAGACTATGCTTAGAAGCTCAAGCAGTATAGCCTTAGCGATAACACCTATTGCAATTTTCAAGTCCAAGAAACAAAAACAACTTTTCCCTTGGTGTTTGTGTCAAATTACCGGTGAGGCCGGGCTCGGGACTGGGCATTCAACCATGAAACTTCTTTATTTGAGTCATCGTATCTACGAAGCACATAAAGAATATCCACGCTCCTTCCACTTAACTTTGAGCTCTTTTAGCGCTTACGCTTTCTTGATCGCTGGCTAGGGAGGCACAAGCATCGTTGACATTTTCATGAATCAAGGGAGTTGACGATCTCTATTGCAGGCGCACCACTCCCCGAACAAGTCAATGTGGCCGTGTTCATGGATGGTCTAAAGATACGACCGCCTTACCCTCAAAATTTTATGATGCAAATCGTCACTATGTGCACATTGCTTTCCAAAAAAATGTAGCAGACGTACTTGGACAGGCGGTTCCTCGTCCTATACGATGATATACGTGGGTCCGCAAATTCGGGTCCATGCTCAGAGAGCCTAATGTCTTCAAAACAGGTTGGCTACAAGACATACGGCACATGTTCCGCATTTGTCAAAAGTCGAATCTCGTCCTGCTAAAAGACTCTGAAAGGTCACAGGCAGAAGCCGCGTCCTTAAATACTGGACCAGTAGAGGGCCCCGGCTAGGGAAATGCAATATCTGTGCATAATATATACCCGAGATGGGAGCTTAACAGCTCTTGAATAATAAAGTAGCAGCACAGAACTGTTTGTTGAGCAAAAAAAAGGATATGAGGCTATGACAGACCACTTCTGACGACTACGGTGCGTCGAAAACCTTCACGAGCAGGCAAATGATTGCGGCCAGCCAATACTGGCTGACTGTTTCTCCGATGGAGAAAGCAATGGTGATGAAACAGATCTGGTTGGACTGGCTATTGATACGGTTCCGGACATATCGAGGGTCAGAATAGACCTGGTTGTAAAAGTGCGAGCTTCAATTGTGCGTAAATATTTATTGCCCTTCACATGGACAGGTTTGACTCAAAACAGAGCACCGTAGTTGAGAAAGATCAAGCTTTGGATCGATTGTTGGGAATGCCGACCGCAATTTTCCGTAAGACTGGGCTTTGAGGGGTCATGTTACAGCCACTGCTGTGCCTACGGCATTAAACATGGGATCCCGAACAATCGCACGCCGGAAAAGGACATGGGAGGTTTCAGAGTGAATAATATTTCTTCGAGATAGGCATTGTTATTTCTGAAGTACGCAGTCAGGTTTTGCTGGAAGCACTAATTTGACAAATTCGCTAAGGATGGCGCTTCAAATGTGTGTTACATAGTTCTGCAGTTGATGCATAACAGGATCTCGCAAGCGAGTAACATAGGCTCGCAATGCAAGGCGGGTTATGGAAATAGCTGATCATATTTTTACCCATATTATTTCGAATATGGGGGGTCAGAACGACCAAATGGCTGACAAGAACCCTCAAAGGAATAGTCGACAGCTTATTCGGTCTTCGTGCCATGAAAAATGCTTTTTTTAGTGAAGGCACTACCAGTGGCATCAGTCTCACGGAACCTCGAAGAGCTATAAGCTATTGGAAGAAAGTCTGAACGAATACACAGGCGGTATTTTAGAGGTGAAGTATGCTTGCTTATAAGATATGGGTTTAGGGCTCAAGACGAATCCTAAGATCCAGTACAGACTTTGTATGCAGAAATGGAGTTCTCGCATCAACGAGTTTTGCCTTTTTGTAAAGAAATTATATACGGCATTTTGAGGTTTCGCAAGTCTGGCTCGAGAAATCTTATATCTCTCAGGTCTCAAATCTGAAAAAGGTTTTCTCACAGAAGCACTTATCTAACTACACGAAAAGCCGGTGAAACAAAATTGGCGGGGCAAAAGATAGCTATCTCCGAGTCGTGTTGGCTCTAGGTAAAAATCAAAATCAAGGTCCTGAACTTACGCTTTCCCGGTCAAATAGCTGCGCAGTCCCGTTGCTTCTGTTTGGAGGCTGTATTCTCATTGGCCTAGAGACATACCAGTTGAGCAGATTAAGCTAACAGTGCAGGGTGCAACTTATCGCCCCGACGCTATCAGACCTTGTCTAAAGATGCTTTCTGATTTTGAAAAATGCTATATTAAAGCATCTTCGAGGAAAAATGCGGTTCCGTGTACACATAATTCGTTTTTAAGCACGACATAAAAGTGACACTTTACTCCGGGATCGACCTCCAAGCGGCACGCATTGAGGAAACTCGAAAGCTAGAGCTCATTGGGCGCTCTGCTCTGCATGAATATCAGCTATGCGGATAATTAAGAGGTATATCTCGAAGATGCGCACCAGCTTATGGACATTCGTCGAGATTTCATCTGTGATAGTATCCGTCATTTGTGGCTGGAGCCCCCCCCTTCCGATTTTAAAACGTCGAAAGCTCACGGATAAGTAAAGCCGTTTGGCTATATAGAGACGTGAAGTAGTCTACAGATGTTCTGTTGAGCCTCCGAGATATGTCGAAGGTCGAAAAGATTTGCTTTTTCGAGGTCCTTGGTATATAACATGGATCGTGCTTTCAAATTTGTAGTACTATGTAGCACCATCTTCACCTTGATAAAGTCAACACTTTTAAAGAGATATGACACTTTGTGCTGTATTCGCGTCGCCTCGATTATGCATTGCCGCACCAATGTCCAATTTACGTCCAGCGAAGGACATTGCCCATCAGGTCCATCGTCAGTTTTGCGCTACTCTACGGCGATCAGAAAGTCAGTACTCTAAATGCCCTGATGTCCAGTCGACGATGCTTAACATCCAGCAAAGACTATACACAAGAAGCGTTTTTAGTGGGTTATGTACCACTCTTCGTGCATCGTCAGAGCCTCACCTTTAATGTTTTGGCCTACAGTCAATCGTATATGCAATGAGCGCTGCTCACAGCGAGCGTTGCCAGGGAGTTACGAGTCATTCATCTGCAATCTCCCACCTAAAATGCTGTGACCTTAAGCCAGTCACGTGCAATGATAGATCCTCGTTTATACTCCCTTGGCTCAACACTGACTCTATCACCTATGACATGCAACGATTGCTGCTTTCTTCGAGCATTCTGCGTAGATAATGACGCTCCGGACACTTGCCTTCGACATCAGTGTCCGTTTCGGACATTTATATGTTCAACTCGATCAGTCCCTGTGCCAATAGTGCTTCCGCTCTCTAAGTGATATATCACCAAAGCACCACTAGAAGAAAAGCAGGTGGCAATTAAGGTCTTCGACCTTTAACTACGCAAGAGTTTGAGGCTCTTTCTCAGAAATATTAGATTAGCCTACTCAGCGATACCAATGTCGAATAACATCGCACCTAGATCGACCGGGTCTTGGCAATTCTCGTTCTTGTCGTTAAGCACGAAAAAACAATGTCGCGTTGGTGCGCTCGTAGAGCCTCGGTATATGGCTGTATTTCCTCGACAATGGAGTGTCAAATGATGCTCCGAAGTCGACAAAAACAATCGATTTACTTGAATATATCGTAATTGCTTCAACCTTCAGAAAGCCAGGACGTCTCATCTTGCACGGGTAGGGTATAATATGGACATTTTTTAAAAGGACGATATCGCTTGGGGATACATTTTTATAGTAGAAACACCTGTAAGGTCGAAGTCAAGATCAGCCTGAAGCTAATTCATTAGTCGCCGCTCTACATAAGCTGCACGAGTTGTCCATACTTGAGCTTGGAGAAGCTTGTAAATCCGACAGCATAGCCGAGGTAAAAGTCATTTAGCCTCAAGAAATCCAACTTCTCGCTGCGATTGAATAAAGCAGAGTAAAATGGCACCTAGAATGCGCTTAGTTTACAAACTGGAACTTTGGTCCTAAAGATCGGCCGATCCGTATTATTCGTTGGTAGGATTTGTCTCTACAGGGCTTGCCTTCAGAGGTACCATCTGATAGAGGTGGACATCATGCAATTGACATGGTTCCAGAAATCGTGTGGCAGTACTATAGCAAAAGTTGCAGCAAGCCGTCACTAACGCATTTTCCCGTGCAAAGCATGAAGTAAGAAAGTTAATTCCCACTTTGCGCTGATACTCTGTGTGGGAAAGGCACATGGCGAGTGGTGCATCGTACATGCTTACAGTCAGCCAAATGCGATCACTCTATCGATACAGACGCCAGAGTTTAAAGACGACTTGATGCTAGACAGCATGGCTGTACATTTAATATGCAGAGCATTAATAAATTGTAGCAACTCCTCATTTGTGAGAGTGACGTACTGTCCACCGCATCAACTTTCTAAACAGTATGCATTGGAAATGGTCAGTCACAACGTGGGGGCTCTCAAGCGCGCTTATGACATTTAATCTCAAGTGTTTGCGCCTCCAGGGCGGATAGACTTATCGAAAAAATTGTGTACAATCGCATAGAGCTCAAAAAACGGACAGAAAAAAACACTATGTTTGTTCACGAGCAGCGCTCGCGTTGAAGTGCGCGTATAAATTATACAGAAATTTGTCATTGGCGCAGACAATATACTTTTCTTACAAAACGCATTTTCTTCGATGAGGTTCCGCTAAAACCAAGACCATCATAAATTGGTAGGCTCTGAGGAGGATGAGGTGCAAGACTAGAGGAAAAAGCTTCGGCGCGTTAAAGCAAAAAGCTACAGGTTCTAGATGAAGGTCGGAGTGTTAAGTTACAGCACTGGCCGAAATGGATTAATACGTATACTTCATCTGTATGACGAAAATAAGAAATATTGTTCTCTCTATGTCACTTAGCATGGTAGTCAATTTGGTGATGAGAGGACGTATGGCTAGTTAAGTAGCTATTATTGGTGACCTGAGTTGTGTAAATGGACCAGCCTACACGTACGAACATGCGAGGCGTGCCAGCACGTAAAACCCTTGCCAATTGTGGCCACATCACTTTCAAACTTGATGGTGCCAGCTATTACTGCTGGTTGCTCATTGTATAGAATTTAGCTTGACCTGCCATAGAATTCGGCAGGCAACAAAACATTTGTGGTCTCTGTAGATCAATTGCACTAAATAAACAATTTAGCAGCTGTATCAGGGACGATCGGCGGTGTCGAAACAACTGCGCTGTTTCTCGACCGTGTCTTCCGACAACATGGACACCCAAAGGTAATCAATTTGGACCGAGACCTCCGCTTTGTGACTCTTTCCGCGGCTAGCTCGTCTGTCAAGCATATTAGGTGAAGTGCAGTATCCAAATTGTGCTATTGAAAATGATTAGCAGAGTTTCTACTCGAGAGTACTAAAACTTACTTTGGCCGTCAAATGTGATGAGTCGACCCTTCACGTAACTTTTCAGACCCTAAACGTCTGAAAAGTTACGTGAAGGGTCGACTCATTAGGCCTAGGGAAATCGCAAGAAGCCTTTGTCTAGTTAGCCCAAGTAAAATATCGCGGTCAGGGTAGTGCCGTAATTATCTGTAAACGTGACATGTTTGGGAGCGTGCAAAAGTGCCCAATGTATATTACAAGCAAATGTATTATAACGGCATTAAAATCCATACCGGGTGTAGCCCGCGCAACAAGGCGAGATTAAATGCACAAATACATTTGCATAATAGATCAGAATAAATGATTTTTGACGAATGCTCTCCAGTCTGATTAACTTTATTAACTTGCACTTGCTGCCAAGAACGGACTCACTGTCCCAAAAGCAAGCATAAAGACTACACACTTGTATGTTATCATTTGACGTGATGTTCTGCTGAGGAATGTGTCGCGGGGAAGAGAGCATTATCACTTCTCTCTGTAAGACTTTGCGTGTCTCAACATAGGTTGAAGCAAGCTGAGGAGCCTGTCAAATGAAGCTATCACGGTACATATCAAAGCTTAAATTCATTGCGCACGATTGCTCTCTGTGTCTCTTATCAAGAAAAGGGGCGTCAAGTTTGCCATTCGCGAGGTTTATGTCGATGATGTTATTATGTTGGTTTAAAAACCGGCGAGGAAAGTCGCGATGAAGGTTTTTAAGAGTGAACATTAGGTAATAGATCCTGCTGTCTCGTCTAAAGCTTCAAGCTTGCCAAATTCTGATAGAAAACTTTCTTTATTGGATAGAATACTTTGCAATAATACTTAAGCGCTTTTGTGTGAAAAATCTTAAGAAACACTAAGCTCCGATCAAATGGCCAAATCCGAAATCAACTATTGGCATTTTGGGGCTTAGACGCAGCAGTGAAGAAGTCCTTGGCAAGAATTTTTTTTTAAAGAGGCCGGTTGAAACATAAAGCCATCTGGCTTAGACCAAAAGCTACAATTAGTGGACACTGGGGGCCTACCTCCCGCACGCGAAGTGGGCGCTCTACCATTTGAGCTAAGCGCCCTGACAAGCTTGTGCATCCCACATAGATTTTCATGCATGATGCATATTCACATTTCTTAAACAACACGTACTTATGCAAACTATGCTTGTAAGACAACACGCACTTTACCATGATTTATTACTGGGCAAAATTGGAGAAGTAAGACAAAGAACTTTTGGTTTTCATATGGCTACACATAAAGTAGTGCTGACACGAAAGAAAAAGATTGTTTCTCTCAGAAATGTACTAAAATCGTTTCAAGCTTGTCCGCGGAAGAAATTGGTTACCGCTATTAATTATAATGACAATAATATTTTGCATGTACGACTTGAAGTCGAAGTAGTCAAAATTATTATCACTCGATTTGTATTACCGATCAACAGGAAAGCTGATAACAGTTGGACTAAGCATACATGTTGCGGCAGCAAATTCTTGGAGATCGAAGAAGAAAAAGAACGTTGCAACTTTACATTACTTCAAAAAGTTTCACCTCACAAAGCTTGCCGCTAGTGGGTTTGGTTTGATGTGATGCGATGAAGACGTAAAATACGATATAATTCTGAAGGCACATGATAGTAAAATTTGTGTTCATTTGGGCTAAGAAGATATGTCGTTTTGGTCTTCAGAAGATATTGGTGACCCATACGTTCAAGCAAATGTTAAATAATGCTAGAACCTGTAAGATCAGCTACATGGTCAAGCCCGCGGCATACACATTGGCTTCCTTCAGAGCCTGCCAAAATCTGTGGACTATTGGTAGTCCATAAGGCCCGACTTTGTAATTAGCATATCGGAGTATCGCCATTTGTGTGCCGCCTAAGCTAGATGGTATATTTAGATCCTGCACCAGCCAACTTTATTGGGCACAAACAGCCGAACCATCAACGCATACAGCTTTTTTAGTACAATGGCTTCCTTGACATGTTGTCGGATAGGGCTCTTCATTTTGCCGCTGTAATTTGTCAAACGCTGTTTCAACTATTGGGGACTTGTTTGCCAATGTCCACAGCATACCATCAACGAAGAGATGGTAAGACGAAATGGAAGCTCATTTTGAAGCGGGCTTACTGCACAGTATGTGTGTTGGAGGACTGCATTGATAGAACGATAAGCTTTATATGGTTGATATTGCATATAAGGTTTATATTTTATTAGCACAAGCACTAAGCAGCTTCAGCTAACTGTTAATAAGCTGCTTTTGCTTGATACTAAAAAATCAATACTAATTCGATTTTTAATTCGAAAACATTTAGCAAATGAATGTACCGCCTTAACTTTCTTCTGCATCCAAGACACCTAGAGCTCCGCTAATTTTTCAATGTTCGAATGCTTCTGAGATAAGTAGGGGGAGTTTAAAAAACCTTTACTCCCATTCTCTCAATGAGCGCTAGTTACGGAAATTGTTGCACGAATTTGCCGAAATTCGACTGAGTATATTCGACAGGATAAAGGATGCGATTGCGTCACCCAAGAAATGAAAATGAATACTTGGACAAACACGAAAGAGGGGGGCCATCTGTGTAACCATAATTTGACATAGTTTGGTGAGACATTAAAGCAATATTTTTTGTAATTTGAGCATCGTCGTTTCACAGCCAAATTTAGAATAATTCGGGAGTGAATGAGTGCCAACATTGTCATAGCCGTCATATGTTTTATGTTTTGCATGATTGTTTGAGAAAAAAATACGACTAGTCCAAATAGGTCACGTATATCAAAGGTCATTCTACAAGCTGTTCAGCAATAATTTCACCAGATTTCTAATGCTGAGAAGACGAAGATGATGAATTGACTGGTAAAAGAAAGTTCTTATTGAGCTGATCCTTGTAAAGCTCAGCACATCACCATATCAACGCCTGCAACAACTTCTCGCAATACGAGGTGATAGAGTATAAGAGCGTAAATTATAGCTGGAAGTACCAGTCACGATGTTACTCTTACTGGTGCTATCATTATCTGAACGACGACAAAAAAATCAACAGTTAAAAGGCGCTACGACGGACTTCGTTGACCCTTAGATATCAAACCAACCGAGGTAACGTCATCAAGACCAGCATCATCGCCAGGCTTTGACATATCTTGTACGAACCAATTACATTCAAACCTCTCAAAATCGGAACGATTAATACATTTTTTCATTGCAGCAAATGGACATATCATAGCAGATACCGTCTAAATGGGTCAAAATAAAGGATTAAGCGTATTTGACATAGCAACCTGCCACAAAATAAGTGGTAATCGACGGCATGATCAAGCACATTGCATTGGCAATGTCGCTATCGATCGTTTAAGTCAAGCCATTGTAGTTTAATTTTAAATTTGCTCGAATTAGCAAAATGTTTTTTTCTTCTGAGCCAACGCGATGTCGACGAGAAAATGCAGATACGATTAGGATGAAGTGACGCCAGTTCCAGCTGTCAAATCAACATTGATGTCTGCTTTTACTCGAAGTATGACTGCAGATTTAAGTAGAGCAAAACCAAACTCCAAAGGAACTGTTGTTGCACCACTGCATGAAAAGCAAAGCACCGACCATGACTTTTCAGAATTTTTTTTTTTTATTAAGCTTACGGCCGTAGAAGGAGTGACAACTCTTCCGACAACCATCGTGAGCAAAGTCGTTCGCGCATAAAAGGGCACGTAAGCAAGTATGATGTGCTTGTAAGACACAATACTCGCTGCATGTCGAACGATGCTAGGAAGACACAGCATTCAATTACATTGAGTATAACGACCAATTTTCACTTTTGAATCGTGTCTTGTTAAATTTATTCTTTGGTGTCTTCACCTTCAGCCATGCTATCATGAACGCTTCACGATATCGACAGTCGTTTCGACACAGAGTCTCAGGTCTGTTTACACGTTGTGGGAGGGCTGCTAGACATGATTACGTTCTGAGTGGGACTCGACGATTGGCTACTCATTCACGTAAAGCTGCGTGTGGCCTATGAAGGTATGTTTGACAATGATTAGTTCAATCGTGGACAATGAGTTTATGCTAATTCCAATCTTTGGCGTTTCCACTCACAAATTACGCAACACGTCGTCGACAAAGCTATAAATCACTCGGTCTGTTCGTCGATATTTGGATGGTACGGTGTGGACAATTTCAAACGGGTTTTACGCCCTTTAACCCAGGAGCCGATCTCCGATCCGAACAGTTGACATTAAAAACTCATGTTACTTGTTGTTAGACAGGATCGAAAAGCGGTGCTGCAGTTTCGGTACCGTTGCTATATCTGGCAAAGACACTCACTAAGAAAGTAACGAATAGCACAAAAATTTGTGTTGACTTTTCTTAAATTTATTAAACGCCTCTAGGTGTTGGCCTTCTTTTATACATCGTATGACCTTTCTGTATAATCAACGCGTTGCCTAGTCTCTTTTCCATAGATCACACAGTACGTATGCAAGTAAATGATCAGGCCAGGCTGCCTTCTTTCGCCTACAGAACTGACAGTTCATGATTTCCCTGACTTCAGAGGGGCGTGTACGAAGACAATTCCAATATTTAACCCTAATTAAAGAATCTCCTTAACGCTGAAGATGTACCTATGCAAATAGGTATTAAACTATTTCATGCGCTACACTTTAGCTCTGCTTGCAAGAGTACAATGTTTTTTCTACGTCGCTCTTTCCGTGATCTGCAAGGCTATGGACAGAGTGTGCCCCCTTATGGCTCCTGTACAAGTGCGCCACCAGACCATGCAACGTCTTAAATGCGCTCGAGATCTCTGAAGGCGGGATTTACCAATCTTTGCGTGTATCAGAACGATAGTGCTTCATATTCTTCAGCCTGTGGCTGACTATTTCACGCTAAAAATAGCAAACCCAGTTCCCTTAGAGTTCTTGCAGTGAGAAACGTAACATCTCACGTGCATCATCACGGCTGCGCCCTCAAGCCTTTATCGACAGCCGATGGTTCCTAAAGTGGTTTGAAGCGAATAAAATTAGCTTAACTCAAGACAATTGCAAATTTAGTGGGGCCTGAGTGGCCATGCAATTTTTTTTTTACTCATTTTAACCAGCCCAGCACGCACGATGTTTATAGAACTTACGGTGGTCATTTCGAAAATATATGTGCTTTACATGCATATATGTAATAAGAATAAGGTTTGTGCGTTCTTCTCACAGATACTCTGTTATAAATTCTAGCAAAGCACAACTTGAGGTTTACCCTTACATGTTGTACAGACAGGCCGTGTTTAACAGTAGAATTATCTGTTTACTGATCTCAGACGCATTTACCATCCACACCGCGACGGGCCTCAAATATGTAAGCTCAGTGAATTGCTCTGGTGCATAATAGCTATCAAAACCTGTACAAAACTACCATAGTCGTTACTCGATTACAGGACAAACTCATGCTTGACACTTTATTATACAAGATCGCTCCTTTCATGAATAATTACCCATGCGCAAGCGAGTCGGCCGTGAGTATACTGCGCAAGTCGTTTACCACAATTCCAAGTACGTGCCTTCCACATTATCTGGATTGCACTAGTAGTTACCGTGTTGACTATCGCACTGACGTAAGATTTGAATATTATTTAAGCTTGGTTATCGGGCGCGTGCAAACCCATTTGAAGGCTATTCACAAGGTCATACGTCAGCTACATGATGGATTTGATGAATAGTTGCAAATTAAAGCGTTGTTTCTTCTGGTTTTGGTCAGACTGGTGTGAAAAAAAGTTAGCACAAAGTTTTCGATGACTCAGACCATTCTTGCTCTGCCACGTCAACAACTTTCCGTTGGATTCGACGTGACATTAGCGTAAAAATATCTGCACCTAACAGAATACGATGATTTTATATTATTACTTACAAAGTCGAAGTTAAACGTGTATCTAAGAGATCAACTTGAAATAGACGGATGAAGATCGGCGCGACTTCTACTTCTGTTTCTCTCTAAGTAAATGTGCACAGTGTCTCGTGCTTTAGTGCGACACATCAGGTAATTGCTCATAAAACTGTTGTATTTGTAGGAATGAGCATCTAGCGAGAACTTTGTGGCTAACTAATAAATACGCTTCTTCCTCTTATCATACCTTTGAGCGCACAATATCTCCTTGCGCTCTGTCAAATGGTTTTAGTGTACGGTCAAGTTGCCTCATGCATGAATAAAAATGGGGACAATGGAAAATGTATACCTTTTTTCAAATTGAATGGAAAAAATACTCCTCCAAAACAAAAACGGATAAAAAAGCAAAAAAATACCTAGCAATAAATATTTTCTCAACAATGGCAAAAATATACATATAAAAATAAAAAATAGAGAATTTGTACCTTTAAATAGTAATTTGACCGCATACAATCTTTGAAAAGATGGCTAAGGTGTAATGCAATCAAAGAGATGGCGCGGGTTCAAAGACACTTATTACAATGTGGCTCGAATTTGCTGGACAGACCAAACAATGGGGAGTGGTTACGTCTTATGCTGCCAGTTGCATCACTTGAATGTTAAAAATGTGGAAATTATCGAAGTATTTACAAGTTCAACTACTTCGTTTGATGTGTCGGTTCGAACTGGAACAAACAAGCCAATGGAGTATGCTGTCGTGGTAAACAGTACCAGTGGTACCTGCACATGCGATTTTGTGATGGATATGAATGCTCCCTGTCGACACCTCATAGCAGCACGTGCAAAATTGTTATTGTAAGATATGTGATCAACAAAAACGTATATACTTGCCTAAGATGAAGCACTCGAAGTGAAGACATTTGTGACAAAAAGTGAAGTGGTAAAGATTGAGCATCTTAATCAAATCCGTCCAAAAGAAAAGGTCGACCCAAAAAGAAGCGGATCGAATCGCAGCATGCTACATTAGAAGTTGACGCGCCAGAAAGTGTTTATCGATGCGGCAGCTGTGCACAACAAGCGTCGATGCACCAGTAATGCGCAGCGTAAAATTCTATTTTCTTTTAATAAGTTATGTATAATTTTATGTTTATTTATATTTCAATAGTTTTCTTACTTCGCAGGTAGATTTTTTCATCTACGTGGAAAAGTAGTGATTCAAGGTAGATATTTTTTTCATTTAATTTGAAAAAAGGTATATTTTATCCTTGCAGTACAGCAACTTTAACTTTAATGGCTGCGCACGTTGATCACATGATACTGCAACACCTCGATAGTAGTCTTTTTTAAGGAAAGTATTAGGTTATCATTTTGTAGTAGCGTCAACTTTTCGCACCTAAAAAATGTTTTAACTCAGTCTTGTATTGAATTTTGCAAAGTCGATATATATGCCACAGTTATTTCAGCGAGAATGCATGTAAGTAAGTCAGCAGTAGGAATAAATGTACGTCATAATTATAAGAAGGAATGCATGTACATCGGCTGTCTTAAGATAGGGGTATGGACCTCCGGAAATCTTGAATTCTTGTCCTCGAAACGCATATATATCCGATACCACAGGATGCCTAACAGTTGCAGGCAGCGTGTCTCATCGACGGAGAGAAATATGCTAAGTACGCGCTCTTTATGTGTTTAAAAAGGTTGACACAAAATGTTCGATTTGCGATTGCTTTCTGAGCCGTCAGTCTCGAATTCTATAGTCAGACACTAAATATGCTAGCTGCTGTGCGCTGTGTTCAGAAGCCTGTGGTGGCGACGGGACTGCGTACCTTCAGCGTGCCGGCCTTTAATCCGGACCTCAAGTCCCAGGTGGTGAAACCCAAGGTGCGTGAAGGGACAAACTACTTGACACGAGGAAATGGGAGAAGTCTATTGAGAGACTGACGTGAGCTTATGCTGCTACTGGAATAGAATATTAAATATTTTAAGGTTTATCGCTGGGATCCGGAATCTAAGGAGAAGCCCTACCAGTGCACGTACCCTGTGGATTTGGATGAGTACGTATATAAGTGCCTGGCCTATATGGTTTACGTAGCGTTAGAAATTGGAGTACTGACGCGGTATTTATCATTGGTTAGTTGCGGGCCTATGGTTTTGGATGCTTTGATTAAGATAAAGAGCGAGCAGGACCCGACATTGACGTTTCGTCGGTACGGCAATTAATTGAGCGGCCAAGATGGATGCTGTTTGATGAATGACATCTCGGTTGTTTGTGTGTTGTATGTACAGCTCGTGCCGTGAGGGCATTTGCGGCTCTTGTGCCATGAACATCGATGGAGGAAACACATTGGCGTGCCTTAGTCCTATAAAGAAGAACAAGGACGTGATAAGCATACACCCGCTGCCGCACATGTATGTCGTCCGCGACCTGGTGCCCGACATGAACAACTTCTACGATCAGTATACCTCCATCAAGCCATGGCTACACTCGGAGAAGCCTCGCGATGTGAATCATGAGCATTTGCAGTCCGTTGAGGATCGTAAAAAGCTTGATGGCATGTACGAGTGTATCCTTTGTGCATGCTGTAGTACTTCATGCCCAAGCTACTGGTGGAACCCCGACAAGTATCTCGGACCGGCGGGTACGTCGCAAGTAGTAAATGTCATCAGCTCGATTAATCCTAACATTTTGGATTTGGTTTAGTGCTGATGCAGGCGTTTCGCTGGATTGAAGACTCGCGTGACGACAAGACAGAGGAGCGTTTGCGCGCGTTAGACGATTCCTTCAAGTTGTACAAGTGTCATACTATCATGAATTGCACACGCACATGTCCAAAGGGTTTGAATCCTGCTCAAGCCATTGGCAAGATCAAAACTCGGCTTGCTAGTATGCATTAACGATGCGGACGAATGACCCGTGGGGGCTCTGCTAATATTGCAGAACCACTTTAAACACGGAAATGTAGTAATTGGAGCTACCGTCGTTGTCAGCTAATCGCAGTTTGATTGCGGCAGCGCTTACTACTAAAAATTGATTGAATACAAAGACGACTTCATTTTGTAGCTTGAAATCCAGTGTTTTCCTAAGCCTTACATATGAAACAACAAGATTGTAGTCAAAGATCACACGTCCAATTTTATAGTCGATTTTAGCAAGTGATACTTTACAAAAACTCCTTTACTTTAGTGGCACTCTATGGTGCTGCTTTCTGCTAATGGGATTGCAAGCAAATATCATCCAAAATCATAAATTTGGTGCTACAAGTAATCGCTCGGCAGAATCCGGACTTCCTGTCTCGGCTGCTCGACGTGCTAGATCGGAGTCCTTGACAAACCTGGAAGCGGATTAAGTACCAACATACCTCCACCATTTATATTCTCTAATCGAAAAATTGATTTTATTTGGTGATTGAATAGCGACTGACTCCGAGGCTCGAAGTGCCTTCGCATGTGGAGGTATTGCGTAGCACCGAGTTCGAATACTCGCGGAAGTATTTTCATTAAAGTCCATGGTTATATTTTGCCCGAATATTTGATTTATTCTAATTCTATCACGAATTAGTGTTAGGATAGTTAAGCTCAAATCCTATAGTATATTCATCTTATTTTTTGCTTGCTTTCACCATATCACCATAGATTCCTTGGTAATGCCTGGTATCGTAACTCTTTTAATTCAGGGCTGCCTCATCCATACTTTTAAAGTCATAGGCAGCCTGATGATTCACTTTTCTCGGTCTTGGAAAATCGACTTGGGCTATAAATTGCAGGATTTGAAGAGCTAATAAAGCTTATTGTTTTGGTTTTATCAAATATTGTGTATGAGCACTAATTTGAATTCGGTTATTCAAGCAGGGACTTTTTCATTTTTGGTGTCCCAAGGTGGGATTAGTACCGATAGGGTAGGGAGGGACACACGGATCCATTCTTCTTTCAAGGCTTAATAACATGAGAGCTTGGCTTTACGTAACGACTTAATGCCAGTTCAGTTTTTGTTAAATTAACACTTAGTTTGTAGAAGAAGCTTAAGCAGGTAGAAGGCGCTTTAGTTCTTTCGCGATTTGAACTATTAAAGAAAATTAGGTTGAGCCGTTACAAGTTTAGTGACTTCATAGATGCTGTTATTGTTATAATAGCTTCTGCGTCAAAATTAGTACTTTCTGCACGTTCTTATCACTCGCAAAATGCATCTTATATAGTTGTTGTCATTCTTCGCCAGCGGTGCAAACTCTTTGGTTCTACGTTAGAAAATCCTTCGCAAATTCGTTCAATACATCTCAATTTAATGTCCTGGGGCGGTGTCTTTCCTTTGATTTTGATTATCCGGTATGTGTCGTCAGCATCAATGAAAAGTTAAGGGTGGAGAGACATTGCGGAGACGCATGTAGTGCGCGCGTTTCGTCCGTCAAAAAATATATAACGCTTACTGTCGTCTATGACTACGTGTATACGGTAATAGGGCTGTCAATCAAATGGTGTGGCTTACATTAAAAGCTCAATATTGGGTGGGAGCAAACAAACGTCCATTGTTTTTTTAGCATTGACTTCTAGACGGCGACTGTGCTATCAGCGGAGATGAGCGATCAGGACTGCACTGATCAAAACAGTGATGCAATTTCCCGTACTGGCTCGAAAGGTTCCCTGAAAGAGCGAGAGATAGACGAGGTAATGGATTTTCTCAAGTTTAGCGTCAAGTCCAGCACCAGCTTTGGGGGTACGATCTTGTTTAAGTTTAAGGACGTGGACGACGTTGAACCGAAGACTACATATGCCGTCGAAATCAATGAATTTCAAAAAGTGGCTACTCGCAAAAATGTGAGTGCTCGCGAAGAGCGCCCTTTATGCGAGGTGACCATTTCAATGGACGACTTTATTTGGATCTATTCGGGCAAAGCCACTAATGCGGATTTGGCAAGGCTGTTTTACGCTGGTCGCGTAGTGATCAGTGGCTATGCCTTCCGCACAGTCTCAAAATTTGCTCAGAGTTTTGATTTTTCGTCGGAAAAGTGGCGCAAATTTTATGCCTGGCGGAAAGCGCAGGACGAGATGAACAACAGCAGTAGGTCGCCTAGTGCTTTGGAAGAAGCTAGGAACGTCGGCTCACCTTCGAGAGACTATTGGTATTTCCATGCAAAAGCAATTTTGGACCATTTTAATGTTACCAAAGTGCAGCGTTTGCTTTGGGAAACGTCGCTTGCTAGTCTTTTCGGTGAGAAGGTCATCTTGGAAAGTGTTCGCCACGCGTCGGCACGAGACAAGAACATTTTGTCAGGCAAATTTAGCGTCATTGCTAGTGTCGTCGGAAATTCTGGCCTCGTGTCGGCGGTCTTGAAGCGTCGGGCGACTGCAGTCATTACCCCTAGTCAGCTGTATGACGAGCGAAAATTGCATGCTGAACTGGATAGGTTTTTGCGGTTATCAAAGCCGTCCACAACGATCGTCGAGTCATTTGCGATGGATAATCCCAAACAAACTGCCACTTTCATGTTTGACTTTTTAAGCGAGGATTTTATAAAGGCTGTGAAGCTCAGTGCCAAGGAACGGCATCGACGCCGGCATCACCGCAACCGCGTGGATGTAGGTGATGCCGGCATGGCGCAGCTAGACAAGTTGGTACGGGTGATTGGAAAGGGCGGCCACTCAAATTCGAAACGGGATACTTGCTCAAAGTACGTGCCTGCTCCTGAGTTGCTTCTGCGCGAATTCCGTGTGAATGTTACGGATCTCATGGATAAGTTGAAAGAGAAAGCCTCTGGACGCAAGGCTTTGCATAAAATTCCCGCACCTGAGATGGACTGGTTGGTGCGCACTGGGCGCTCAGGCAGCATGGTGATTGCTGATGGTACCACTTACGATAAGGGTGACGATACAGAAGCTGCATCGCTACCAGCTTCTTCTGCCCTATCGCGCTTGCCGCATAGCATTATTGTGGAAGTGAACCGTGCTAAGATCGCTCGCAATCGGAGGCGCTTTGAGGGGCCCAAGCAGCGTATCAAGGCCAAGTTTGCGTCGATTTCGCGCGAATTGATAAATGAGACTAATCCAGTGGTATCCCCCCTACTCGATGAGCATCTTGTGTTTTCCGACGATTTCTAGTAGTTCGACGTTGAAGCAAGCAGCACTTTTACTATTTAACGAAATATTCGCTTTATTTCTAAACACCGATTGGCCAATTATTAATAATATGACGTAAATCAGTCGTCAGCCAGTCAGAAGCTTTTGGTGGACAGACCAAGCAGCATGGGCGATCTCGACGATCACACGCCTGATGAAATCTACTGCGATAGTCAAGTGTTTGACATTGATTTCCACCCACAAGCGGATATTGTAGCTGTCGGTTGCATCGACGGCGTCGTTAAAGTGTAAATATTGTTCGCCAGACAATATTTTAAAGGTGATGGAGAGGCTGATTATGGCGCTCTATTGTGTAGGTACAAGTACTCGGAAGAGACGAACACACAGATTTTGGAGCTAAATTACCATCAGGAAGCCGTGCGAGCGCTAGTGTTTGCACCTGATGGACAGAGTACGTATACGCTTGCCTACGATCAATGCTGACAAGTTTGCTAAATTGTTGTGCTTGTGTGACCAGCCCTGTACACAGCGTCAGCAGACAAGTCGATTCGTGCCTTCGACACACTTGGAAAGGTCACGTGGGCCGAGATGCGTGCGCACGAGTAAGAAAGCAAGAGTCGAAACTTTACGGAACGAATTTTAAGTCCGAAAATTCTGTTGTGATTTTTACTGCCAGTCACCCAGTAAATCGCCTACATGAGCTATCCAGCAACGTCTTTGTAAGCGGTGACGACCACGGCTGCATTAAAATTTGGGATACAAGGCAACACCGTTGCTTGTCGGAATTTAAAGAGCACACGGTGCGTTGCAGTCGTCTCTAGTGAGAATTATATACCAACAAATTTTTGTGCTTGCAGGACTATATCTCTGGATTTGCAACGGACATGGCACAGGACCATTTGCTGGCGACGGGTGGAGACGGACGTTTATCAGCGTACGATCTGCGCAAAAATGCATTAGTAGGCAAGAGCGACGAGCTGGATGATGAACTACTCTCTATTGCGGTAATTAAGAACGGAAGAAAGGTTGTGTGTGGCTCGCAAGACGGCGTTTTGATTATATTCAGCTGGGGTACTTGGGGAGACATGTCGGATCGGTTTCCGGGCCACCCGGACTCCGTTGAGGCCCTGCTCAAGGTGGACGAGGATACTATTCTGACTGGATCGAGTGACGGCATTATTCGGTGCGTTTGTTAGAAGCCTCATACTTTCATATACGGTTACGAATTACAGGACATTGCGCTTTTGTTGTGATTAGTGTGGTTCAAATGCACCCAAATAAGTTGCTGGGTCTAATTGGCGATCATGAAGATCTTCCTGTCGAAAATCTCAAGTTTTCTCGTGATAGAAAAATTGTGGGTAGCGTTTCGCACACAAATAAGGTACACTTTTGGGATGTTGGATTTTTGTTTGAAGAAGATGATGAAGAAGGGGACGAGGCGAACGAGCTTGAAGTCAAAGCTCCAATTGCATCGTCAATGGACACTGACATGCAGGATGCAGATAGCGACAGTGATAGTGACAGTGATGATCCAGGTAATCGTATTGCTTCTGGCGGACGTAGGCCAATGCCGACGGCCAATGAGCATTTTTTTTCGGATCTGTAAAAACGTGCTTTTCTGCTGTACCTTAAAAAAGTCTGCTTTGATAAGAAAGGGCTCTCTTTTATATACAAGGCAACACAAATATTAATTGCTACTAAGCCACTATTCAAGTCCGTTAAATATTTTTTTTCATTAAGGTCATGCCTGCTTTGCTTGTAGGAAGGGAAACGGATTAACTTTGAGTTCACGTTGCTTTCAAGTATATATTCGTATTATTCTTGAACATAAAACACTGTGGTAATATGGTTTTAAGGACGAGTGCCTAGCTTTTAGCCCGGCTTTCGAGGTAAGAGCGCGCAAACGTTACATGCACCAGACCATACGTGACCAAGGATGCCTTAGTGACAATCTCTACGATTGTAGTTCAAAAGAGAAGGTTTTGAAGTGTCTTCTATTTCAAATGCGGAAGCCATGAGCTTCACCGACTTAGAAACTATAGTCGACGTTACCGTTGGGGCTACCGAAGCCAAAAATGCTTGAGCCACCAACTCGTAAGCGCGGTCATAGAGTCACATTAATGCGCTGCCAAGAAATTTCGAATCATACTAAGCGCTTGTATAGACCCACTGCTTCCCACCTCGCTATCCATAGAAGTGCGGATTGCCTAAGTGGTCAAAGAGCGCCGGGGGAAGCTGCTCCTTCCTCGGCCTTGCGCCTTCTTGAGTTAGAGCAGCAGCTTCTGCGCGATCGAATGTACGCACCCGAGATTGCGCTTTGAATTGACCATGGCAGCCATTCCATGGCTGCTTCAGAACATCCTCGGACCCTGAGGCTCTCGAAGAAGAGATGGACTTCTTTAGCCATGTGACCCATGTGCTTCACAATCGGATCAACTGCAACGCATCGTAGCATGGGAACTTCGGAGTGCGCCGAAAAAGTCGGTCTTCTTCGTGAAAAGGTCCAGGCTTGGCCGAGTAACTTAAGTACAATTTTTTGGCTCCTCAGCTCGTGGCTATCGACACCGTATGTGAGCTCGTACTCGCCTAATTTTCGAAGCCGGGCGCGAGAACACGCTTCGAAGATGCGCTGAAGGCATCATATGAGCCTCGGAGCCCTAAAGATCGTACTACCTGTAAGAACATTCCACAATTAACTGACAATGTCCGGCAAGTTCAAAAATGTTCAGAGAGCTATGCCTTTGCGGTGTTGTTAAACGCTCGATGACACGCTGTTTCATTTTGTTTGCGACTACCAAAGTTACATTTGTACGGTATATTTTTTAATTTCCTACCCTGTTTCTCCCTCTTCAAAATAGAAAGTAAAACCTACCCTTTCATTTGTACATGAGAAATTCTTCTGTATATCTTTGGCGGAAGCGTGTACGTTCCTGGCCCTGCTGGTTATATTCAGCCAGCGTTTTGCAAAGCCAGATAAATAAGTTCATATGAATTCAAAGACAAGGCTTCCAAGCTTCTTCCTCACTTATTCAAACACTTTTGTGCCTAAGATAGTTAGTGAAATTATAAAGTGTTTTAGTGCATCTACATAAGAGAGTGAAGAGCTTAAAAACGCGTATATAGCATTATGATTTACAATCTCAGCCATAAAAAAGTTTACTGGCCACGAATTTGACGTCTCAGTGCACCTACTGCGCAGTGTACACAGCTAACCTTTACGACTAGCCATCTTCCTGGAGCTGAGCAGCCGTTCGGCTGGAATGTTGTTTGTCAAAGTGCAGCAAGAAAGCGCGCATCTTTTTTAACACCGTTGTATCCTGAGGGCATAAAATTAAAGTATCAGAATTTAAAAGGCTTGCTGTTTGTGCCCCAATTCCATAGAACAATGCAGGTGCCATGCCCACAAGCACTACTGTCAATTGTCGCTGCCAAGGCATATGTCGGTACGAATATAATACTTGACCACTCAATTGTACTAGCGGGGCCATTAATATGTTGGAGAGACTGAGAATAATGTTTCTCACGGCCTGAATGTAGCAGTTTGAGCCTATAAACTGAAACTTCTTCTGGTCTTCATCGTATAAGGAAAGAACTAAGCCGAGCCTACCCTAAATTGGCATAAAACGTCTGCCTCCTCGAAGTAATGCAGTTGCGATCGCTGTCGAGTGGCTTAACACTCGACTTTGCCGTTTTTGCATGCAATGAAGGATCGCACTAAAGGCTTTAAATGTCCTTTTTTGTTCGAAAGTATAATGCTAATGTGGTCAAGCTCATTATTTTTCCTGCGAGAAGGCGCATGCCAAGCACGTGTAGTTTGCCACGCTTGTATTCTTTTCGCGCGGAAAGCTATTTTTTTGCCACGAGTGAGGCGTTTCTGATGGGTTGCATGACCTGACAAGTTACAAAGGGCTTGAAGCTCAGAAGATGCATTCAAAACTTTACCAGTGCATACGCAATTTCTTTTATGTGCGTAGTAAATTGGTTTGGCAGCCCAAACTTGCCTGGACAGGGACGGAAGGATAGTGACGCGTAGCTAATAAAAATCTCGAGAGCGTCGCAATCACCCTTAGAGGCTTTGCTTCATTACGACAAAAATAGAGCAGGCACCTTCTCAAAACACACCTGTACGAGCAGAAACATTCTGGCGCTGCCTCTTTTTTAGCTTCGCTCAATTTTTCCTCGAATAGATCTGACAAAGGCCTCGCAAAAATCATAGCCATCGCAAAACTTGTGAAGATAGCTGGCTAAACCAAATACCTTTCTCAGAAAATGTTAAAGCTGTGGTGTCGGTCCAAAATAGCTTTTCCGGAATCTGCCTGAACACCGTGAAACAGCCTCGGACTTTGATCTCCTCCGTTACAAATTATCATAGAACGATGCTGGCGTACATTTCCTGATTCCCACCACCCCCAAAGCTCGCCTTGGGTGACTTTAGTTGGGCTACAAAGTCGACCGAAAAAAACGCGCCTTGGGTGGCCTATTTCGAGCTACAACATAACACCAAAAGATATATTTCGTGTCGTTCTTTTTGATCTGTTCAAGCTGAACCTAAATTACTCATTGTTAATGGTCCTCCCATTGATCTGCTCTACAAACTGTATTTTGAGGACCTAAGTTGCCCGCTTGCGGAGCTTAGTTACCCGCTAGTATTGCTACACATGTATAACGGTTTTCTTTGCGTCTATGGGAATCGATGCATCCAACAGGAATAAACCTCCCGCTGAATTAGATTTGAGGGGTGTAATTACGCTTTTCTTAAGGCGATATAAAATATTGATTTCATGACTTTGGGGATATACCAACCCACGGATGAAGCCGTACACATGAAAGTCGCGAGAAAATAGTTCATTGAAACCGTGTTGGGTGGGAGCAGGCGGCTAACATCTATGGCCTTACCCCACCAATAATTCCAGCGTTTGTGCTTTTCATGTTACGGCATGACCGGAATAAGGCTGATATGCCTACTTCAAGGACAAAATCCACTTCATGCCCGAGATTTACAGTTAGGTCCATTCTAATTTCAGGAAAGCTATTCAAGTTCCATTTTACAGCCAAACTAGAACTAAATTTCCGCTTTACTTTTTCTCAGAGCATCAGTCAGTCTATTTGCTCGACGGCAATTGTTTGCCAGTGTGTAAATTTTGCGTCGCGCCAGAGTCGGCTAAGACTCGGAATGGGTAATATAACCAATCATATACATGCGTGAACCGGTGGTTCCTTCTATAAGAGATGCCAAGGACTTTGAAGCTAAGTTTTTATAGTGTAAATCAGCCACGGACCCATCATTAAGAATGAAGTCGTTCTCAGTAGGGTATTGAGAACAGGTTCTAAGAATGCAATGTTCGCGAGCGGACCCTCAAGCACTTTAAGCGAGATCAAATTCAACTTAAGAGACCCAAATACGGATCGTATGCCTTTGCATCATACCAAAACATGTGAATGCTAGCTTTTTTAAAGCTAATTTACGACCATTTTCTTGTCAGCCGGACCATGGGCACTGCGCAACATGGTCTTATAGAATAGAAAGCTGTTTGTCTACGGTATCCAGGCGGGGCAAGCGTGTGACTGTACTCTTCTTAAAAGCAATTTTAAAACGCCCCGCACTCTAAGCTGATTCTCATTTTCAACTGTGCGTGAACACAATTGCGTAGGGGAGTGGACTCCCATCGTCATCTCCCCTTATTTGTAAATTGATCTATAAAGTCCACGCCTTCTTTGCTTGAACGATAAAAAGCATGAACCCCAAGTCGTTGCCCTTAAAAGAGTATCTGGGATACTATACAGCCAGATGAGGTTTAGTTTTTAAACTTAGCTAGCAAGGTCGAGACCAAAAGAGACAAAGCTTGATGGAAGACTCACTATTCCTTGAGAATAATGGGTGCTGTTGCCACGTGCGCCTGATATTTCTGTTGTCAAGACCGCTTAAATACCTTGTTGATCCTAAAAAAAGGTCCTCCAATTCAATTTCTTTAAAAGTGAAAATATAAGCCACATCGGCTCAATTGCCACAGTTGGTGCGATTTCTGGGGCCTCGAAGTTGCACGAGCATTTTAGCTTCGTGGAACTTGAGCGCCGTGACGCGTTCTATTCACTCTTAGCAGCTGGTTGGCTTGCAAATGCGTCCATCACCTCCGGTTTGTAAAAGTCAGCAGATCTATCCACCTGAACGAATCGCCTATTTGAACGATGCGAAGGGTGTGTCTATCCATCGTAGAGCCTTTGCAAGGAGTCAGATAGACAATCTACCTGCGTGAGTGTAGAATTGGCAATCAATTGCCATCCGGTGTGACGGGGTAACACAAAGTTTTGAGCAGAGGAGGCGTGCAGGAAGATACAGGATCTTTACCATTCGCGTTCCTGAGGGGTTTGACGTGTGCAATGGGCTGTAGTGAAAAGATTGCCTTATGTTCTTTAATTTCATCCTTTCAGTCCTACTCATGATCCTTTATAAGCAGCTACATTTGATTACAAGAAAATTATCGGTATGTCAGCCGGTACAAGTAACGATAAGGTGCATGCTCTATGTAACGGCTACATATTGTATTTATAGAATTTGGTCCGTGAAATGAACTAACCTGATCAGTATACATTGTAAGCAATAATTAATCTGGCATAGCGTGCAGTGCACAACTCGAGCTTTGATGGCATAGCGTGCAGTGTACAGCTTAAGCCTCAATGCCAGGGTAATTCTTGGTGACCTCTCTTCAGCTCGTGCCACGGCAACTTTCGACTTGCATGGCCTCTGTTATAGTCTAATTAAGATTCTTACTTGGCGCCAATGTCCAGATGAAATGACCAGTGCTCTTATAAAGATATGTCAAGTGCTAAATTGCAAATCATCATCGATAGACGGCAGCCATGCATGCGACGCCAGCTTTGTGATCGGGTGGGTAGTAGTGCGCATGTCTAAGAATGAGGCCTTTGCGCTAGTCGACGGAAAAGGTTATTGCGCTTGTTTACGAAAGAAGCCATCGCACTTGTTTGCGAACGAGGTTATTGCGCTTGTTTGCGAAAGAGGCTGTTGCGCTTGCGTTCCTATTACTACTGTATTATGCTGTCTAGTCTATATAAGTCATGTCTTGCCATGTGATACTTCACCGGCTGTAAAGTCCGTTCTGGATTGGTCAAAATACAACATCCCGAGCCAAAATTCCTCATCTCTGCGCGGCAAGACAACAGTTGGAGAAAAGAGCGCCGCACTCCCCTTTGGCAACCTTCGTGATCTGCTGACTTACTCCCTCCCGCCGTCATCGCTTCGGCCACTTTATTGACGACTCGCAGACAAGCCATTGCGTTGCGCTCTTCCAAAGTGATACTTTCAACTTAGCGCGCCATCAAGTCGTCGCCGAGACAGTCAGAGCAAAAACACGCCGCATACGGAAGGGCGTGAGTGACCTCGAGCACGTTGTGTGGAAAGAGCTGTAGCGAACTGGCAATTTAGAAAAAACGAAGGCGTTCACAACGTCGGCCATGAAAAAAATGTCTCGCAAACCATTTCGCGGGGGTCAACTTTTCTCCAGCAAGGCTAACAGCTCGACGGCATCGCATGGCTCGAGTAATATATCCCCTGGCATGAGTCATACAGGAGCAAATGGTGTCACGCGCCGCTCCACGTGGGCTGACAAGATTCGCGAGAAGCTGCCACCATTGGGGGAGAACGAGTACGAAGTGCTGTGGGAACGTGGCGTGCTCGGTGTCATCTTTCTCGAGTCTGAGAAGGACGGGATCCCGTACGTGTCAAAAGCCACTGAGTCGTGTATTTCTTCTGCTGTGAGTCAGGGCGACATTTTAACGTACGTCAATGTCGTGCGTTCTAAAGACCACTCGTTCTCGGACTTTTTCAAGATATTGGCAACGATGAAGAAACCTGTATTGCTGCGCTTTGAGCGCTTGTTGGTAAACACGCCTTTGTCTGATGAAGATGAGGCTTCTCAGCTCTTTGGTGCACAGCGCTCTGGGGCCGGGAATTCTATTAATGTTGCTACTCAATTTGCTAGACAAATGGTCCCGAATGCCGATGAAGCAGAACCCGTGGGAAGACTTCGAAGGGCGGAATCTATGCAGAAGCCTCCTAATCCGGCTCAAGCAACGCGAGGGGCGTTTTGGCGCACGACGGCTAGCAAGGAAGTGGGAAACTCGGAAAAGCTTGCGCAGACTGTTGGAGCAACCGATATGAACGGAACCAAGGACCGCATGGCTGTATCGCAACCTCAACGGCATGGTTCGAGTACTAAAGACCACGGGTCACCACAGGATTTGGCCACTAGAAACGGGAATGGGGGTAACTCACCTTTGAATCCTCACGAGTATCAGGTTTTTTGGGAAACAGGGTCGTTGGGACTGTTCTTTGCTGAAAATCGACTGACAAATATGCCTGTCGTGACACGATCAACTACGAGTGCTAATCCGATAGTCAGACGCACTGTTGCTGTAAACGACACACTTATATCAGCAAATGGTATCAAATCAGCGGATTGTTCGTTTGAAGTGTTCTTTGGTCGCCTTCAGCAAATGAGTAAACCTGTGCGACTAGTTCTTAGGCGGAAACAACCTAATGAGCAGATTGTAATTGTAAAACAAGCAGAGCCTCAACAGCAGCAGCGACAGCATCAACCACAGCAGCAGCTGCAGCAACGTCAGCAAAAGCCAAGTGAGCAACAAGAAGGACATCAGCAAGACAAAAAGCGTGAAAGTTTGAAAATGCGAGAGCAACAGCAACGTGGACAGCAAAAATTACGAGATCAGCAGCATCAGGAGCAGCAACAACGAGAACAACAGCAACGGGAGCAACAACGAGAACAACAGCAACGGGAGCAACGAGAGCAACACCAACGCGAACAACACCAACGAGAGCAATACCAACGCGAACAAAATCAGAGAGAACAACAGCTTCGGGAACAGCAGCTTCGAGAACAACAGCAGCATGAGCAAATACAACGCGAGCTGCAACAGCGTGAGCAACGACAGCAGCGTGAGCAGAAACAGCGCGAGTTGCAACAGCGTGAGCAACGACAGCGTGAGCAACAGCAGCATGAGAAAGAATCTCGTGACCAGCAACAGCTCGAGGATAAGCAATATCAACAGAATTTCTTAGTGCAAAAAGTGGCATCAACCGTGTCGGCAGACTTGAATTCGCCGCCATTGGCATCACCCGCTCATGGTCAGCCACATCATGATCGAAATCCTAGCCCGACCGTAAAGCGTGCATCTACTCCACCTGCGCGTCCACCATCTCCGCGAAACCGGCGAGAATCCACTGCTAATTATCGTGACTCGCGCCATGCTGGCAAAGCAAACATGCAGACTTCTCCAACTTCCCCTTTTTCTCGAAAGTCATCTCTGGCTAAAAGAAAGTCGAGTTCAAATCGTGATATTTCCCCTCAGATTAATTTGTCTCCCATGTTTCAGAGTTCACCAAATGTTGACGATTCTCCGAATGGTGGTAGCTCACCAACGATGACTGGCTCTCCGTTAACTTCCCCTGCTTCGCCGTCCATAACAACGCACCTCGCCAGCGAAGTGTGCGACACGGCTTCTTCTCCAGATGTTAGAGACGAAGAAAATCACTTTTTAGGGGAGGAAGAAGATTGTGATATAATTCCAAAGGAGAGCGGTCTCATTGCTGAAAAGTCTTACGGTAGGCGAAGTCGAAATAGCATCGAGGAGGGGAGGAATAATCGAACCGGAACAAGCCTTATGCACGATGGGGAGCCTGTCTTGTCTCCAGCTGGCAAAACGACGCATCTATCAACTACTGAACTATGGGAATTACCCGAGAAAATTTCGTCCTCGCCGGTAATGGCGGAACCGATCGAAGCAGATGAAGACGAATGTATTAACATCGGTAATTCTGTGCCATCCAGCACAGAGTCCCATGTTAATGTCATTGATATGGCTGGCCAAGCCGATATAGCTGTCGAAGCGGGCACGTGCGGGGCTGAAACAGCTGAGGAATCCAAAGTTGTCGAAGAGGTTACACCTGCTGAGGTATCAGAACCGGTTGAGGAGATTGAGCTTGCTGAAGAGGCTGAGGTTGCTGAGGATGATTTGCTTGACGAAGAGACGGATTTCAGCAAAGAAGAAGAGCCCGCAATACCGCTGCATTCCGTAGCGACTTCAACAGAGAGTGATGTGGAGGTTGGCATGCTTGCTGATGAGGAGTTAGACATTGCTATCGAGGAGAATGAAGGTGGTGTCGAGGCGATCGACGGTTGGGATTTTGAACAGGGATCTGAGCGTGAAAATGACCACCATCATGGCAGTGTCAATGCTACGTTACGCGATGAAAATTCGACTTCTCAATTTGGTCGCTCTTCAGTCGATGGCGCTGCACGTTCAGAATCCGCCAAGGTCGACTTCGCTGACGCTGCTGAGTCTGCAGATGATTTCACGAATGACCAAGACATTTCCAGTGATTTCGACATCGTTGACGGCGACATCATGATGCAGCAAGCTTCTAAGGATAGAGTGGAAGCCAACCAGCCAAGACCAGCCAAATCGTCCTTGTATGCCAACTTAGCGAAGTACAAGAAGAAAGGCAAGACATCGCGCGGTGTTGTCAAGTTACCGGCACTTAATGAAGAGCAAGCACAAACAGTTCCGCTACTTGCACCGAATGCCGTCAATACAACTGTCCAAGTGCGAGGTAGACCGAAGCCCAAGTCGACAATGTCCGACACTCCCGACAGTACCACCTACCTAGTGAAGTGGAAGGAGAACCGGAGTATTGGCTTGCAGTTAAAGGAGGTACGCCTTGCAAAGGGCACATATCCACTGATTATGGATGTGTGTCATGAACCTTGCTGTGAGCTGCTGCGACATATATGTGTTGGCGATGTAATCCTCGAGATCAATGGGCGCAACACGTCGACGATGGGGGTGAAAAAGACCGTAAATTTTCTCAAGACGTGCACAAAGACGACTTTAATGAAGATTCGACACGGTCCAGGGTTCGTAATTCAGCGCGTGAGTGCGACAGTATAATGAAAGTGGCCTCCAGTAGCAGTAATGTACGATCAAATGCGCAAGCACCACTGCACAAGCTGGCCTCGCGCTTTGAAAAAGACTACTCTTCTTTTATATTTGGATTTTTTCCTTTCAACTGTTAGTGAAGTGCTCAATGTTGAAGAGGACGATTAGACAAGGTCGAGCTTGCAGCAGTGGGTAACGTGGTACGATGATAAATTTAACATGCAACTGCATATCTGTTTGACCCATAAATTTGAGGTGGACACGACTATTTGATCTTAATTGAGGTTGTCGCCCGATCTGTAATACTTTTTCGGAATACCTTAATGAAAATGTGACAAAAAAGTAAAGATACGACTATTCAGTATTAGCGTTCAACAGAAAGTAATTTAAGGACCCCCCCTGCCTAGAGCTACACCCCCCTCTTCATGCTGATCAATCAAAGTACAGCTTCATATATTTAACCACCGATTTTTCACAAATGCCGTAAAAGTTATGACACTGTAACCACTGTAAATGCGCGCCTTCGAGCGGTTTTTCGTGTAGAGGAAACCGCTTTTCAAGAAGCTGTCAGTGAATCAAGAAACCACGTCGTTGGCTATTACAAAACAAAACTCAAGAACAAGTTGCAGTAGGTGATGCTGTACAAATTCAATTAAACAATGCGTGGCAAAGTGGATGCGTGACGGAGATCGACACATCACAAATTCGATGTTTACCTAATCAATGGTTTAATTCTCAAAAGTGGCGCTACGATGAGCGTGCAGTGCTCAAGCAATTCATTCGCGAGAATCGGGGCGACGAGCTTGCAAATTTCACGTCCTACTAAGTGTTTTGCAATTTGTTTCGGCAGTGTGTCGACAAGTGGGGGCAACCATTGAAAAAGCTGTTGAGCGCGTATTGATTTTAGACAAAGATGGTGTCAGATTTGGTGTCAGATCAGATCCACGCCTCTTCGCGAGTTGTGCAGTTTATTCGAAGCACTGCGGCTGAGTGCTTGGCAGCGTTGTCGACAGCGCTGGCCAAGAGGTGAGAAATCTGCTGCATGCGGAAGGGTGACCCTACACTCAAGACGAACGTCTGCTTGACGACTTGGACCAGCAACGGCACAATAATCTTTAAGAGCAGGTAAAGGCTATTGTGCCAGTTGGTCCAGATGGGAGAGTCGTATTTACTGAGGTGATGAAAGCTTTTAAGTCGGTCACTTTGTCTACAGAAGACCGAGAGGCTCTCTAGATTCAAGTGGGTTTGGAGGCGCATTTGGCTGTAGCAATATCTCGGTTTGTGGATGCTATCTTAAACGACTTGGTTCTGCGCAAGTTTGTTTCTACGATGATTGACGAGCTGAACGGTTTAACAGATGCGAATCTAGCGAGGTTGATGCAAGATTCTGAGCGAAAGTTACAGGGCACCAATAGTACAAGGAGGAATATGCTTGTCTTGCTAGCGCAAAGAGGGAAATCAAGCTAGTCTGCTAGGAATTTAGATTCCGGAAAATGCTCAAGATTAAGAGCGTTAACATTTGAGAAAAGCGATGAGTATCAAAAAAGTGCCACGAATTTAAAGTTTTAAGTTCAGGAATTAGAGGTTTTACGTATATATTTAACAGAGCTTTCTGCCTCTTCAAAAGAAGGAAAAGTGGCATTTTCGAGGTTCGACATAGTGGTTACGTGGTAAAATAATCTGAGGAATTGGTTTGGCAGGAATATCTGCCGGCGCTTATGAATTTGTGAAAAAGCGGTGGCTGAAGATCAGCATAAAGAGAGGGGTGTAGCTCTAGGCAGGAGGGGAGTGTAGCTATAGGCGCTTCCTTAGTCCATTAAAATCTTTTTCAACAGAATGCGATTTTAGAGACTAATTTATTTAGGGAGCCGCTAACCCTTCCCCCCCTTGTTAAGCAGCCTCCCCTCCCTAATGCAGTACCCATAATGATCTACGATAGACTGGAACGAACACTATTCGATTTAAATGCTATGTGGGATATAAAACATTCGCAATGCAAAAAAACTTTGCGGGCTTTCAACTCTCATCATGGGAGCCGCTAACCTTACGCAGTACCCCTAAGCTATAGTAACGAAAAGGGGCTGGTTAGCGGCTCCCTTTTATCATTTTTCCCTTTCTTCAACTAAGAGCCAAGTAGAGTCCATCGTTGATACTACTTTCGCGTTGTTGGAGAAAAACTTGTTTGGCAGTAATATTTTAATCGCAGGATGAGAATTTCACATTAAAAAAAGGAGAGTTGAACACCGATCGCACGGTGAAATTAAAGCTATATGTCTTAAGCGCTCAAGTGCGGAGATTCCAATTTTCAAGCCGCAGCAGCAGCGTAAACGCGTACGTGGAAGCCGCGTACCAGGCTGCCAGTCTGCTATGATTACTCGAAAAAAGCGAGGACAATGAGATTTAATTCACTGGGTTGTTGAGACTAATCAACTTGAACATATTTATAAGTCTTTCGTGGATGCTGCCGTGCATTCACAAGGCCGGACCCTAAAATTTGTTGAGCGGCAACAAATTTTAAACTATCGTCGGTCAGGTCTGGCTCCTATGCGTAATGTCGCGTTAATGCACGATAGCAACATCACGATAACAATTCGTGATGTATACAACATTCGCGACGCGATAGGTAGGCATTTGTAACGTTGTAAAGCACCGCTGGCTGCTCTTCTTGACGGTCTTGAATCAGCACCATACTACATGCAGTTTGACGCCGAATGGCGACTTACGCATCTATTCACTGTTTCTCCGTCAGAGAAAGAAATATGCTACAAATTTAGCACAAGATCCTACAGAACATTAACAGGGATTTGATAGATGGTTCACTAATTTTTGCTATTTGGCCCAATTTTTTTTTATGAATTAGCTTTTCTGGCATCTGATTGGTTACAAGAATAGTTCTCAGTCGTGAAATTATATCTTAAATGCTACACCAATCTCATATGTAACTTACCCCCAAAAAATTTCTTCTTCTCGCGACTACCCGCAAAAACACGCATCTTTACCGTATTCTTTGACGCCTTGCATCACCATGGACGGACTTCAAACTCTTGCCGAGCGTTTCTTTGCCTCTCAAGAAGGCGCCCGCGAAGCGGTGGATGCAGAGCTTGCAGGCGCACGCGATATGCCATGGATACCAAGGACGGGGTAGAGGTAGAAAAAGTCAACGTCGTTGAGCGCCTTGGACGTCGATTTTACAGGATGAAGGGGGCGCTGATTTCATCGTCAATGTCAAAATCGGATGTTTTGGGGTGTTTTGAACGACGTTTCGTAGGCAAGAAATCATCACCGCATCACAAAATTCATAAGTATATAGTGTGTGACGTCTATTTCACTCATGCGAACTCATTTCGGGGTTCTATGAAATTTAGGCCAAATAGCGAATTTGGTGGGCTATTCAACAAACTCCGATTATATGATACTTCGCTCCAGCCAATCATAGATTATTATTATAGCTTAGGGCCTGCTTACCGTAAGGGGGCTTTCTTTATTAATAATATTTCCATCGAAAATATAATATAGTAGTGATTTATCCGGTTTCCCAGCCGGTTAAAATACCGGTGAAAATTTTCAGCACTTCGAGGTTGAAAAGTGAAATTGATATTACGTTTCAGCCAAACCTCGGATTAAATAAAAAAAGAGGGAAATATATATCGATCAAGACTCTAAGCTCTTATTTAAAAACTATTATGGTTTTAATGATGCAGCAAAATGCGGTGCCGGTCGGCCGGATCATATTACGAAAACCAAGCCGCAGCCAAAGATGATTGCCCTGGCTTTCGCTATGCCTAAGTTGCACCTGTAAAGGCTGTGCCAAAATAATAAAGGTTTGGTTCGAACTTTAGAGCCCATCCATCCGCTTTTAGTGACTGGCTTAGCCAACCCCTCTGCTCCGTTAGCACCACCAGGTTTTGTAAGCGGTAAAAAGAGCCGAGCAGCTATCCTCCTTCAATATTGAAAAGAACATTTTGTGTCGAGGGACTTTGTGGATTAAGACACGTATGAGACAAAATGCCTGAATGTCGAGATACCCAAAACAAGTATTTTAACCGAGAGGGAACGCTAAAATTTTAATTTGAAATTCGGTATCATTAGTTGATAGAAAATATATCAGACTAACTCTAATTCTAAATTGCGCTCGCATTTCATTAAACTATTCAAAGTCATAGCCAAGAGAGACTTAGTGTATGGGTTAGACATTCATAAAAGGTTGCAAACACACCTCGTACTCTGTGTAAACTTGCTTTCGCCGTATTTAAGCTCGGGCTAGGTAAACGCGGAAGCATTAAAGACGGGTCATTTGCTGGCACAGCCACGGGATGTCGAAAAAGTCGAATAAAGTAAGAAGATTTTGAATCCAGGCACCAAGAGCGTATCTTGGCAAAGACATCTACGATAAGTTTTGTCATTCCTTGGATTGACGTCAACCGTGAGCGAAAGGGTACACAGTGCACCAGGATATATTTCTCCTCAGCGTCTCTTCGATAAAGGAGACAAGTGCCACTATCGTTGTCTTGCGACGCCATCGCCAGAGCCAAGACTAGTATCTAATGAAGTGAAAGAATATATCTTTACCATGAGAATCTTAGGCCAAACTTTACCATGGGAATTTTAGGCCCAACTACATGTTTCGCAGCTGGAAATGGAGACACTCAGGCTAAGAAGAGACTTCGTCTCGAGGTCTTTGATGACTGCTTTGGAAGAAGTTATCACACCAGAGTATTGTTGTGGATAACACGTTGCAGCGTCTAATTTACCTGGCAGTTGTTGACAAGTATTCAGCCGTAAAAGTTTACCCCCCCCCACTTGCACATCAAATAACATGATGTTACAAAGTGCAAGCAGAGAATATAGCCTCTTATAATTTTGTACCGGATGCAAAAAAGCACTTCGTTATCCGTCGACATTTAACGAGACGTGAGAAATACTAATTTGGCTTGCGGTGCTGGCATCGATCTTCTGCTCCTTTAAGTCGAAAAAGAAGTACACAGAAGCTCCACGTCAATGTACCTCGTTGACAACGGTCATGAGCGAGTCACCTTGCGTCTACAAAGATAGCTTAGAGCTACCAAATATAATTTACTACAGTGTTACTAGCTAAACAAATGCTCTAGTAAAGCTTTAAGTGCACCTGTTCTTTTTCAATTCAATGCAGACCACACAATTTTTGAGGCCGGCGATAAATTTGCCCTGCTCGCCCCGATTATCAATAAGATAGCTGTTATTCTTTGCGGTATACATTTCCCGCTTTTAACACAAGCCTAACAACCTCGATGTGCTAGCCGACACGCTTTGACGAAGCACGCAACGATTGCTCTTGCTTCTATACTTTTGTGCGAGCTTGCTTAGTGCAAGCTCAAAAATTTGACTATATCTGAGCTTATCCATTACGCTTTTAGATTGATTGAATTGATTTACAATTTACCTATTTCGTTTTATGAGTTGGTCGATTTGCGAGCGGTTTTCATTTCGATCTTAAAAAGGACACAATCTAGGGAATAGCTATGAGTGACTATCTTTAATGTGACACGAATTATCTACAATTTATTACTTTAGTAAATTGATTGTGGGAAGCCTGTAAGACAAGTCAAGACTTCATCTGGTCGACAAAAAAGTATTGTCACGAAAAATCATATTGCGAATTTCAGTAGCGTTGAAAAGGTAATACGGTTAGGATATAACAAACAGCAAAGCACCTTATATTAGAAATATTGGCAGCGTCGTAAACCACTTCCTGTTTACACGAACGTAAATAGGCGGCTTATTTGCTTTCCGGAGCTTGGTATTACCCAGATGCGGCAGTCTAAACATACTCTCCCCTTTTTCCACTGTCGCCAGTATACACATTTGAAAAGAGAGGAAGACGTTTTCTACGGCGTCAATTTTCGTCGTTTGATATCAGATGCAATGGGGCTGGTGACATCTCTTTGATAGTCGAAGTTTAACGCTTTGCATAGCAACAATAAGATCGAGATTAAAGATTGATCTCGGCACAAGTTCGCTATCTAATGGACTGCACCATGCTAACGTCAGGGTCGGAGGTTGGTACGCATTCGTTACGCATTCGTTACGTTTTCTCTCTTTTCGCTTCGTCGTTCGGAATGTGTACTGCTTCGTGACCAACTTTACTGTCTCAGCGATGGTGAAAATAAGGATGGACTGACGCAATATAAAGCTGATAAGGTGATTGGTAGTAAAGGAAATAAAAGAAAAGAGTCTTACAGAAGGCGTAAAAAAACTTCTGAGGTCCAGCACTTGCCTTCCAGGACCATTTATAGAGCTGACTGTAATGGTCTACGTAGAAGCGATTCTTGTTATCGAACACAATGCTGTGCAACGTTTCAAATTTCATAGCCGTGTCGTTTTTGTATTCTGTTCTTGCCGGCTATAGATAGGCTCAATAAAGGTCATTTATACAAATTAGACTTTTGATAGCCCTGCTCTTTTTTTCGACGAAGGTATATTTTGTATAGACTTTCTCGTTTGTATGAAAAAGTGATGTTTATGATTTAATTGAGTTGTCCACAACCGAGGAAACAATGTGCAACTACAGCGGCGTAATGCGACTCACAGTAGCTGGGTTAAGTCAGAAATGTAATTTATGTTAACAAAGATTCAGGGTGGCCCTATCGCTGACGCTACCTTTAAAGATGTCAGTGGACAGTTGTGGTCTTATCCACTGATAAAAGCGGAACAGCGATCCCTTTTCCATGCGTTCGGCAGCTATCCGTCACATAAACACACGTACAGAACCTTTTGCGGACAGCGATGACGCTTATTCCAAACTTGCGAATGCAATTTCCCATTTGATCGTCTAACCCTTTTGAGTGAAAATCGAATTGTGGCATCTATTTGCTTGGTATATCATACGGCATGCTATCAACCTGATAGCGGATTTATATTAGTAGTGCACAATATGCCATATAATGTCAGCTCATTTATAGGAGAGGGACTGGGCTTCACTGTGTTAGCAGCCTCACCAGAGCATTAGTTGCCGAGATCCAACGCAACCACTCGATTGATTTCTTGTTTTAACATCAAGCCACCGTCTATCAATTAGAGATGAAGCGCGTTTTCGCTTGCGCGTTGACAATCTTTTATTTAAGCAAGACCTCACTTTCGAGGCAATTGTACATTTGCTTTCCAGAGTGCCATCGATGAACACTTGCTTGGGCCGCGCCATTGATGTCTTGGCTAACAACCAACCATACCTCGAGAGGCCTCTCCTTAAAAGACAAAGGACTTTATTACGCTTTTGTAACGGCCAAGACAATCGGCCCAAATGACCGCTGATCGGACAGTTTTGATTTTCCTTAAAAAAAATTGATATGCCTTTTAGTAATTGCTATTATTTCTCGAGTATTTATTTTATCGCCAAACGATCGATCGAATTGTGCAAAAGACTGCACGCAAAAGAAAGGGTTGGATTACTTAGGAGACGTAGGTGCACCAGCTTATCGACGCGATTAACAGTCCAAGTAGTTTAGAATACGTCGTATCAAGCTGAAATGTGAATGATTGTATTTCCTGCAAACATCTTCGACCGACCAAAGTATGATTTGCCGCCAATAAATGTGTGAGTACTTAAGAGAAATATGACGTTCAAAGTAGTACTATGCTTGGCTGGTGACACTTTTGCGATGCTTTTTCTCCTTCTCATACTCGGTGTAATTACCACAAAAAAATTCGACGCGACCATCGCCTTCAAACGCGATTATGTGCGAGCATATGCGGTCCAGGAACCATCGGTCGTGAGAAATGACCATGGATACGCCATTAAATTCTGTCAAGGCGATCTCAAGTGACCGTAAAGTATCAACGTCCAGATCGTTTGTCGGTTCATCAAGCATAATCACGTTATGGCCACCCAACAGCATTTTTGCTAGGTGAACGCGATTACGCTCGCCACCACTGAGGCTACCGACCATTTTTTCCTGCATTCCACCGCGCAGATTAAAACTGGCGATATACGCGCGTGTGTTGATGCGATCACCTCCCACATCGACAAATTCGTTCCCACTTGAAATTTCCTCATAAACAGAGCGTCTAGAACTCAACTCGTCACGGCTTTGACTCACAAAGCCAAGGCTAACTGTTTTGCCAAGCTCAACGCTACCCTCATCAGGCTCCTCCATATTAGCAATGATATTAAAAAGAGTACTTTTACCCATTCCATTTCCGCCCACAATACCCACAATAGCATGAGGCGGAATCTCGAATGAGAGCTGGTCAAAAAGTATACGGCCGTCGTCGAGCTGTTTTCGCAAATTTTTAACCTGGATTACCTTGTTGCCCAGTCGCGCTCCGGATGGCACTACAATCTGTCCTTCTTCCAAACGAGAAGACGGACGAAAGCCGCTTGCTGCCATCTCTTGCAGCTTTTTAACACGGGCTTTGTTTGCTTTTGTACTACCTTGGTGGTCACGCGACCATGCAATCTCGGAGGCAATCTGCTTCGCGCGAATTGCATCACTCTTTCGCTGCATATTAAAGCGATTGCGACGCTGTTTCAACCACTCTGTGTAATTGCCTTCGTACGCGTACATCTCACCACGGTCAAGCTCCAATACCCAGCCGGCTACATTGTCCAAAAAGTAGCGGTCGTGCGTGATGGACAGGACAGTACCACGGTAGTTGTTTAAAAACTCTTCCAGCCAAAGCACCGACTCAGCGTCCAAGTGATTCGTGGGTTCATCAAGTAGCAGCATATCGGGGTTTTCAAGCAGCAATCTGCAGAGTGCCACGCGACGTCTTTCACCGCCAGACAGCACTTCGATGTTTGCATCGGCAGCTGGAACTCTCAAAGCGGCCATGGCTTTGGAAACTTCATGCGTCAGATCCCAGCAACCCAAATTCTCAATCTGATCCTGCAGGTTGGCTTGTTCTTCCAGTAGCACGTCGAAGTCAGCGTCGGGCTCGCCCATGGCCATGGATACTTCGTCAAACCTGGTCAGCAGTGCCTGGCTTTCCTTCAGGCCGTCCATAATATTCTCGAACACGTTCTTGGCTGGGTCAAGTTGTGGCTCTTGCGGCAAATATCCCACTTTGAGTCCATCCTTCACCCAGCGATCGCCGTCAAAGTCATTGTGCACGCCAGCAATAATTTTGAGCAGCGTGGATTTTCCACTGCCATTGGAACCTAAAACGCCAATTTTTGCACCACGTAAAAAGCCTAAACTAATGCGTTCAAAGAGTTTTTTGCCGCCCGGAATAGTCATGCCGACGTTCCGCAGATGACAGACAAAGTCACCTGGTACGCCGCCGCCGGCGTTCGAAGACGCAAATCCTCGTACTTGAGTGAAATGTACCGGCCAAACTTGAGCGGATGCAGATGCTGATGCCTCATGTGCCAGTGCCATCTTCGCTGTGGCACAAGCGTACAATTTGATGACATTGTGCTCGTAAATGGTTGGCAAATGGGTCGATTGTCGGCGCACAGCGTTGCTCGCACGCGCAAAAGACAACATACGTAAATCGATTGGCCTTGCGTTTTTTTTATCAAGACGTATCGCCTTTAAAAGGGAGGAATAGTTCACGTAATTAAAGCACTTAAGCAAAACTCATCTTTAGTTTTTCTTTGTTCATTTCATGATATACACATATGGAGACTTTTAGGTCGAGCCTAAATAGGTCGATATTGTGCTGCACATTTCCTGCATGCTGTGATCCACACAAAATTCAAGATGTGAGTGGACCACAATTTCAAATAATTTACTGCAAGAAAGAATATTTTACCACCATTCACTTCCTTTCAAATCCAAGACTTGACCCATGGTTCTGGTACGATCATCCTCAGCGTGCAAACCCATCTTACCTAGCTAACCACTTGGTTCTCTCTCTCTGTTTTATCGTTAACATGACATGGTAGAAGCTTTACACTTACCCCGGAAACTATCGCGTCTTCAAGGCACTTATTGCCGCCGAGTTTAATGGTATTAACATTGGGTTGCCGGAATTTGATTTCGCCAAGGACATTGGGTCAAAAGAGTTCAAGGCCAAGACCCCCGTGGGCAAGGTGCCCCTTTTAGAAACGGATGAGGGCTGCATTTTTGAGAGTGGTGCTATTGCCAAGTATGTGGCCCGACTTCGCGCCGATACGGGCCTTTACGGCAAGACATTCTTTGAGTCAGGCCAAGTGGACGCCTGGATTGACTTCTCCGCGTACGAGCTTGAAATCCCACTTGAAGCCTGGGTCTTCCCGATTCTTGGCTGGGCGAAGTTTAACGCCGCGGCTCAAGCCAAGGCCAAGACTGATGTAAAAAAAGCTTTGCAGATCCTTGAGAATCATTTGCATCTGCGCACCTACCTCGTGGGTGAACAGATTACCCTTGCTGACATTTTCATCGCCTCGTCTCTTGTATACCCCTTTAAATTTGTGTTGGACAAGGAGTTCCGCAAGCCGTACTCGGCCGTGAACCGTTGGTTCTCTACTTTAGTGAATCAGCCCGAGTTCCAAGCCGTTGTCGGTGACGTGCCGCTGATTGATGTGGCTTTGACTGCTGAAGGAGACAATTCTAAAACAAAGGTTGTCACGAAGGACACTCCGAAGAAGGAAAAAGCCACTCCAAAAGAGGAGGAACCCAAGCCAAAAAAAGTGGAACATCCCCTTGCCGTGCTGAATCGTGAGAAGCCGTCGTCCATGAGTTTAGACGCGTGGAAGGTGCAGTATTCGAATACAAAGAACCTAGCAGACGCCATGACGTGGTTCTGGGAGCACTTGGACGTCGAAGGCTATTCCTTGTGGTTTTGCGACTACAATTACAACAACGAGAACACCAAGATGTTCATGACGTGCAACGCCGTAGGTGGTTTCCTCCAGCGCTCAGAAGCCATGCGGAAGTACGCGTTTGGGGTCATGGACGTGTGTGGCGCCGAGGGCTCGGAGATTATCATCACTGGATGCTGGCTGTTCCGTGGCGACTCGGAGAAACACATGATCGAGGCTAACCCGGATGCCGAGTACTACACGTGGAAGAAAGCAGAGCTTAATGATGAGACAAAGGCGCGCGTGGCCGCCTATTGGTGCAACGAAGACGAGCTAGAGGGAAAGCCCATTGCCGACTCTAAGGTGTTTAAATAAGCGATGCCATCGTTTATAATAAAAGGAAAGCAAAGTTAAAACTTAACATTACGAGTAATTTATTAAATACCGAGGCTGAAAAACCCTCGAATATATGGTCCGCCCGAGGTTTTTTTCACTCGGCGGTCTCCCCAGGGAAGTTGTGTCCCAGCACGTCTGTGTCGGTCGCCGCATTCCGTGCCTCATTGCGCCACACAGAACCAACAAAAGGACCGACTCGCTGCATCTAAACCATAACGCAGCATTTCACCATCTTACTTCTCGCTTTGAAAATTCGCCAGTACCGAAACGGAGCGCTAAAGTCGTCTGATTGAGGGCTATCTTTGCGTTGGAAGTGGTTGGGTCCAAAAAACAATAGCAGCAATCAGGCCGTACTTGACAATGGGCGACTTTCCATTGCTCGATCGAACTTGTGTAAAAGCATCTGAACTCGTTCATCGTGCTGTCGACAAGAGTTACGAGGACTTTCGCACCCTCATGCACCAGCTACCCACCATGCGCGAGGATGAGAGGCGTGAGCCGCTTTTGACTCATCTACAGAGCTCGCGCAAACGTTTTGCCCAAATACTGGCCTTGTTGAAGTGGTCCGTTCAGTCACCACTACTACAGCAATGCAACACGTTGTTGCAGCAGACAGAGTCATACCGGAACAATGTGAATGAGACAAACGACCGACTATTCTTCATGCACGCAGATTTAAATCGCGCTAAGGAACGGCGATACGATCTCAGTACAGCCGTTGATGTGCTCTATGGAGGTAGTTATCTGCGTCTACCAACCATTATCAAGAATGCCATGTATCCACGCGAATTTCCCGTCGTGGATACGAAAGAGGCAGCGACAGAAGTTGCGGATATTATCCGCTTTCGTCTTATTGAGGAGGAGATTCCCGAACAGATTTCCAATATCAAGCTGGACGGAGGTTTCGTCACGTGCCAAGCAGAAGGTGAGTTTGAGATCGTTGTAACCATTCAGGGCAAGGAGAAGGACGCCAAGTGGAGAGTTATCAGTGTAAATACGGCACTTACGGATACGCAGGCTTTTGAAGAACACTCCCAGGCAGCTTCTACGAGCGCACTGCGCATCATTCGAACAAATGCACCGAGCGCTGTGCATTACAATCACTTAAAGAATCTGGTGCAGCGTGCCATGAACAAGTCGGACAAGCCGTTTGTGAATGCATTTACAGTGATGCGAGAGTTTTGTTCGTCTTTAGCTTTGCAAATTTTGGCATCGCAGGGAAAATTGTTGATGGAGGGCCGGTGGAAGAATCGCATTATGATAAAGCACCTTCGTGATCAAAATGTCTTGGATATTTGCTATTGGCCCAAGGCATGCGTTCGGAACGAGGATAAGATACTTACTGAGCAACAACGTTTACTTCAACAGTTGAACGATCCGGCATTTACAGCTTCGAAAGGATCGGCGTTGCCGTATCCAGAGTCGAGTTTGTGTGTTCGACTGGGTTTTGACCCAGACAAAAAGAAGCTTCTTACTGTTAGTCTTAGTCCGTCCCTTCCTCCCAATTTACCAGGGTATGCGTCATTGCTGAGCGCTCTGGAGGTGCCTTCGAACATGTTTTTGCTGAGTGCCGAGAATTTGCTACTTGCGGGTATGCGAGCGCACGTTTCAGCAGCTCTTTTCTCAATAGGCCGATTGATAGTCGTTGATTCTCCGGATGACAAAGCTGCTACGCAATTAGTTTTTGGAGAGGATGTTGCAATGGTCTGCTCGGACACGAGTTTGCGGATCGCGCGGGCCGATATTGGCGGTCTTCAGCAGTTTTTGGAGATAACATTTGACATTCGCGAAGGACGATTTATTGCTAATTCAGTGGCTGCGGCGCAATACTCGGCGCTTTTTGTCACGGTGAAGCAACTTGAACGGACACTTAACACGCAATGCAAGATCGAGCTTGGTGGAAATGCCAACAAGTTGTTTCCAAATGATTTTGCATTGGTTTCCAGTGATGGAAAGGGTGATAAGTCGAATGAAATGATTCACACTAGCTTACAGAAGGTTTTGTGCGAGATTGTGGCAGACGAAGTGGCGCAAATTGGGACTTCTTTTAAGGGTATAGACGTTTTGCGTAATGTGAACTTGAACTGGGAGAGGTATGTTGCTTTCCGCCAGCAGCACGGCGGACAGACTGAAGACTTGTCTATTTCAAGCACGGCACTGTATTTTCAGCTCACATCCTCGAAGGAATCTACATGTTATCTGGTCGTTGAAATTGATAAGTATGGTGAGGTAGATGGCATGAAAAGTAATGTGCATGAAATAGTAGACGGGGAGGAGTATGTACGGCTGCCATGTTTTTCGTTGCTCCAGACAAGTGCAGGTATGCCGGGGCAGCCATCCGGTGTGCAATTTATTCAGCGTTTTAGTGCTTTCAAAAAAGCAAATTTGCGTCCATCCGTTGCTCGTCATAATGAGATGAGTTTAAAAGGGCCTTGTGGTGGTTGTCGGAAGCGTCCTTATGGTTCAAACGGGCTGACTGAAACAAGGAGTGGTAGGACATCGAAAAAGCTGAAGCTTAATGGTGGGCGAGTAGAAGAAAGCACTGGCTACTGGCTGGACGACGCCGAGTACCAAACCGTATCCCGCAATTTTGTTCCGCACGTTGCATCGGTGTTGCTTCACGCAATCAATATGTGCAGCGAGAGAATCCAGCTACAGCACTTCGTCAACTTCGCTCGAAGACGCAAATCAAGGATAAGGTATTCAGGTGAAGCTGGTACAGCAAGTAGGGAGGGCACAGGTGGTCAAGTGGTCACACTTTCGTTTCCAGAAAAAGTCAATACAGATCCATTGAAGATCGTTGCTATTCAAGGCCATCTAAAGCATGAAGGAGGATTCGAATTGTGTTTGCAATTAGCTTCACCGCCATTTACATTCATTCTTCCGCGAAAGCCGAAAGCGTACCTGCTTTCTGAGCACTCTCATTATGTAAACGACCGCGGCCAGTTAATTTTTAAATACCCAACAACGATGGTGGCAAGCGACCTTTTGAGTGAAAACCCGCTGGAAATGTTTATGGTTGAGCTTATCTGCGTCGTGAGACCACTTTGTGAACTTGCTAGAAAACTTGAAACGATGTTGACTGCCGTCGGACGGTACACAAATGATATTCAAAGCAACGGTCATTTCTTTGTGGAAAGCGCTGACCCATTTTCAATAGTCTTAGCGTGTCGAGCACCTAATCCGAGGCATTGCATTGCTGCTGGGTCATCGCCGGATGGTTTAACGACATACCGTGTGACAGTGCAATTTAAGCAGAAAATGGGTTTTGTGGTTTATTATAGCCATAAAACAGAGCACCCGTTAATGCACTTTATTCAGTCAGCTTTAAATGGACACAGTGATCCTGCCCAATTTGTCGAAGCTTTGGAGCGTACGTGCATCCCAATGGGTATCTTGGCAAGCGTTGTAGAGTCTCAGCTCCTGTGCGCTAAATACTACCGTCAAGATCCTCTTCCGAAAGAGAGTGTAGCAAACGGAGGTGTCAATGCCTTCAATCGAGGCACAATGGGTGGAAAGGGTATGAAATTGGGCTACAAGTTTAAGCTCCCTGGTGAGGAAAAGGGCTATTACGCCGAAAAATCGTACGGTGGGGACGACAAGTCGTTCGTGCCTGCCGAACTCGTGATGATCCCGCGGTCGCAAACACAAGTTCGTCTGTCGTATGGAGACCGTTGCGCCGTAGATATTTATTTTTTGGAGGCACGGGTGAATACTTGGCCTTACGTTTTGGTGTGCTCTCGCCTTACTTACTCGTATAATCTGTTTGTCGTGTTACAGAATCACTCGGTGAAAATGCAGAGCTCATCCGGTGGTGTTCGTGTCCCTAGCTGCCCGTCTGAGAAAGGCATTGTCATGGATTGTCAGAATTTTGCTGAAAAGCTCCGCAGCACGTTATCGGAAATGGCATCGGCTTAATTGAACATTTGAGCCGGCAAGGTCGATGTTGGTAGGCTTGACAGCATAGTCCATGTGCAAGTAGTCAAAAAGTGACGACGGGGGATGCAGAAAGAGAGTCGCTGAACTGGTGATAGGCAAATAAACGTGCAGTAACGAAATGAAAGCTCGCGTGGAGAAGGCGAAATGCCGCGCTCGCACGGAATAGATCTAAGCATTATACTAAGATGGCGTCTAGCAATGTAGCCATGTTGCCTCGCATTTAAGCGCGGTGACGCCACGTGTCATTGTATCGTAATCTTAGTAAAACCAAGTAATTTGTTAGATACTCAACCAGCACTTCATTCTCGCATTAGACAGCAAGGGACGAAGCAAAGAAGAGCAATGGGCGTTTGGAATGTCGCAGTTTCGCTTGCTGTATTGGCGCTGGGCGTAGTGGCAGCTGGTGATGTGAAGGTCCTGACACCCGAAAACTTCGATGAGGTCGTGGACGGCTCGAAGCACGTTCTGATTAAATTTTACGCGCCATGGTGCGGTCACTGCAAGAGCATGGCACCGACCTACGAGACAGTGGCCACGGCGTTTAAAAAGGTGGACAATGTCGTGGTGGCTGAGGTGGATGCCGACAATTACAAGGATCTGGGCACCAAGTTCGGTGTCACGGGCTTTCCTACGCTCAAGTACTTTCCTCAGGGCTCGACGGAGGCCGTAAAGTACGAGGGTGGCCGTGACGAGTCAAGTTTGGTCGACTATTTAAATGAAAAGGCTGGCACCTACGTGCGAGTGGCTAAACCCTTGAGCCACGCACTTGCTTTGACCGATGCGAATTTTGACGCAGAACTGATTCATTCGAACAAACACGCCATTGTCGAGTTTTACGCACCGTGGTGCGGCCACTGCAAAAAGTTGGCACCAGTTCTTGAAGAAGTGGCCACGATTTTTGACGGCGAGGAGGACGTGCTCATTGTCACTGTGGACGCTACCACAAACACGGAGCTTGCCGGCCGCTACAACGTCAAAGGGTACCCGACAGTTTACTACTTTGCCCCTGGCGCGGACGAGCCCGAAGACTATTCGGGCGACCGTGATACCGCCTCGTTTGTCGATTTTATCAACGAACACGCTGGAACGCACCGCACGGTGGACGGTGGACTTACAGCTGAGGCCGGCCGCGTCGAGGAGATTGACGTAATCATTTCCGAGAGTGGCGACATTGACGTTGACGTGCAAAAGAAGGTTCAGGTTGTTGTCGATGGCCTCGACGGCAGTAATGCCAAGTACGGTGCGCTGTATATTAAGGCTATCAACAAGATTGTTGCCAAAGGCCCCAACTACGTGGATGAAGAGCTCAAGCGTCTTGAAGGTCTGCTGGAGAACGACAACGTCTCTTCCCAGAAGAAGACGCTGTTTGCTCTACGCAAGAACATCCTTCAAGTCTTCCAGAACACGCGAAACGAGAAGACGGAGCTGTAAGTAGCATCAGTAGCTTGTCTGCGTATGTTTTGCAAGGTAATAGAACTATGTAGTACTATTAAAGGTACTACGTTGTAGTTTTATTATGAGGGTCTAAAAGTACTATTGTAGCACAGCTATGTATGTATTGAATCTTATCACAACCTATCGGTACGATGTGTGGGGCAATAAGCATTGCCCACTCGCGGTCATAGAAAATTTTAGTCCACGTAGCGTACAGCGTGGTGGACACCGAGTTCTTCTGGTGACACGTCTGATTTGTTCTGTTCATCTTCGACGATATTCGTTTCCTCGATCTAAAGCACAGTGAAAATCAGTCTTCACGTCAGCAGCACAGTAGCAACAATAAATAAGAGAAACTTACCGCACGTACAAGAGTCTCCTTCCTTACGTCTGTCTCAAGATAGTGCACAATCTCCTCAAACGTCGGACGCACTGACTGGTCGTCAGACGTGCAACGCTCATATATGTCGCGTACGCTGTCCATGCACGTCGTGCTCAGGGATGGACGTAGATTCTCGTAAGCTATCATATGCATTAGTGTACTGCCTGACACTTTCTTATTGCGAGCTCTCTTGGCTTTGATATCGTGGTATGGAATCTTCCGTGTTTCCAGCTCCGCTAAAACTATTCATCATGGGTAGAATAGACCAGATGAGTGAAGCTGCAGCAATACGACAAGTAATGTTTGATTCACTCATACCAATGCCAAAACTATACACGTCCGCCTTCTCTGTGTAACGTTCTCCGCGGATCATCTCGGGAGGCAGCCACAATGGTGTACCTGTCACGCTCATGGTCTCGTCTACGGATTTTTCGCGACTAAGACCAAAATCACTCACCTTAGCGCCCCATGTTGAGCTTAGAGCACATTTTCGAACAAGCCAAACATGCCGCAAAAAAGGTCCGGTCAGAACGAATTGTATCTAGCAACATGAAAAAATGCCAATCGAATACCTCACAAGGATGTTCATGCTCTTGAGATCGCGGTGGATAATAGGTGGCTTCATACTGTGGAGGTAGGCCATCCCGCGCGAGGTGTCGATGGTCATGCGTAAAATCGGCTTCGCCCACGTTAGCTTGTTTTCTAAATTGCGCAGCACAGTAAACAAGTCTCCGCGTTCCAAAAATTCCGTCACAAAGCATCTGATACAACACAGACATGATTACAATTGAGGTGCGAAAAAAGCCGTCCCGCTGCACGTACATGTTGGAGTATGAATTCCAGCTAGCACCGATGAATTGAACGATATTTGGGTGACGAAGGTTCATCATGAGCTGAATCTCGTCCCCAAACATGCGTACATTGTCTATCGAAATCTTATTGCGCAGCATACGCTTGACTACGACGGGCGTACCGCAGTATGTGCCTTTAATGACCTCGCCAAAGGCGCCAGCACCGACAATTTTCTGTAATTTCAGGTCGTTGAAGTTGATTTCGGCCATCCGCAATCCTTTGTTACTCTCGAGCATCGTTTCGACCACATTTTTCTCCTTGTCTTTGAATTCTTGAAAGTCCACCGTGTCGTTGTGAAATCGTCGACTGGACCGCTCGGACGCTACCTCAGGCACCAATTGTCCACTACGCCTCGAGCTATCGCTTTCAGGCTTGGCAATACCGCGATGCCTTTCACTGCGGCTAGGCTCCGGACCGGGATGAATGGCGTCCGTGACGTAGTCCTTGGAAGCACCCTTAAAGACACACCCGCCCATGGTCGACGACTTGCCCTACAATAATCACAATGGCGCTCTAGAAAGCCGTAGTTTGAAAAATGTTTCGCCTGTACTTGAAGTACCATGCTGCTCGTCTGTACGACGAATACCGCGGGGACATGTGACGGTATTATTGTATTGTAGACTTGATTAAAGGCACGATAAGGTAGCTTGTTGTTGCATTGAACAAAACTAATGTATGTTGAGTATTGTCCTACGCAAGTGATTACAGTGCGGGCACAACGAGGTCACCCCGCGCATCTCGCTGTCAAGCAGCGAGTGTCTTGTCCCTTACGTCACCTTGACATTCTTTATTTGCCCCATTCACTCATCGATGCAATCTTGAGAACATGTGACATCCGAACAAAGTGGGTGGTGGAGCCACGCGAGGAACTGACATGTAAGAAGGTTGACCAATCACGAAAACGACGGCACCAGAGGTCCAGACATGCTACGTAGAGATCCCTTTTTGAAAGAAATTAGTATGTGTTCCAACAACTGCCTTCTCTCCACTCAAAATGCATGGGTTTTCTTTCAACCAATTGTTAGCCGGCTTAAAGCGCGTAGAACTAGGAATAAACGTCTCCATGCCTCATATGCAAAACAGAGAGGTCGCATTGTAACACGACTGAGTATGACCGTCATTTCGACTAAGTACATCAGCAACGTGTTTGCCGTAGCATTGGCGATAAAAGCTTGACTTTAAATTTCTGATATAGTGGATGGCCACTCTCTTGGCAAGATGTCGAGAGAAAATGAAAGATTTTGGACTTTATACAGCAGCCACACCGTGGTCCGACCCTGGTACAAGGACCGTCTGCTTGACGGTTGATGGACGAGTCCTTTGAAAATTAGAATGAAGACGCAAGGTAAAAAAGTAGATTGTGTAGAGATCGCGAGGAACGAGCATGCATGCCGAAATAGCTGCAGAAAAAGGGCACCACTATCGAAGAAAAAGGCGTCGCTGCTGGTCGCTAGCGTACGTAGGAAAAGTTTCATGACAGCGCGTCCGTGAAACGTATATATTAGACACCGCGGAAGAAAGAAGGGCCCACACAACAGGTACATAAGGGCGTCTCTAGCCGGTATCCCACCGTCATGCCTGGCATGACCCTAAAAATTACGAGCCCAAACATAAGAAACCTTCGAGTAAGAATAAGATATCACTATTTACCAGCTAAATCCTTTTTGAAAAGTGTAAATCCTACATTAACTGAGAATTTTGCATTGGTTGGCTAGAGCAAAAAAAGGCGCGTGCTGGTAATCCGGATATTCAACCTCGACTGAGGTTATCGAGTAAAATTGTGTCAGTACCCAACGCCGTGAGATAAGAGGCGCGAAGAAAATGTGTATAGTCATAGCGTGATGCGCAGTGTTCGAGACAAATTTGTAACTAGATTAGATATGGGTGGCTCATACCTGCCCTTCTACTGACTTTTAAACAATTACTCATCGTATAAGACATTTTATACGATGAAAAAATCATAGCTAGGATGTAAATGCCGGCTTACACTTTTCAACCTCTTGGCAAGGCGAACACCTCCAGTAGACCACTCTTTAGATTTTGCTTTGACAATGGCTAGAATAAAGAGTAAGCCTATTATTTTGCCGATCTTTTTGTCATGCTGAAAATGATTTTTTATTTTTGCTAATAATAGTCCGATATACGCAGCTCTTCAAGCAATCGTTTTTCAAACCCCTCTCTTGCTTCTAATTTCCAATAACTCATTTAAGTAATAAGCGCTTTTATTACTACGCCCGATATGACAAGTTTTTTTTATTACTTTATACTTAATTTATATTAGTTTTTGAAATATTTATATATATATAATAATTTATTGAAATAAATATAATTTCAACTAAACTATTTTTAAAAAAAAAAGTAATTTGCTCGTATTATTAATCTCTACTATTGGATTAGCTTTTCTAATTGTTTTTTGCAACAATTTCTTTCTTTGAAAACAAAGATATATAGAATTTAAAATGAAAAGAAAAATATTTCTGCCAAGGCTTCTGATGTCTTGCAGCTAATATAGTCAAACCAACGATGTCGAGATTCAAAATTGATTTAGACATAGTCAACACCGCTGCCGCATTGTCAGTAAAGGCTTGCTCCAGATTTATTAAACTGATATACTAAGCAACTCACAACTTTGAGCCACTTAGTCTTCGTGGCTAGAGTAAATTCGAGTCGAGAGCAAGGTGTATGAAAAGTTTAGAAGCGTAATACACATTGTTCTACTCCTACATTCACACTTCGTCTGTGATGTCGTCCACCATTGTCAGCATGGATCTAAGCTCGGCCGGACGATGACATTTTCACCACCCCTCTCCCGCTAGTGAAAGCAGCATAGGAAAAAGGCTTACATCTTGTAGCTGCCGTTTTGATCGGTGAACTCCAAGAAATTTTTTTGGTGCAACCTACTCAACCTACATTTCGCTACTACAAAGCCATCAATCGAAGATAATACCGCATTACGAAAACAAGTAAAGTGTAGCCACGCATGCAGGTACTCAAGGCCATCTCTTTAGCATCCTCACATATATCAACACATTCCTACGTTTGCCTATACGCACTGTGTAATTTAAATCTCACTAGATCTTGCAAGGCCCACCCATCGCATCGTCAAAGTAGTGTGTTAGGACGTCGATGTATACTATTCGCGCTCATGCGCAGCGTCTACATGTAGATGCTGCAGCAAGTACGCCACTGTTTGAGCATGCAAAAGACGGATTCAGGATATAGTTCCGGCTTACACTGGTAAAGTTATGACGTCAGAGGAATATTAAAGCTATAAGGAAGATCTAGAAGTATAGGCTTAGACGAAGCACAGGGTAGCGAATACTTTAATTTTGCCTTCTTCTTCACACAGCAACTATTAAACACTTCTTAAGGTGCACAAGCTACATCAACATTAAGATTACCATTGACTGCGACAAGCCAAAAGAAGAGATTGATCTGACTGTGTCACTTATGCTGCGCAAGACTGAGACCATCAAGCGTCTTGTAGATCGTGAAGGGGTAAATCGGTGAAAAGTGACGAATAAAAGTCATCGTTTTAGACGCTATGAAAAAATGACCCAGATATTCACACTCAGAAGAAGCTGTCGATGGCTGATGTGAGCTCAGCAAATGGTATCGTGTGGGTCAAAAATACATTTCGCGTTTGGTTTACCTGTTTCTTGTTCTTAAATGAAGATACGTCTCTTTAATATTTTATTACACTCATCCATCTATTTATTGCAAATTCGATGTTTCTGGTAGACTGGTTGGTCTTCCTGAAGGCTTCTTCTGACATGGACTCAAATCAGGTACTATACAAGCATGCATAGTCATCACAACCTGCCAATCTGTGAATCAGTCAAAGTCGATTAGTTCAACGATATTCCATAACGATGTTTTATGCCGATCATTTAACCAATCTTCCATGCAATTGATAGGGCAGGTCAGGCAGATATAATTGCGTCTTAATATGATTGCACCAGGAGATTTACCAATCATATATCCTTTCGATAATACCCAAAATATCTAGCAAACTCTGACTAAGTGCTTTGTCTTTACGTCACAGGCACAAATGGAAAGCGTGCGACCTTACAAAATGTCACCTTTTCAGTAAAAGATCGGCAAGCTAGATTAAATCGATCTCTGGTTATTGGTCTGACGCTTCATGTGGTACCTTTAAAGGCTACCTTAACAAAGAGTTAGACGCGCTATACTTGGGTCGTATTATCGAGTTTGAGTTTAAAAAAATAATCCTTTGGGCTCTCAAGCGAGTCACCGAAAGTCTCAACGAATAATACTCAATTGACTCGGCATATAGTGAACGCCGCTAATGTTGTATCTTCTTACATCACCTCCTGCCTGCGCTACTTCACCGCAGATACCCATCAACCGGAAGTATCGCGGATCAAAGTACCAGAGTGTCACCGTGATCTGCAAGAGTTCCAAGAGAATTCTCAGGAAAAACTGAAGCTCGGTCGCATTCGCTATTGTAGGTTAAAGTCCACAACTAACAGATTATATATCAATCTTCACATTAACTCACAATTTTGGATTTTCCCAAAGCGTCGGCGAAACAAGAACGACGGCGACAGATCCTGAAAGATGATGGTGTCCACTGTCAGAACAAACAATATTTTCTGTAGCAGTATGAATCGTCGTCAAAGTTCGGAAATTTAAGAATTGCTGGAAGCCGAGCAAGCGTATACAGATCGCCTGCACATCGAAGTGATGGCCTTAAAATCTGCGCTTGCGGTATCCAGTTGAAGCCGGTAATTTGGCAAAAAACTTATATTTTGCTCTGTATTTTTCAGACGCTGAAGATGCCCGATTACAAAACTTAGTTGATAAGCAAAAATCGCATCAGATCTCATCTTGTGCCGCAAAAGAGTAATTGCGACATTAAGTGCAGTCAAATTGCAACTTCAGAAAATGCTTAAAAGACGTTATGGTTTCCGATACATTAACACTCTATCTTAGCGGTCATCAATACTATTATTGAAGCTGCACAAGGTTTGTTCGCCTCAGCATTGTTAGGGTTCAGAACGGATCGAGGACAGCTAACCGCGCCATTGCATCTGATCGCCGATCAATATCAAAACTACGACAATTCAAATAATACTGTCTCAAAGTTGCTCTTTGTAATTATGAGTGAAGCTTATGCGTCATGTAAAGTATTAGCATCCCACAGCTCATCGATTGGTCGCGAAGCTGAATCAAGACTCCTGGACCGTAAAGCAAATCAAGACGGGTGGCTTTGGTTTGTCAAACGACTAGATCAGGTATCCTTGGTAGAAAAATCGGACGACAATGTGGATGAGGAAGTGATCGATCACGCTTTTTCCCACTTAATGCATCAGTTGACTTATTTTATTTGGATTATGCAAGATATTGAGACAGAAGAACGTTGTTGGCAAGCGGATATGGCACAAAGTTTTGTTCTTCTTTTGGATCTCACCTTGCTTAATCAGCTGATGATCCAAATCACCTAGAACACTTCGTACTTGGAGATTTAGTGAGATAGTCACATTTCATCTGCTGATTAGCTCGAACGAGTCAATGCTTCTGCGGAGTCATCAATTCATGCAACTTTGCTCCCTTGTATCAACTAAATACTTAGCAGTGAGCGTTTCCGCTGACGACTATTTTTTTAGCAATATAGCTTGCCAACAACTCGGCTTTCTTGCTCGAACTGTCAATTTTTGGAAATCGTTCGCTCACAACAGTCTCAGCGGGACGAGACTGAGCACTCGCCCCCTCTTCTTTTGGCTACCGGCATTATAAGATCCCTTGCCCAGCTAGGCAGTTTGAATTGTGGCAGAAGGCGCTGATTCTCGAAATTAATCTTCGTAAATAATAAAACCCTCGTTTGTGGGACGTAGTCAGGACTCGTTACAGAAGTGGCCCTCGCAAAGCTTACAAGGCTTAAATTATATAATGCGCTGACCAATGGGATTTTTTCTTCAGTAATCTTAAAGCTGCTGAGTGTTTGACCCTTTAACTGCGGGTGAATTGGATCGGTCTTGGCGAGACATAGAATGGATGGCTGGCACCGATTACAATCTACAAGAGGTGCACTTGCTACCAAAGCAACTAGATGGGGTAACATGTGTGTTTTATAACCTTTGAAAACAGTCCTTTCTTTTCGGAGAATATATCTGAAAAGATTGTCGAAGAATAATATCTCGTCTGACCAAGCTCACCGCTTTTGTCGATGCGGCTTTCAGCAGACTAAGCTTGTGTGAATCGACAATAATTTACGCCACGAGACACCGGCCACCTGTATAGTCTTATGGTACGATCACGTCAAGTGACCTACTTCAAAATTAAAATCAGCGTGACTCTATCGTACGGTTCCTGAGCAAGATAGAGCTAAAGCCTAACACAGGCTCACCAATTTCGTTTGTAGCCCAAATAGCTTCGTTTCAAGAGGCAACCATGCTATACGGAAAAGCTAAAAGCCTCTCAGTTGTTCAGCTCATGTAGATTTTGACCACGAATAATTGTGTTTGCATCAGTGTGATCACTAACTTTCCAGCCGCTGCAACTTTTTTTAATTTCTTTTTTTGTTTTCAGCTTGTATGCGGTCAATCTCACCAGCCAGATATCAGATTCCATCACTTTTTTAAATTATCGACTCTGCTGCCGCTTTGATTCAGTCGTCCTTAGTCTAGACTACTAAGACACAGTTATTAGACTTTTTGTCCCGATAATTTCTTCGCAAACATCGATGAGTTGACATTCATTATCGAGATTCTCAACCGCCAGCAAGTATTCTTTCCAGTCCGATCGGATCAGATCCTCATCGTCGCAATCAAGCTTTGAATGGACACCACATGGATATTTTCGACGGAGATGTGATTTTGCTAATGGTCTTACGCTCGTCCTAAAACAACATGACAATTTGCAACAAGCGTCTTGGGAGTCTTATCTAATGCTCCTTGACCTAGATTGTCAGCTGATGGACTACAGTTACGGCTGTTCCGCTTGCCATATACTAACGTCATCGTTTTCTAAGCTCTAATAGAAGTGCGATGCACCGTTATAACGCGACAGAGCGGCAGAAAACAACCTTTACAGTGCTTGCGAAACGAGTTTTTGTGACACATAATCCAAACTGATTTAGGGCTGAAACTTATAAATGAACATCGTTTAGTGCTGGAGCTTCAATACTATAAACCCCAGAGGCACAAGAAGTATTTACATTGCGCGGTTTGGCCGAAATATTACTAATTTTAGCAACACTTCGATTTTAGCAAACAAAACTCTCACCTCCTCTTCCTTTTTTTGGCGTGCTTAAATACGATATTTTGGTCGAAAGAGGGAAAACAAAGTTTTGAATATTGTCTTGCAAAATAAGAATATATACAAACACGAGCAAGCATATGCGGATACGAAAAATAAATTGAACACCTCACGTGACCCTTGTAAGCCTTTATGACGGCAATCTTTCTGAGCTGACCACTTCCATCAGCTTCTTTAGTGCACGATTGTAAGTCAGACTATATCTGAGCACATTTTTCACGTTTCTAGATCGACTAAATTGATTCACAGATTTCCTGCTCCGAGATTTCCATGAGTCATTCTATTTGCTAGCCGTCGATTCGACCTCGAAAATTAGTTGAGGGCGCAATATAGGGGGTGAATGCATCTTCTTTCTCAATAATGAATTTAAAACCTGCGCAATACCAACAAACGGTTGGTGTTAATTGTGCAATTTCAAAATACTTCTTTTTTTAATTACCAGCAGATTCTCCATGCGATACAACGAAAGAACTCATAAGTGGATAGCATCAGTAGCAAGAGCCATGTATGTCTATAAAGAGAGTCGTCATCACGCATGTTGGAAATCCACTCAAGCAGTCCAAAAACGATCAAATACGAGAGCCATGCTAATACTCAGTTATAACACCGATAAAAAAAATATGCTGAATGCTTGATGAGACACGAGCCGAGGGCTCCCTGTAACATTTGGTTGGCAACTTCTCAGCCGTCTCTTCTAGACCGACTATCGGGCAACGAAACCAATACAGGGACAACGAATTACCTGTAGCCGCTACTTCTTCAATAAGCTGCATGATTGCCGGTTCAAAACCAATAATTTATGCTCACATAAATATATAAAAAAATAATGTACATGAAACTCAACGGAATTTGTGTCTAAGGTCACTTCGGCGTTTTAAGCGCACAAATTGAAAAACGAGCGGTTAGATTGGTTTTGTGGCGAAAGAAAGCTTATAGCATGGACTTTGATGTTTATAGCAATAAAAAAGGTAGTCATTTTTAAGAAAGTTTATAGCGACTGTGTCATTAGCTTATATTAAAGTCTGGTGCAGCAATAGCTTTCTACAATTTTTCTATACATTCTGTGTGCTATCATTTGTTCTTACTATCAAAGCCTAACCCTTCGACATATAGGGTGACCCACTGAATTGCTCAAGTAAATCTAACCGGTCTTGGACAGCAAGGAACGTCGACAGTATGGTTAAGATAGCGGTTGTGTCACCAGCTGTAGACATAATTAAGCATAGACCAACACAAAGTCAGCAATACTCTCTCAGTTGAGCTATTAGGAGGCACTAGCACAAATCACGATAGATAGCTTATACGCATCAGGGTCTCTGCCAAGAATAAATTGAGTTGTATCCTGCCTTGGTTCAATTGCTGCATGGAGAGCTTGGACTGGCACGGTGGATTTGTGGTACAATGTCTTTGGTCGCGTATCAAACAGCGTGGACGGAAAAAGCGACTTTTCACACGGCTTTTCTTATAAGCTGCTAATTTTTTTTATTATTATCAATCATTTTTTTTGCTTTTTTGGAATGCTTTCGGCACAAAACAACACCATTCAAATCGTCTGATAGCTAACGATGACGCACATGCAAAATGGAATAGCAAAATCTACAGCTGGAAAATCACTTTTTGCGACATTGCATGAATATGATGACATACACGGTTTATGAGAAAAACGTCATGAACTTCTTTCGCGTAGACATTTCTTCAAGGGTGACCATGCTCCAGAAAGAATTACATGAAGTCAGGCGCTCAGCCATGTCAATTCGCCTTTTTTGGCTTAAATTACGAAGCACACAATTCGCATTCCTGAGAAGTATATATAGTGGGTATCCCTGATTTTATAAAAATTTGGGCCGAACATTTTAATCTCTCCACAGCTTTCTATACCTTGGGGTTTTCTTTTGTGTTATCTTCATCTACGCATACTTATTTGATCGAGTATTTTTCGGTCAATTGGCCGAGCGGGCTAAGGCGTAAACAAATGACCATATATAAGGAGTTCGATAAGCAAATTACCATACATAAGAAGTCCTGTATCGGCCTAGTAATTCTGTGACAGAGACGAAGTACAGTCCAACATTAGTATACTGAATAATTGCTTTCAGCAATATTCCTTATACTGTGAGCGGCTCGGAAAGAAAGAGTTTCTTAGTTTTAGCTGATCGATTTCCATTGGCGAACTGCCTCAAACTGTTTGCATTCGCGACAAATGCCGGAGCGATTAGAGCAGATTATACCAAATTAAGGTCATTTGACAATGAGCTCATACTGTGCCCCACGAACCACAAATGATCGATCTGCACGGCGGTGCTTTCGCTGCAGCTCACAACGATGGCCGTAAATTGCCGAGAGGATTCAACCTATCTGTGCTAAAGCATTCAAGTGATCGAGCCTTTTTTGTGCGTTGAGGCTATGGAGAAATTGATTGCATCGACAAGTGCCATAAAGCGATGGTCCATCAACTCTCTCGCCAAAGGGAACATTAAGGTGTGCTGTCCGTAAGAGCTGAAGGGATGTTGATCTAGAAGCTTGCCTAGCTCGAAGCCATAGCGATGCTGGCTGCGTTTTTACAAGATGAAACGATAAATTCGTGCCGATAGCTTTCACTAATCGTTCGCTAAACTCCAACGAGTGGATCAACCGTGTTGTAAGAAGGAGATCTTGGCTCTTTTGCAGATCTTGAGCGTATGATTTTGGATGCGGGCTATTCTTTTTTCTGAGGATCTGACCCCTAGCATAGCTGCTATAGTCACTCTTCCTGCAAGACAGACTCGGCAATTGGGTTTTTTCGTGAAATTATTGTCATCTAGGGTTTAAAAGTGCGCATAGACGATTGAAGCATTGTCTTGGATCGCCCTAAGAAACATAATATCCAGCCAGCTACCGAAAATGCTGAGCTATGCAAAACGTGGTAGTAGTGAGCTTGATATATTAGCACGTGTTAAGCACATTGGTGAATATGCATCATAAATGCGCAAAGTTATGGTATTAGCCTGAGAAAAGGTAGTGTAAACGAAGTTCAGGTGCTAAGCCAAACTAAGTGATATTGTGGCTGAGGTTACGGTCTAATCCCCCCCCAATGATATTCGACGTGAACGTGAAGCGTTTAAATGTCTGTCACGATTCTTGCCTAGTGAACAAACAGATATCAAAATAGGGCATCCGAATTATTTATTTCACCAGAACACCTGATAAGCGTGCGATTGCGTGAGCAAATATATGCCAACAAAGAATAACTAGAGCGCTAAAAGTTGAGTAATTGCAGCACTACGCAAGTATAACATATTGATTTTGATCTCGAAGGGAAATCATGCAGATCTACTTATCCCCATATGGCTAGTAATCTGGCGATCAAATCGCAAATTTGCTGCAGAATTGCTACGTACAAATGTGAAAAAGCGAATCAGATTTGATCAAGTACTTTAACTCATAAGGTTGCAGAATAAAAGGCGCACCATAGGGGACATAGCGCGGACGAAATCTGCTTGTACGGCATTGTTGAGAACTCACATATCTTTATCGAGAATGAGTTGCTTTTTAATTGTCCAAAGGCTGAGAAATCCAACAGATCTGATTATGTGACTAATGGCTACATCAAATCATATTTTACCGCTTTCACACGAGCTTAGAAAAGGATTTCGCAAAGAAAAAAACACTAAAGCCCATTGGGTGATATAAAAGCGACTCAGCGATTTTGTTCAGTACGATGAGCCATATCCCGTTTACACCTCAATCTATCAGGGGAAATAAGAAATTTTGCTATGGGTCAATCTCTTCACATGACCAATGAGACTATGAATAGAACCGCTCAGAGAACCGAAGTTTTGTCGACTCGCATCGCAGAGAGAGAAATTATGTCTAACATTACTCAAGCGGTAAACGGTGTTATCTTTTAAGGATACTTTTTTTGTAATTTGCCTAAAAATATTATGCTCAAATTTTGTATTGTTTTTATTAACAAATTATCAGTTTCTAGCAGATTAAGACCCCCTCCCCCGAAAAGTTTTTGGCTTGAAATCTCTAGCACTTATAAAAAGTTCGCATAGTTATTAATTCAAGTCAAATATTAGTCTTAAATAAGTGTAAATCTACCGGAATTTTTTTTGCTGATTGGCGACTGGATCTTAAAATATTTAAGCTCCTTTGTTGTTTGTCTTAAACTTTAGCGCAATTAGTTATATTCTACCAAGCCGTTTACTTCTCAAAATATCAATAGAAGATAGGAACCAAACTGTGTCACGACGTTAAAGGCTCACGTACCGCTATTAAAAGAGTAAGTGTATGCCTTAAATTGACATATCATCTGTCTATCGACCGCTTTTCCTTGAAACGAAATCAAAAATGTATCGTCAAATTCTTTGGCAAAGTTTCATATTACTCTATACATTGTCCTATCTTATACCGCGATCATCGTCTATTTTTAATTTAGTCTGAATTTGTCTCATTAATTAAGGTATATTTTATCGTTAGAAAATGACAAAAATAGGATTTTGAGTATAATGATCAACATCTAAAGGTTTATCCGAAAACTTCAAACTATCAATACATTTATAATTCTAGTACCACTGACTTGTAACTCTTTACGCCCAATCATTCCGATAAATGCTTGCTCTTCCCGTATTGCCGCGACTGTTGGCACGGGTATTAGTCGAAACCTCTTCCTTAAGCAGTGACATTTTCTTCCTTAATGAAAGAATCTTACAACCTAAATCGCCGTCGTCACTCGCTCGGTATTGCTGGATCAAGTTTTCGATCAATGTCCGAAGTTCTCCACTGCTGCCGAGCAATTTGTTTTGATAAGTCAATTTTAGGCTATGCAGACTCGGGCAAATGACACAAGAACACGTTTGTGTCGATCTAGCCATCACAGAGGGACGAAGAAAAAACGAAGTATGGCTGCGCGGTACAAGGAGTTGGTCGCGCTTACGTTGATTTTAGGATCGGAGAGTAAACCTCGATTTTGTCGTGTACCACGTGATTGACTGGATCGAGTGGATTATGGTAAAGGGGTCAGGAGTGACTTGATCAGAATATAAGAGAAGTGGGGATATGTGGATTGTGATAAATAACATCTTTTTTAGATTATGAGAAATAGAATTGGTAATAACACGTCCCGCCCGGTGTAAGATATTAGTTTGTGGGCTATATGTAAAGCGCGATGGATGGTAGGAGATGAGGGCTGTCACAAAAGTTATTGCAGAGAAGGCAGGGGCGATAGGCAGTCGTCAGAGCATCCAAAAGACTCGTACTTGATCCATTCAAGATAATCGACCCCGCCCTTTTCGCGGACAAAGAAATAAGCACGGAATCTGATAAATGTTCAGCTTTTAATGCCACGACAATGCCAGCCAAGATGAACTTCTATAGTGACTCCATCGTTACGGGTCAATATAAAAAGCTTTTGAAATATGAGATAAAACGATGTCGAGCCAGGATGATGTAAAGCGGTTTCAATATGCTCTTCGGATTTCTCTTTTCTACTAACCACAAGATCACATGATCCTAGCGAGCTATATCGCTTCTCAAGACAACAAGTAGACCGAGTTGTCACGGTATGCAGCCACAGATCTACAGCTCTTGCACAGAAATGAACCCGTAAGCGATGACCAGGTAGCCATCCCGTACAAGGATTGTTGTCGGTGAAAGCGTATCTTAAGAGCTGTTACGAATTGACTAAAGTAATTCTAGAATTTGCCGAGGCGTTTTTCCCATCCGTGCTCTAAGTTGGTTCTTCCCAATAGTCGCTGGCTCCACTGGTTCTTTCTACGATTAGATCGAGAGCGTGGACTCTCGCATTAGCAATCGGATCAGTGACGCTCCGGTCTGATGACGGCGATTTCATCTAAAGCGGAGCTTCTAGGAACAAAAGGGAGTCGGGTTCAGCTTTAGCCAGCTCACCAGCTAAACCTTGTCACGATCGGTACAAGAAAGGCCTACTCAAAGTGCCTTAAAAAATGCAGGCAAAGAACTGTGATCTAGGTTTGAAGTGACAAACATTAATGCGTCGGTGGGCTTTAAGAGCGAGTAAATCTCTTTACCTAATTTGGGCTTGATCGCTGACTAGATAGAATATTGAATTTCAGTGGGTCGATAAAGCACACACAATATCACTGGAGTAATCGAAGAGATCAGCAAAGTGATACCTTTGGGCGTTTGATCTCGTTTATCACTCAGCTGCTTAATATCAAGGCTTGGGTCAGCGGCTTCTCCATCGCATTTTCAAGATGCAAATACCTTAAAGATCCCTATCTTGCTAAATTTAACAAGAGGTATTGTCGAAAAATAATGACATCCACCAATTATTTTTAAATTTACAGCCTCTCCGCGGGCCGAAGTTTCACCGGCTACTTTTAGTGATGGTTGGTAACGCTGCTGAGAGGCTAAGCGCGTCACAGCGCTTGAGCGCTATAGACTCAGAGCTTCGGCTCGAAGGCACTGGCAGCTCAAGCTACGTCACTAGTGGTGGAAGGGTCTACTGCGGTGTCTGTTTCGATAAAAGTATTCATTTTTAGGTAAAAATAAATCAGAATATTTTCATCTAGATGAACCAATTCACGATGATTAAAAAATGGCGGTGATCTCCGATGACCAGATGCGCGTTGCGCTCGCCTTTTTCAAAGTGGATGCGCTCAAAACTTGTGAAACAGCTCAACTAAATGCCTTGGAATTTGGAAGTACAATAAGAAGCAGACCAGAGCAATGTCCTTATCAGCGACCTTAAGTTTCGTCAAAGCTCACGTTTATCTGCTTCCAAAAAGGTTCAGCGCAACTTTATGAATAAATTCATGTATGTCGACCGTTACTGGTGTGTTTTCAACAATGGGCTAAGGGCAAGCACACCTTGCACGCAAATCGTTTTAGTGCTGGCATTGGCAATGCAACCGGCGTTGCAAATCGCTCTCCAGGAGAAGCATATTAAAAACAAGCGTGCTTCTTCGAAATACTGGAAACGGGCAGCACCTAGGTCTACAAGATCTCGAGTAGAGATTGTCTTGAAACCGCTCGTCTTAGTCAGTCACAACGAACGGAAGAGTTTCTGAGCAAAATAACACCCAGTGCTATGTCAACAGCGAGCAACGATACATAACTCGGGCCTTCGCAAAAGAGACTCACCATAAAGTCACTGAAAAATGCCGCACTCTCAAACCCGAAAGAATGCTGATTATCGAATGCTCTGTTGATGAAGTTCTAAGTCTGTGAGATACATGTGAGATCATCGGAGCTTAAGCTGTTTAGATATTGACACCTCTTCAACGAGAGGCTTTCAGTGTGGTCAACTGATTGGTTAAACACGTAAAGGTTATAGTATATAAATGGTCCTAGTATACTTTGGTTTGTCGTAGATTTTTGGACGCCGGCAAACGGTTTCGGTCAGCAGAAAAAAGCTTAGTGATTCTTCATAGAGAAAAATGCAAATTTGGTTACTTTGACGGCTTTTGATGTTTCTCAAAGTTGAGATTGACCCGGCTATAGACTTTTTGCCGTACTTAAGCTTTCGAAGCCATGGCGACCAATCAAGTTTTTGTTAATGTCGACCAAGGTGACTATGCGGCAGAGAGGAACAAAGATTTTCTTAGTCAGCGGATTGAAGATCCACTTATACTTCCCCCATATTACAAGTCGCGACTTGGCCTACACTTACAAATTACACAAGAATGTTGGAAGAAGTTAAGTCGAACCAAGTATATGCACATACAGTGCTGTCTATGCAGGCCTCGCAGAAAGTGTCTACTTTATTAAAAAAAAAAAAAGACATTGATTAATTTTCGAAAAGCCAGCATCTAGGATGCTTTCAAATGCATCATGATAGACTTTCAGCGGGCACCCACTCTGGTTTAGTGGACAATACAAAGCAGTCTAGCGTCGTTTGCAGCGCTTCAAATAGTATCATCAATTGCGCAAGATTAATTAAGACGGTCATGAGGGCCTGGTCACTCAGTCCCGTATTGAGTACTTGATTAAAGTGATCTCGCCCCAGTTCAGTCAGCTGAACGCTGCTTACTAAATTACCTCATTCATGAAAAAATTACCTGCCATGAGGTATGAAGGACGTGGATACGAAAGAAGTGCCTGAGTCGTTAAGCTATTTGTAGCCTACCTAGACCACTTGTCAGCTTGGAGGGCGTTAAGTACGCCTTATCAACGTAAATGAATTGCAAAATGGCTGTCCTATATAACTTTGGCGCATTATACATCAGAAACCAAGTGTGCTTCTCGACACGATTTTGCGCAGCTTAGACGATGAGTTGACTCTTATATCCAGGCCCAATCGCTTAAGACAAACAAATACATCCGGCACGCAAATCTGATGCCAAAAAAGAAATAAATGGGCAAAAACTCCAAAGCTAGGTGGCTAGCTCGATGACAGCGATCGCATATCTATTGCTAGAAGTGAAACGACGCCAGTCCGTTTTTTTTAATATGAACTAGCAAAATATACCTGAGCCTTTTCTTAATCGACGAAGACCTGAAGTACGACAAACTTTTGGGTAGGCACATAACTTAGTCATTAAAAACCGTGGCAAAATATGTTTTTTAATACGTGGTAGTCCCACGTGCAATTAAGTACGCGAGGGCCCAGAAATCTGTTGACAGGTCACATGTGCAGCACACGTCAGGTCTTTACAAAGTCTGTCGGTATTGGCAAGTCCATAAGTCTAAGCTTTGTCTTTGGCTCGTGAAGTGCGTGCGGTGCATTTACTCCAAGACATAAAAGATTATTGAACAATTCACTTTCTTACTTGTCGATAGGGTGCTGTAGATCGTCTACCACCACTAATTCTACCCTCACCCCCACCATGAGGATGAATAACCGGATTTTTTGCTACTCCTCGTAGAGATGGCCTTCGATTTAAGCATCTCGATCGATCAGCTTTACCTAATTATATATTTCTGTGATTGATATTCGATAACACACTCACCTAAGCTATACAATGTATTAAACGCATGCTTCAGGCAGTACTACAGGGGGTCAAGTAGCAAAATTGCTCATGAATTTTAAATTAAAATTTTATAGATTTCCGGACACAATGGTTCAAATTGGAACCCACGATTTCGGATAACGCTGTTTCACTTTTGAAACGCTTATGATGTCAACAGCAGATCCTATTCGAACGAATGTTTAAAAGGGAATTTGCAACTATATTCTTAAATATTCTACGCACTATGTGCACTGAGACGCCACAATTCTAAGCAGGCAAATCATCAATCAAGTTTGCACTAAACAGTACGAGTCACGCGTATACGACCTTCAATCCTTTTATACTAAAAAGCGAATTTATGTCAGCTCTTGCATAAATGACTACTTTAAGCATCAGAGGAAGATCGGAAATCCTTCCTCCTAGGTCTTTATTTAAAACCACTTTCGTTATTGCAGAAGGTCAGCTAGACATAATCGGGAAGGCAAGATACGCAATTAAAGCCCCTTAGGATAAATAAATGAGCTATCAGATTCGAAAGAACTTCACCAAGGGAGGTATTTGCTAAAGCCTAGGTAAGGTCCATATTTCGAACAAGATAGGACATTGTCGTATAAGCTCTAAAAGAATATTAGTGTACTTAAACGCCTTTTTGATCCCCAGAGCTGCGCGTCACGTGTATGTCCCGAGGTACCATCGCGCTCATATTTGAAAAAAAAGTGAGTACGAGTGGCCATACGGGTGAAAGTACCTACCCCACGGCCATATTAGCCATGCGACTAAGCATCCGAGTAGTTCGGTTTAAACACCAATTTAACTTTAGTGTAAACATCGAGCTGAGACAAACGACGGTTGACCCGACCATAAAATTTAATGCTACCAAAACCCACGCGCTGGGACTGCGCTTTCTTTAGCGCGGAATGCTGACAGCTATTTGACTGAATCTAGGATCGAATTCCGAACCACTTAATACAAAAAAGGGCTTTTTTGGTAAGTGAGGCGTCAAGCCCATCCAACTGTTACGCACACATCTTGTTTAAGCGGTCACAAATTTGCTCGTCCATTTAAGTGACCTATCTCCGGCTGCCTTACCTCGGATCGGGTACGAAATAGGTACCGTCCAGTCTCGAGTCGAGTAAATAACCAATTTATTCACAAAATCTCTGTAGTCATAAAGTTCTTGCCTTTTTTGAGGGCCTGTCTTTTCTCGTAAGAGTTGCGACTTGACCGCCTTGGTCGACCCCGATAAACAATCCATATCGCGTATACTGGTCGAATTTGCTATTTTAGCCAGTAGCAACCCTTTTCGGCATTCTTCGACCGCTAGGGCGAGCTTTGTGTTCATGTGAAGCATATCGTGAAACAGAAGCGCATTCACGGGTGTCGTTAGTTACAGTAAAATAACGTGAATTTAGCTGATTTTTAGTTTTTAAAAACTGCTTGACCGGGTCCAAATGTTTGGTTACAGACATTTGGGTTCTGCATTCGGAAGCTACGGACGCCATTTCAAAATCATTTTTTTATTGCATCTAGTAACTTTCACCCATTTTCCATTATCCTATCATTTTTAGTTACCTGTTTGAAAGAAGTGCGACCAAGATGGTACCATCGGTGCTTTTCGGCACCGTGACCTTCACGATTTGATTAAAAATATATTACGGGATCGGATATAGTACTTTGGCTCAAAACTTTAACAAACTGGTCAATTTTATTTCGCGTACATGATCTAAGAATGAAAATTGCTCGGTTGAAAGCAGCATTTTTCAAGAAGTTATCAGCCCTAATAGAATGTCAAGCTAAGCGCTAGAAGCTCGATTGCGGACCTTTCATACCTCAACGTGTGGTATAAAAGACTGCGCTGATAACAATTTACATATTCTTCATTACATATCAAATTATCTCACCAACACGTTTGGTGAATTTAAAGTTTTATAATTTTGTAAATCGAAAAGCTTTTATGGAATTGGGTGTTTATAAAATTAATGCTTTGAAATGGCTTATTTATAGTGTAATGTGGGCTCATAATGCAGGTTTTGATTGTCGCTTTATCCTCAAGCATCTATACATATAACTCAAGAGACACACATAGGCTCATGGACTTTTTTTGTGGGTGTAAGAAGATACTATAAGCTTCATTGCGAGTAGTTTAACTGATGTTTCGAAAATGTTACACATTACACGAGAAAACGAGTCCTCATGAATCAGTTTGCAGAGAAAATCATCTCTATTCTGGTCGATGGAGCCATTAGATTATAATGATAGTGAAGAAATATATTTCGCTAATGCTACTAAAATCTGTGCTTCTGATGACAAGTATTTCAATCGATAAGCATATTCGATTCATTATTGCGAACGAGATGTTGGTGTTCTCATACCATGTTTTGAGACCTTTAGAAAAACGCTTATAAATTGTTCCATTGTTGATGTATATTGCTTCATGTCGATGCCTTCATCAGCATAAGCTATACAACATATTGCTTTGATATCTGTAATGCAATAAATGAAGACGTTCTAGGACTTGTTCGTGATGCGATTGTTGGTGGTTGTTAAAATTACACCGCTGAATGCGTGTTGAACAGGCGGATGGCGTCACAGTATTTACGAGTACGTTACAGTAAGTAGTTACATAATGGCAGCCGTTCATTGGTCTAGATAAATACATTCACTTCGGCTTTTACTTTCTACTCAAAAGTGGTCGTGTCATGACTCGAAACAAAGAGAAACATCCTATGAGTACAAGCTTGCAAATTTTGATGGTGTATCTATATCCAACAGAAAAAATTTAACCCTCGATGGATACTTTAATTTGAAACCTGAAAGTTACCGAAATACAATTTCAAATGGTGCTGATTACCAAGTTGCTCGCGTAAACTTGAGTCAATTGGTAAGATTCGATTGTCAAGGTTTTTTAGAATGAAGCTGGGATCTTCACAAATTATTTCATTGATAAGGCAATGATTACTGGTAAACAAGCGTTTGAAGATACTATTGAGTTCAGGGACGTCAAAACTTCAATTATGGAAGCCGTTTATTGGAATACAGGGTTCAATAATCGAATTCTATTGACAATTGGACTACTATATGAGAGCGAAGGAATCAAAAGAAGAAGGCAATACATTAAAAAAATGGAATCAAATTATTTATGAATTCGGAGTATTGAAAACTAATTTAAAAAAGCAAAAAGCTTTGGTTGGTGATGACACAAGGATTATTGATATACGAATCAAATAATGATTTCTAAAACACCAATTACAGATGATTAAGCTTTTTTAAAGAGCAGAAGGCATGCTCATATCATTTCAACCCAGCCTATCTAAGTATAAAAGTATTGTATAGCAGTTATCTTATTCTGAACAAGAGAATGTTTAGCAGGAAATATTGATGGCACCAGGACACGGACTCTTATGATATATGTAAGGAACTCTGTAATGGTGAGAAACTACAAATATGATTAAAGTGAGGTATTTCCAATAAAAAAATTTCAACGCAACGTATAACTACAAGGTCAGATTAAACGAAATTATCATTCAAATAGTATAATTTGTACTATATACTTACTCAGCTCTATTCTATGCAAAAATGGATTTATAGGAGCATTTAAGTATACGAAAAGCAAAAGCGATTGATAAAGTATAACATAATACTATGAAGAATGGTATTTGACACAATGTAACATTTAACAATATTTTACTCGAAGTATCTCGAATTCAAAATCCCAAGCAATAACCCCAACGAATGGCAAATGGATCTTGCATTTTGACGAAATCAACCTATATTGATAGCAATTATTGTCAACAGCCGCATTGAATACGCTGAATAATTATAAAAAAGAAGCAACGGTGCAAAAAGCTGTAATTCAATTCGTAACAGAGCGTAAAGTGTCAACATTGATGTCGGAAAATAGATCTGAATTCACGAGATATGTAGCTTTATTTTTTTCTAATTACCCTTGCTAATTATTTCAGGAGATCATTCAGTGCTTGGAGGGTAAATTGTTTTTCGAAACAATATAGGCGAAAATAACACAGATTGAAGACATTATTATTTTGAGAAGCACACGCAGAATTTTCAAAATGACGCAATCTCAAATTACAACAAACCGGCACGCTCATACATGAAAATAATTTGACGAAATTAAACACAATAAATGGTTGGTTGAGCAAAATAAAAACAGACCCATTGTGAGATACCGCTTGACTCCAAATTGCGTTTGCTAAAAAAGAAGCCAAATATCAGAATTTGATCCCATCTTTTGCAACTCAATGCCTTTTATGAAGTGATTGAATTAAATGGTTATAAAATGCGTATTCGATCAGGAAGTAATTATATTCTATACAACCCAGTCAATGACTTAAATCAAAGCACCAACTAACAATAAGAACACTTGGGAGGTCAAAAAAAGTTAGCATAAGACACTAAATAATGCCAAGCAGTGAAATGAAAAGGATACGCTGACAACGATAATACCTGGGAGCCGAAAGGCAGTCTCAGATTGAATACCAAAAACACGATGTCAAATCTAGAGAACTATTCTTCGAATCCAGAAAATTAACATCAATGATATAAAGCTGACTTGTACATCCTTCACCAAAAAGCACGCAATGCATTAGAGAAGCAGAAAAGGTGATTACAGCACTTAACACCATAATGCCATCCGAGTAGAAATTATACGAAGATACATTTCCTAAATACATAAGAAGAACAGAATACAGGAGACTAAAAAACTTCAAAAATATAGACATTTGATTAACACGATAGCCGAATTTGACCTCATTAAACAGCAATTAATTCAGGTAAATTCTTATACGAAATTTAAGTAACGACTTAATATGGTACAAATGTCGCCTAGAAAAGGCATTGATTGAAAGAAATGGGAAGCTCCTCTATGAAATAAATGACTTGTGTCAACCCTACACAGTGGCTATTTGTAATCTTACTCAATCTGAAGCTTCTGCCTGTTGTACGCATTGAGCGTAGTTTTGTCATCTTTACTTTGACTTCAGGCGATTCCTTTTTACAGATCTCACCACCAGTAAGATACTTCCCTCACCTCGAACATCTTTTATCGAACCAGGCTGTTCATTATAGGCCCCAAGAGCCTGAGCGCCTTTCCCGATTCCAGTTGTTCAACTTCAGGCCGAACGTTCTCTTTTAGTCAAAGCTACGCTCTTTTTTTGAACCAGGACCAGACAAGAGGTCCTTACATATTGATTAGGTATTGGTTTAGAGTTCCATCACAGATGCAAATTTAAGTTCTACTACCACGCTTTTGTGCTGCTTTCCTGTAACTTTCAGGATGTGCAAAGAATTTAGCCGACCCGTCTTTTGGCTGACGTTAAGCACCAAACTTATCTAAAGCTGCTTTTTTCAGTTTTGTTTGAGTAATATCAGTTGTGATTTGTTTGTACACCATGTTTGTTGTGTTCTTTATAATGGCGAAATCATGAAGATGCTTCGCTGTATATTCAGGAAGCAAACACTAAATAAAGTACGCTATTCAATCCTTACTCTTATATTAGCATACACGTCACGTTCTGCGCTATAAAACTACAACACAAATGTCTTATAAATTTATTTCTTAAGATATATTTTGAGCACCGATCCTTGCTCCTGCTACAGATTTTAATTTTCTCGAAGTAGGCTCGTAGCCCTGCTGGCGAGCAATATTCTCTTTTACGACAAGACTATTTAGCGTTTTCAAGCTGATTGGATACATTTAATTTAAAATAAGGATTCCGCATTTCTAGAAAGCTCAAATTTAACATATATTAAAACTATAAAAAAGCTCGTCAAATCGATTACTCGCTAATTACGTATAACTTTAAAACTCAAATTGAAGTGAATAATTTCAATTTAAAAAAATGCTCGATACACCATCAATCTAACTAAAATAAAAAAGGTCAATTCTGGTACTTGCGATAAAAACTTATATTGAAACGGACGGCAAACCATTTGATGTAAATAACGTTAAGTTAGCAAGCAAGTTTCTAAATAAAAGTGATTGGGTTGTAACGTATGATGTCATATTGAATCGTGTTGACATTGAGACAAAAGATACCGACATTAGTTCGTCGCATCAGTTGAAAATTAAGATTGAGTCTGGACCATATAAAGTGCTTCGCGAAATTTGAATGAACAATCCCTTTCCAGAAGGTACTTAAAAAACCGATATCATACGAGAAGGGAAGAACCCAAAAATGTGGCTGTATTACAGTAAATGGAGATTATCGAGTAAAATTACTGGACGGAAAATTGAAAGTTTTTGATGGTAATCGAGTAAATCCAACAGAGAGGTTACAGAGGAGGCGACATTGGATATGTGCATCAAATTTTGGAGCAAAATATTATCCTATTCGAGCAATCACCGATATTCAAAAAAAAATGATTCAAATACATTTGCATACAGTAATGACAACTTTCAATCAGTCGAACCAAATGACAAGATTAACTCAGATGGTAACTATCAAGTAAAATTATTCTTATTAGCGGGTGAGAGGGCATTTCTTGAAGGGCCAAAATTTGGTAAGAAAATTTATAGTTTTGGCGAATATGCAGCAATCATGAGTAGCAAACAGAAGGAAATCAGTTCGTCGATTTAAAGTCATATTAAAAACCACTAATTAGTTGGAGTCAATTCTATCTTGCGGACATATTTGGAGAACGACTTGTATCTGAAGATGTTACACTCAAGTCTGTATATTGAAAAGAAATCGAAAGAGCTCTCTTATTTGACTTAATGAGCGTTTTAGGTTTGGGTGTCAAAAGGAAATTCGAGGTATTTTCAAGACATGAACTCTACGAACTTCAATCTGCTCATAGTTTAGGTAATGATAATTGTCATTTGGAAAGTCATCAATATCACTTAACGAATCCTATACAATTACAATGTTATTTGAGATCGTATTGACTGTCCATTGGTGTCATTTGCGGCACTGCCTGCATACCTATTGTTGTCATAAAAGGTGTTGCTAGTCTCCCATCGTTGTCATTGTTGGAGCTATGTGCATCCCGTTTATTGTCATTAATACTGCTGCTTGTAAGTCTGCATTGTTGAAGGTACATTCCTAAGCAACTGTTGAAGTGTAGAATTATCAATAGTCTGATCCAGATCAGTAGCCCATTGCATTAATTTGTATCACATGCGTGCTAGTTGAAGCCTCTCGCTCTTCGCTTCAGCGATTTGCTTCGATATTTTTTTCGATTGCGGACAGATTTGAAACTTGGAAACGTTAGTAGGTCAATATAATATTACTATTATTGTTTTCTATCAAAATTAATAGCATAATCATGACATTGGGATAGTCAAAATGAACATAATTTAAGTATTGATCAACAATACTCAGAGTAATATTGGATGCTCCATCCTTATTCGAGAATCATTGTTGCCAGGTGGCTAATTTGAGATTAAAAGACCAATAGATGTTGCTTGAGGACAAAACGATGTCATAATATTAATTGGTGTGCTAACTCGATTGATAACAAGATAAATACAAATTAAATGCCTGCTGACGAGAATGACTTGTGGATAGATATTGCTCAAAAAGACCTGATTTGTTGTATGAATGCTCGACGTGTACGTTGCTTTACGGATTCTAATCAAATTTGAAAATCTGTTGTTTGTGATTGGAAATTCGGTTCGGGTTAATGAGTGGTACGTCGCCGCTGTTGCAACTGAACCGCCGAAAATGATGTGGCTGTATAAACTTCCGTAGATGCTTAATTGAGAGTTGCAAACCTGCAGGCTCGACAGAGCAATTTTCTGATCGTTAAATATCCGGTAAAGATGTTTTATATAAGCAATTGGGAAGATACATATAACAATGATAGTGCTCGCCACGTAACTTTTCGAACACGCAAACACTACATCCATTTGGATCATTTAAATCGCAAATAAACTTTGCAATTAATTTTTACCCCCGTAAATTTAGACTGGGTGAATCAGGGTAGAAGCAACTAAATTGGATGCAAAAGGTAATTCGACGTGCTCACACGCTAAAAAGAAGACTATTAACAAAGCTGAAACGCAATTAGAAAGTGTCGTTCTCAATTGGAGCGACCAGATTGCTTGGCGTACTAGTTGCGTAGTGATCGGGTCTCGGATCTTCACTGTACGTCAAACCATATGACTACATGTGGAAAATTATACAACAAAGCGTAGTTTACCGTATGTCAGTGTTTTCTACATATTGTATCGGGAGAATGGAAAAAATACACCTCTTTATAAATTTAATGGAAAAAATACTCCTCCATAACAAAAAATGATGAAAAAGCAAAAAAAATATACCTAGCAATAAAGTTTTTCGCAACGATGGCAAAAATTTACAGGTAAAAAACTGAATTTCTACCTTTAAACAGTAATTTTTCCGCATACAATCTTTGTGAAGCCTTGAAAGATTCAATGCAAACAGAGAGATGGCGCGGGTTCAAGTCCACTTTTTACAAAGTGGCTCAAAATTGCTGGACAGACCAAACATTGGGGTGTAGTTATGCCAGTTGCATCACTCTAATGTAAGAAATGTACGAGAAACCATTCAAGTATGTCCAAATTCAGCTACATCGTTCGTTGTGTCGGTTCGAATTAAAACAAACAAGCCAATGGAGTATGCTGTTGGGGTGAACAGTAGCAGTGGTACCTGCGAATGCAGATATGTGAAGGATATGAATTCTGCATGTCGACACCTCGTAGCAGCTCTCAAGTTTTTGAATCAGCCGTCACGTGCAGAATTGTTTATATGGGGATCCAAAACGTATCTTCTTGCCTACGATCAAGCACTTGAGGCGAAGCCATTTGTGACAAAAAGTGAATTGGTAAGGAGTGAGCATCTTCCACCAAATCCGTCTAAAAAAAGTTGACCCAAAAAGAAGTGAATTGAAACACAGCATGCTACATTAGAAGTTGACTCGCCAAAAAGTGTTTAACGATGCAGTAGCTGTGGTCAAGTGGGACACAACAAGCGTCGATGCACCAGTAATGCGCAGCATAAAAGTGTAGTGAGTCAGGTATTTTTTTGTTTCTTTATTTTTCAATAGTTATTTTACTTCGTAGGTCGATTTTTTTCAGGAAAAGCTGCAAGGTAGATTTTTTTCCATTTAAATATTGAAAAAAGGTATATTTTTTCCATTCTCCCTGTTGTATCACATTCTGGTGAAATTTTACCACATGATATCCTTGATAGAAGCATAACGATCCAAAGTATTCTATACCCTAGACTACCGCGTCCGCGTGCCACTCATACAAAACCAACCCCGCATACAGCATGCCCCTGCCCGGAGCCACTGACGTGGACATGACGGGCGCCGCACCCTTACCCAACGGCTATGCCAACGGTAGTCATGTGTATACGACCCCGTCTACGGCCTTCCTATCGCCAGAGGAAAAGCTTAAGATGCTCGACGAGCGCAGCCGTCGGTGGAACAAGATGAATGCCAGACGCTATGGCGCGAAACGCAAGTTTGGGTTTGTAGAGAGTGTCAAGGATGACATGCCGCCTGAGCATGTGCGTAAGATTGTGAAAGACCACGGAGACATGAGCAGTAAGAAGTTTCGCCACGATAAGCGCGTCTACTTAGGTGCGTTGAAGTACGTCCCCCACGCGATTTTTAAGCTACTAGAGAACATGCCTATGCCATGGGAACAGGTCAAAGACGTCAAAGTATTGTACCACGTGACCGGTGCCATCACGTTTGTGAATGAAATCCCGTGGGTGATTGAACCCGTGTACATTGCTCAATGGGGGACCATGTGGATCATGATGCGTCGTGAAAAGCGCGACCGCCGCCACTTTAAGCGCATGCGCTTTCCACCTTTTGACGATGAAGAACCACCACTGGATTATGGCGACAATATCCTCGATATTGAGCCTTCGGAAAGCATTACCATGGAGCTTGACGAAGAAGACGATGAAGCAGTGATTGAGTGGCTCTACGACTCGAAACCACTTGTCGACTCAAAGTTTGTGAATGGATCAAGCTACCGCAAGTGGCGTTTACCAGTGCCAATCATGGCAAATCTGCATCGGCTCGCGGGACAATTGATGAGCGACTTGATTGACCCGAATTATGAGTATCTCTTTGATAAACAATCGTTTTTTACCGCCAAGGCCCTTAATGTGGCAATTCCTGGGGGTCCTAAATTCGAGCCATTGTATCGTGATTTGGATGAAGACGACGAAGACTGGAACGAATTCAATGACGTTAACAAGATTATTATTCGCCATCAAATTCGCACAGAGTACAAGGTGGCGTTTCCATTTCTATATAACAATCGACCTCGTTCAGTTTACATTCAGCCGTACCATACGCCTGTGCTTTGTTACATCAAAGCTGAGGATCCAGACCTCCCAGCGTTTTATTTCGACCCGATTGTAAACCCAATCTCGCATTTTCGAGTGAATCGTGCGGGAAAAGGTGAAGAAGCGAAAGAAGATGAGGAGGACGATGAGTTTCAATTGCCGATGGGGTTTGACCCACTTTTAACGGACGATCCACTGTATACTTCCGATACAGCAAATGGCATTGCTTTGTACTGGGCCCCACGACCATTCAATCTACGCACAGGTCGGACGCGTCGTGCGATTGACGTACCACTAGTTAACAAATGGTTTCAAGAACATTGTCCTCAAGGCCAGCCTGTGAAAGTGCGTGTCAGCTACCAAAAACTATTGAAATGTTGGGTTTTGAATTCGCTGCACCATCATCCGCCAAAAGCGCTGAACAAGAAATATTTGTTTAAGTCACTCAAGTCGACCAAGTTTTTCCAAAGTACTGAGTTGGACTGGGTGGAAGCAGGTTTGCAAGTCTGTCGTCAAGGATACAATATGCTAAATCTTCTGATTCACCGCAAAAATTTGAACTATCTCCACTTGGATTACAATTTTAATCTCAAACCAATCAAAACGCTCACGACAAAGGAACGTAAAAAGTCGCGATTTGGCAATGCTTTTCACTTGACTCGAGAAATTTTGCGTTTGACAAAGCTCATTGTGGATGCACACGTGCAATATCGCTTGGGCAATGTGGATGCGTTTCAACTGGCAGACGGGCTGCAGTATATCTTTGCCCACGTTGGTCAACTAACGGGTATGTATCGGTATAAATACCGTCTTATGCGTCAGGTGCGCATGTGCAAAGACTTGAAGCACTTGATTTACTATCGATTCAACACTGGACCGGTAGGAAAAGGACCTGGTTGTGGTTTTTGGGCGCCTGGGTGGCGCGTATGGCTCTTCTTTTTGCGAGGGATTGTGCCGCTGCTGGAGCGATGGCTCGGAAATTTGTTGGCTCGTCAGTTTGAAGGTCGTCACTCGAAGGGCATAGCGAAGACCGTCACAAAGCAGCGCGTGGAAAGTCACTTCGATCTCGAGCTGCGTGCAGCCGTGATGCACGATATTTTAGATATGATGCCGGAAGGAGTAAAGGTAAACAAGTCTCGGACAATAATGTCGCATCTCAGTGAAGCGTGGCGCTGGTATGTAATTACTGTGCTTGCGTGATGTACTATCTCTAATACTTAGTTTGTGTATGTAGTTGGAAAGCGAATATTCCTTGGAAGGTGCCAGGCTTACCCGGTCCAATCGAAAACATGATACTGCGGTATGTCAAGTCCAAGGCAGACTGGTGGACTAATGTAGCTCACTACAACCGTGAGCGTATTAAACGCGGTGCGACTGTTGACAAGACCGTTTGTAAGAAGAACCTTGGCCGTCTTACGCGATTGTGGTTGAAGGCGGAGCAAGAGCGTCAGCACAATTATCTTAAAGATGGCCCGTACGTGTCGGCTGAGGAAGCTGTCGCGGTCTACACCACCACAGTGCATTGGCTGGAAAGCCGCAAATTTGCGCCCATTCCATTTCCTCCGCTGTCATACAAGCACGACACGAAGCTTCTCATCCTAGCTCTTGAACGGCTCAAGGAGAACTATTCTGTCAACAACCGCTTAAATCAAACTGATCGCGAGGAGCTTGGGCTGATTGAACAAGCCTACGATAATCCTCACGAGGCTTTATCGCGTATCAAACGGCACTTGCTCACACAGCGCGCCTTTAAAGAACTTCACATTGAATTTATGGACATGTACAGCCACCTAGTCCCAGTGTACCACATCGAACCGCTAGAGAAAATTACTGACGCTTACCTCGATCAGTATTTGTGGTATGAAGCTGACAAACGCCACTTGTTTCCATGCTGGATCAAGCCAAGTGACTCGGAGCCTCCTCCGTTGCTTGTGTATAAATGGTGCCAGGGAGTTAACAACCTGCACAAGATTTGGGACACTTCTGAAGACGAGTGTGTTGTAATGCTAGAGTCGAAGCTTGAAAAGGTTTACGAAAAGATCGACTTGACGTTGCTGAATCGGCTCTTGCGGTTGATATTGGATCACAACATTGCCGACTACATGACTGCGAAGAATAATATTGTAATTGCATACAAGGACATGATGCACACAAACTCGTACGGTCTCATCCGTGGGCTGCAGTTTGGCTCTTTCATATTCCAGTACTATGGTTTGATTCTCGATCTCTTGTTGCTGGGCTTGACCCGCGCGACGGAAATCGCTGGTCCACCGGAACTGCCGAATGAGTATTTGTCATTCAAAGACACGGTGACGGAGACTCGGCACCCGATTCGCTTGTACACGCGCTACATTGATAAAATCTACGTATTTTTCCGGTTTGATGCTGAGGATTCTCGCGATTTGATTCAGCGGTATTTGACAGAGCACCCGGACCCAAACAACGAAAATGTTGTCGGCTATAACAACAAAAAGTGCTGGCCTCGTGATGCTCGCATGCGGTTGATGAAACACGATGTAAACCTCGGAAGGGCAACGTTCTGGGACATGAAGAACCGACTGCCACGATCAATGACGACGTTTGACTGGGACAACAGCTTCGTGTCAGTGTACTCGAAAGATAACCCAAATTTGCTATTTAACATGTGTGGTTTTGAAGTGCGTATCCTGCCAAAGATTCGTGCCGTGGACGCCGAATTTACGCACAAGGATGGCGTCTGGATTTTGCAAAATGAAACGACCAAGGAGCGGACTGCTCAGGCCTACCTTCGTGTCGACGACGAGTCTTTACACACATTCGAGAACCGGGTTCGGCAAATTCTAATGTCCTCTGGTAGTACGACATTTACAAAGGTAGCAAACAAGTGGAATTCGGCTCTCATTGGTCTGATGACATACTACCGTGAATCGGTCGTTCAGACGCAGGAACTGCTTGATCTTCTCGTGAAGTGTGAAAATAAAATACAGACACGTATCAAGATTGGTTTGAACTCGAAAATGCCGTCTCGTTTCCCGCCTGTGGTCTTCTACACGCCTAAGGAGTTAGGTGGTCTGGGTATGCTATCGATGGGTCACGTTCTCATTCCGCAGTCGGACCTTCGCTACTCAAAGCAAACTGATGGTGGAGGCGTAACGCATTTTCGTTCAGGAATGTCCCACGAAGAAGATCAGCTGATTCCAAACTTGTTTCGGTATTTACAACCATGGGAATCCGAGTTCATTGACTCGCAGCGCGTTTGGGCTGAGTACGCTCTAAAGCGCCAGGAAGCCAATGCGCAGAATCGTCGTTTGACTTTGGAGGATCTTGAAGATTCATGGGATCGTGGTATTCCGCGTATCAACACGTTATTTCAGAAAGATCGACACACTTTGGCTTATGATAAGGGCTGGCGTGTGCGAACGGGCTTCAAGACGTATCAAATTCCGCGCCACAATCCTTTCTGGTGGACCCACCAGCGGCACGATGGCAAGTTGTGGAACTTAAACAATTACCGGACGGACATGATTCAAGCTCTGGGTGGTGTAGAAGGTATCTTGGAGCACACTCTCTTTAAAGGTACCTACTTTCCCACGTGGGAGGGTTTGTTTTGGGAGAAAGCGTCAGGTTTTGAAGAAAGTATGAAGTACAAGAAGCTGACGAATGCGCAGCGATGCGGTTTGAATCAGATCCCCAACCGCCGTTTCACATTGTGGTGGTCGCCTACGATCAACCGCGCGAATGTGTACGTTGGTTTTCAGGTGCAGCTGGATTTGACGGGGATCTTTATGCACGGTAAAATTCCAACGTTGAAGATCTCCCTGATTCAGATTTTTCGCGCACATTTGTGGCAAAAAATACATGAGTCTTTGGTGATGGATTTAGGTGCGTGCGTTGTGCTGTTAAACTCGTTTTTTTTGTATTTATCCAATGGCTAACATCGTTCTCTTTTGTGTTATGTTGTGTTCAGTTCAAGGTTCGCTGCGCAATATATTACTGAGACCTCTTATGGACTTTTGATGCTAACGTCTTTGTGCTTATTTTCCTTTACATTTGCAGTGTTTGACCAGGAGCTCGATGCATTAGAAATTGAAAATGTGCAAAAGGAAACGATTCACCCACGCAAGTCATACAAGATGAATTCTTCCTGCGCGGATGTACTTCTTTTTGCTGCGTACAAGTGGCAGATGGGCCGACCGACGCTGCTGCACGACACGAAGGATAGCTATGACGGATCTACAAGCTCCAAGTACTGGATAGATGTGCAGCTTCGCTGGGGTGACTTTGACTCTCACGATATTGAACGATATGCGCGGGCCAAATTTTTAGATTACACGACAGACAACATGACAATTTACCCTTCACCAACGGGTGTGCTGCTTGCAGTGGATCTCGCGTATAACTTGTACAGTGGCTACGGAAACTGGTTCCCCGGCTGCAAGCCGTTGATGCAGCAGGCAATGGCCAAAATCATGAAAGCTAACCCTGCTCTGTATGTGCTTCGTGAGCGTATTCGAAAGGGTTTGCAGCTCTACTCGTCTGAGCCAACTGAGCCGTATTTGTCTAGTCAAAACTACGGTGAGCTGTTTTCGAATCAGATTATCTGGTTTGTGGACGACACAAATGTTTACCGCGTGACGATCCACAAGACGTTTGAAGGAAATTTAACGACGAAACCCATTAACGGTGCCATCTTCATTTTCAATCCTCGAACTGGTCAGCTATTTTTGAAAATCATCCACACGTCCGTATGGGCTGGTCAAAAGCGACTGGGCCAATTGGCCAAGTGGAAAACTGCCGAGGAAGTAGCTGCTTTGATCCGGTCACTGCCTGTTGAAGAGCAGCCAAAACAAATCATTGTAACGCGCAAGGGTATGCTGGATCCCCTAGAAGTGCATTTGTTGGACTTTCCAAATATTGTCATTAAAGGAAGTGAGCTCCAGCTGCCGTTCCAAGCGTGTTTGAAGGTCGAGAAGTTTGGTGATTTGATTTTGAAGGCTACAGAGCCGCAGATGGTCTTGTTCAACATCTACGATGACTGGCTCAACACGATCACGTCCTACACGGCATTCTCCCGTTTAATCTTGATTCTGCGCGCGTTGCACGTCAGTAACGATCGGACCAAGATTATATTACGGCCTGATGGCGAGACAACGACGCAGCCGCACCATATTTGGCCGTCGCTGACGGATGAGCAGTGGTTAAAAGTCGAAGTTCAGCTAAAAGACTTGATCTTGGGTGACTATGGCAAGAAGAACAATGTAAACGTGGCCTCATTGACGCAATCGGAAATCCGTGACATTATTCTAGGCATGGAGATTTCAGCACCTTCATTGCAGCGTCAACAAGTTGCGGAGATTGAACAGCAAACACGCGAGCAGAGCCAATTGACGTCCGTGACAACCAAGACGGTGAACAAACATGGCGACGAAATGGTCGTGACTACGACAAGTCAGTACGAGCAGCATTCGTTCGCTTCCAAGACGGATTGGCGCGTGCGTGCGATTTCAGCGACGAATCTGCACTTGCGTACGAATCACATTTACGTGTCATCGGACGATATCAAGGAGACTGGATTCACATACGTGCTACCAAAGAACGTCCTGAACAAGTTCATTACCGTGTCCGACTTGCGGACACAAATTTGTGGCTTAATGTATGGTGTAAGTCCACCCGACAATCCGCAAGTCAAGGAAATTCGCTGTATCGTCATGCCACCGCAACTCGGAACGCATCAAAATGTCACGATTCCGCTACATATGCCCGAGCACGAGTATTTGGAGGGGATGGAGGCGCTTGGGTGGCTCCACACGCAGCCCAACGAGTTGCCGAGCTTACCGTCGCAAGATGTCACGTTTCATTCGAAAATCATGTCTGAAAACACGTTGTGGGATGGTGAAAAGGCCATTATTATCACGTGCAGCTTCACTCCTGGTTCGTGCTCGTTGACCGCGTACAAGTTGACGCCTGCGGGTTACGAATGGGGGCGGCAGAACAAGGACAATGGCGCAAATCCCGCAGGTTTTGTTCCCACGCATTACGAAAAGGTGCAGATGCTTTTGTCCGACCGGTTCATGGGCTTCTACATGGTACCCGAAGAGGACGTTTGGAATTACAACTTTATGGGCGTCAAGCACAATACGGGAATGAAGTACGACCTCAAACTGGGCAATCCCAAAGAGTTTTACCACGAACTTCATCGCAAGACGCACTTTATGAACTTTAGCGCACTGGAAGCCACGGACGAGGACGTGATTACGGTCGATGAAGAGCAGCAGAACGTCTTTGCATAGGTTGCCGCAAGACCTTCCAGGGGGAATACAGCAACAGTAGTCATTCGTAGTCAGAAGCAACAATTGCATTGCATACGTAGAATTGTGATTGGCTAAAACACCCCCCACCCACACACCACTCGGGAAATCCTCCAAGAAAAACAAAACTTGGTGCGCAATTCCTCGTCCGCCCCCTTGCTCTCGCGGTCAGTGTGCACACTTGGACCGTCAACACGTAGCATCAGCGCTAAGAGGTGTGTCTTCTTTCTATTCAGCACCATTAAGAGGGTTTATGTAGCTTTGTAAGCTTTGAAATCAACGACTAAACATTCGTAACATGTCCACGTCTTGGTGGGGTTTACGTCAATTTGCTGCTATAAAAGGGAGCGAAGTGTCCCACATTGACTCCAACATGTCGGGGGCGAAGGACAACAAGTCCTCCTTAAGCCACCGTGCTCAGCAAAAGTTCAAGTGTGTCTGAATTGCGTGACCGATTGAATACTCGCCCTTTATTTTGACATTTTAACCTTTTCTTGACAGTGTGGGCAAGTACGAGGAAGCCGTCGACGCGTTAGAAAAGCTAGTGGAGGAAATCGACCCTCGCCAGGACTTTAAAGTGCGCCACAATGTGGCTTTAGCTCGCTTTGCTGCAAAGCTTGATCCACCTGACAAGCTGCAACAGGCGCTGCGTCAGAACTTGCGCACGCAGTTAAAAGAGCACGAAAACAATAGTAAACCAGTCTCGACTACAGAAGCAGAGACTGGAGAAGATAGTGGTTCGTTTTCGATTGATAGAGAGACAGCGTATCTTCGCTACAATTACGCGGCGTCTCTGTTCATGGCCAAGCAATATGCCCAAGCCTGTTCAGTACTGGAAGCTGTGATGCGCTGTGTCGACCCCATTGACGAAAATGTCGCGATGCACGCGAGTTTTCTGTATCTAGACGTGATTTTACACAGCAGTAGAGGTTGTGTGACCTCCGAACGGGAACGAGCAGCGACGATGCAAAAGGCACAGAGCATTTTGACGTTCCTGGAGAAGCCGCACCGTTTTAATACAGTGCAAGATGTAGCCGACCATCTGGTGCAACGAGATGCAAATGGCAACGTAATGGAGACGGACTTGCAGAGGAAAAGTCGGTGGGATGTGACTGAGTTTCGCTTTCGATTGCACTTGTACCGTGCCAAGTTTATGCTGCTCCAGTGTAAATTAAAGACGGCAAAGAAGGAAGTAAAATCAGCACTGGAGATTTTTCAAAAGGAGATTAAGCCGTACGACCGAGGAGAACCGACGGCGTCATCGTCTGTCTTGTCGATGGAGTCCGAAAAGACGAGCTCGACCATTGGCCATCCGTGCTTAGCAGTTCAGAACTCGACGGCACTGTTTCTAAAAGCAAATTTGGAATATTTAAAAAGGAACTACACGAAATGTATCAAACTCCTTGCCTCGTGTACACAGGAGGCTGTAAATGAGGTACGCGTTCATGTCGCTGCACGGTATTGTTGATGAGTTACTAAGGATGCATTGGTGAGCAGAGTGTTTTGTTGAATAATATGGGCTGTATCCACTATCAAATGGGGCACCGAAAAGCGGCACAGTCGTACTTTGCCAGAGCATTGCAAGCGACAACGAAAGCAAACAAAATGGACGCGATCGTTATTGTTAGTTCTTACCACCATGAAATTATGTACAATAATGGTCTACACTTATTGCTTCAGGGGGAGTATGCCTTAGCATTTCGATGCTTTCACGAATCGTCGCGACTGTTTTTTAATCGACCTAAACTTTGGTTACGTTTGGGTGAGTGCTGTACAGCCGCTTTTGCCAAGGAGCAGAAACTGGCTGTGGTAGCAGGAAACAAGAGCGGTTTGATCCAAGGCATTGTGGGCTCTGGTTCTCATCGTCGTGTTTTGCTTCCTACGAGCTTGCCGTCGGCAGCGTCACAGAACATTGAGCTTCCAACGAAAAATGTCAATGGGAATGGAAGTCGCAAAGCGTCTACCGATGCAAACGACGCGGATGGTGCTCCGACAATGAGTTTGCCATTTGGAGCAAAGTGCTTCAAGAACGTTGTTTTACTGTGCAATCAGCTGTTGACTTCAGGAAGAGCAAATGGAAAGTGGAACGCAAATGGCGAAGCTGTTGATATCAACGCACCTGATGTAAATGCATTGGATGCCTTGCGTCAAAAAGCGCTGGTCAATCTATCGTACGTCTACTTATCCATGTACGAGCCTCACTTGGCGATCACAAGTGCGAAAGAGTTGCTAGCATTGCCCACTTGCTCGAAAGCAAATGCCTTTTTGGCGCGATCGTACGTAGCAGAGGCATTGTGTATGCTATCAAGGGCGTTAGAAGCGACCGAAACGTTGCAGGCAGAGCTGGACTTAATTGCCATGGCTGAAGAATACGCGCGAGAAGCGAATCTTCAGGTAAGACCAGTAGGGACTTGAAAGGCATCAACCATTGTTAACTTTAAAATTGCTCTGGTGTGTATACTTCAGCTGTTTCGGGCTCGAGCTGGTGTTCACGTGAACATTGCCACTTCGCTTTTGCTACAAGGACGCACTTTAGAAGCCGAAGAAAGCGTAACGCGTGCCGTGAGAGAAAACCCAAATTGCCGTGAGTCACTGGAACTGTTGGTGTACGTGCTGCTGAAAAAGGGGGACACGAAGAAAGCGCTTCGTGTGCTCAAAGAAGCGCAAGTGATGCAGTGAACAGTAAAGATATAAAGGCGTACTAGAGTAGCAATCCTATGTGTGCAGGTAAGACCAGCTTTACCTTTTACGGAGATCATTGAAAGCGATTAGCGTTCCGGGAACACGGCAAAAATTGGCAAAACTCGGGAGTATTTTTTTTACTGTTTTGTCTGTCCACCAAGCTCCTCTGCTTGCTGTTCTACCCTGACTAGGCTGCCCCCTCTAATTCCTGCATGCAGCTCGCTCATTTGCTCTCATCCTGTCTTGTTTCTGATCTCTCTACGTTTGCCAAGTTTCACGACAAAAGAGCAACCAGATGATAAACCTGACAATTTCCTCTCTCGTGCTAAAGTCCTGCAAATTGGCCTGTAGATAAAGTAATGCCTACTCCGCTCGCGTCAAGGAGGCGTCGACTTTACCACTACGGTGGCTGCCAGTCTTTTCACGACGTGGCATCTCACGTCTGTCTCCCTTGTTGGCGGAAAACGCTTCGTCACCACTCCGTTCCTTCCTTTCACCACGACCGCCTTTGTTAAATCCCCGGCCACGACCACGCGAATCATTGCTTCGAAAATTGCCACGCTGAGTGTCCTTCCGTTCAGCACGCTCGTCCACCTGAAGGACCTTGTCAAACACCTTAAATTCCTTGGCCTCAGCCAGGGCAGCACGCATACTCTCCTGTTCATAAAAGTCAACAAAAGCAAAGCCTCGCTGGGCCACAACGCTCACTCCAGCAATCGAACCGTAGCTTTTAAACAGCTCCCGCAAATCACTTTCACGTGTCTGTGCAGGCACGTCCCGGATAAAGAGACTGTGAAAACGCTTGTGGTCTTTCTCCTTGCCGCTGCCCGCTTTATTGTTAGGCGACTTTTCCGCAGTCGGGGAGTCAGTCGACGGAGTGACCGTGGCAGACGACGGGGCGGACACTGGAGCGACAACAGGCTTTGAGGTCGCTGTCTTCAAAAGGCCCGAAGCAGGCACAGCCGAGGACGCAAGCGTTGCTGTAGCCTTGGAAGCTGAGAACAATGCAGCCCACGACTTGGGTTTTTCCGGTTCAGTGGGGACCGGCACGACCGGATCTGCGGGTGCAACAACCGGAGCAGCAGCAGGAGTGGGTGACGCAGCAGCACCTCGGCTCTCGTACTGTTTCTCCGGCGATTTGACTGGCGACGGTGTCTTGACAATCGGAGCTTTGATTTCTTCATTGGCTAAGGTTTTCTTCACGGGCGAAGACGCGACAGTGGCCGTGGCTTTGGTCGGAGAGACGGGCGCCACTTCCTCGGTCTTTGTTGCAGTCATTTTGCTCGATACAGGCGACGTTTCTTTGGCAAACGACACCGGTACATGCGTCTCCTTTTGCAGCTTCTTACTAGGAGATGGAGGCAACGGCGTCGTTGTCCCATTTGCCGTCATTGCGTCCGATGCCACGTCAACAGATGCCACGCCGGGGAGCTCGAGAAATCGCAGGCAATCATTCAGTACAAAGTAGCCTTTCGGCTGCACCGCCAAGAAGAAGGTCTGCACAAAAGGCTTGGGCGTAGGGCTCCCGCGCAGCGTCATGACGCCCGTGACCAGCACAAGCACGCCATCTCCGAGTGAGTTCTGGCAGTCAATCGATCCATCATCTAAATCGACGCGTGCACCCGCGTACCCACGCTTGAGAATCTGTTCATTAATGGCACGTTGGCCAGCAATGGGTTCCTCCATGTGCGAGCCAATGCCGTGACACCACCGACTTTCGGCCTTGTAAAAGCGATGGAGACTCTGCGGCTCCTTGGCGAGAAAGTGGTAGTACTGACGCATAAATGTGTTGCCAACGGAGGATGGCGACGGCATCGTGTCGTCCTCGGCGATCATAGGGGCAGACATTTCAGGCATTGGACTATGGGAGATTTGAGTTTGGATCTAAATCTAACGGTGGGGCCATGACGCGAGCTGGATACAGAGATCAAGTTTCAGTGTCGTAGCCTGGTTTTTGCTCTTTTAAAGAGATGTGGTGCGACAATCGTATATTGAGAATGTTGTCCATGTCTTTTGTTACTTGAGGGCAAAAATAAGGGGAATAATTATTGCAGCCAAGGCCGAAAAGTACAAACAGAGGCACCAAAGATACTTTTGTCTCGCTTCGCGCTGGAGCTGACGCGCGTGCTGCAGTTCATCGACACCCTTGCCAATTTCGACGCGAACTGCTTCCACTTTGGTAACAATCTGGTCCACACCGTGGCCTTGCTCACTGATCATGGTCCCCACTTGATGAAAAAGGGCATTCACAGCCGCCGCTTCTTGTGCAATCTCACCGGCTTCAAGCACTTCCTCCTTCGCAGTCTGAATCTCCTGGGCTGAAATCGCGATCGCCCCGTTACCGGCCAGAAAGTCAGCGTCGCAAAGGGCTTCGCGACGCGCAGCGGCTTGACGTTGCGAGCTTTGCAAGTCTTGCATCACCTTGACAAAGGATCGCTGGACATCCCGAAACCCGCTGGCTTCCCCTTTTTCGCGCTTGTGTGCACGCAAAAAGGTGGCGAGAGTTTGGTACGTTTTCGTTGCCTCATCGAGCTGTGGCACTACGCTCGTTATAAAGTCTTTTTCACTTTTAAGCGTCGGATTCGAGGCTGCTTCGCTAATGCCGACAGTAAGCGTACGCAATTTTTCCAACAAAATTTTAGCTTCTTCAAGCGTTGAGTGGACGGACATTCCTTCGCCATTTTCCATTCTAGTACAAAAAGATTCTTGTAATACCCTTTGGTGAATAAAGGACGCCGACACTGGCCCAGGTAACACACTGCTACGTTATATAACGCCCCATGTAGCATCCGTTGCGCTGGCTCAGAATAACCACATTGCAATCTATTTTAGTCCTCTCGTCCACAATATTTTATTTTAAGAAAATGACCCTGCACTTCTGCGCATAATTCAATGAAAGTAAACCACGCGGGTGCTGTTCCAGCACGCAAACAGAGTGTCTTTGGCAAAATCAAGAGCAAATTGGCAAAAAATCTAGGCCACTGGAAATTAAGTTCGTCAGCATCGCCTACTGCGCAAGATTTGCGTAAACTTGAGGCTGAAGCCACAGCGGTTGATTCTGATCATCAACAATGTGAAGTTGAAGAGAATAATGGAGGTGATAGAGAGGAAGCAGGTGTTAAGTCATATCAACCTCAAAACATTAGGGAAGTTGCATTGGCTTCTACCGTTGATAGAACTGTCAGCATTCAGGAGCACTGTGTGGTTCAGACCAAGCAAAAGCGTTTTGAGACACCCGAAGAGAGTGAACGAGGCAACGATGGCAGTGATCAAGACGAGCAAGAAATTCAAGAAAAGATATTCAATCAATGCGACGATGAAGAGGATTTTCGAACTAACGACGAAATTATTTCAAAACAGCAGACACGTCAAACACTCCAAGAAGACGATGACAATACATTAGTGACGTTTGATCAAGTTAAAGGTAAACGAGAGTCAGAAGCTTTACCGCTTGTTCCGGAAGTTGGTATTGAAAACGACCATGGCAATGACGAAGTGCTTGGTGGCGATTTGAATGAATCTGTGGGGGTTTTGAATAAGGTGGATTTGACGATCATTGGAATCACGCCAATGGCTCTACGTAACCATATTCCGTGTGACGATGTGTGTGAAACGAATGAGGAAGAAGACTTGGACCTTGATGTACCGACAACACCTCGCCCATGCGAGCTCTCGTCTCCGTTGAGCCGAGTGCATCTCGGTCCTGGTGTTGAAATGATGCCTCCTCGTGAGTCCCTTTTGTCTGAACGAGGGCTACCTCACCCTCCTCTTGAAAAGGTGTGTGAAGGCATTGGTAGCTCTCCTTACCGTCCAGTTTCGCTACGAGGATTTAGAGGCCGAAGTCACGCGCTAACCGTTGCGCAGACACCAATCTTGTCTTCAGCAGATGAAGTGGTGCAAGTCGATCAACAACCCGATAAAGACAGTGAAGACACCAATACGCTTGACACGGGCGCTCTTATTACTCGCACGTTTGGTGAGCGCATCGTCACTTCATTAGCCGCCGATGCGTGGGGTGACCGGCAAGGTGGTTTCGATGCGATCACGGTAGCAGTGAAAAAGGCCAATGTAGTTGCTGTCGATTCCGTGGCTCGGCAACACTTATTGTGCGCTACGTTTGCAGCTGTCCAATGCGGCGTGGAAGACCGTGTGGCTCCCGTCATGTATTGTGCCCTCGAGTGCCTCCATGCGGTTCTCAATGAATTTGCTCGTGGTTACTCCAAGAAACGTGCAAGAGCTGAGTTCGAGTCGAATAGCGTACCGTGGTTGAACACGCACTTATCAAGCTTAGTAAGTGCTCTCGTCAAGAAGATGGGAGACTCGAACAAGCGCACGCAACGTGAAATCACCCAAGCTTTGCTTCGGATTGCTCGACTACGTTCGTTGCGAGCCCTTCCTCACCTGCTACTGCACTTGAGTGGAAAAGAAATCCCAACCCGTCGACAGCTGGAAATACTTCGTCGTTTGATCCAAGAGTTTGGTCTTTCATCCGTGGCTGAACCCTCTTTGCCACCACAACAATTGACAGTCGACACGGTGCTTGCATTTGTTGCCCCGAGCTTAGTAGTTGCCGAGGCAAAGACGCGCAAAATTGCGGTGGAGATTCTTGCAGACGTTCAGACTTGTACCAGTAGCTCAACGATTTGGCAGACTCAGCTCGCGCGAAGTGGAACTCTCAAGCCCGAATTGCTTCGCTTGATCATTCGTCGTGTGGATGAATTGCTCGCAAAGCGAGAGCAGCAACAAGCAGTAAACGTGTCGTTGGAAGCAGCAAATAGTGCGACACTTAATCAAGCAGAAGAGCCGATTGATGATGAAAGTGCGTTTTCTCCAGCTGAGCTTGTTGACGTGCCGCAAGAAGACTCTTCATCGAGTATAAACCTACTAGAGGGATTACTATCGAGTGCTCAAGATGTTGTGGGACCAGTGAAGTGGCGAAAACTCTCAAGCAAGACGTGGAGTGATCGAAAGGAAGCGCTTTTAGACATTGAAAAAGGTATCACGGAAGCAACCGTAGACTTGCACGATGTACGATCAGCCGATGGAACGTGCGTACAAAGGACGTTTAGTGCGTACAGTGCACTGGTGCATCGCGCGTTAAGTGACAATATTGCACCAGTGGCAAACACGGCGTTAGATACGTATGCCACCCTAATTAAGGTGTATGGTCCTCATATTGAGTGGCGCGACATTAACGTGCGTGACGTGACGTTGCTCACCTTAGTACGGATGCTAGCCGCAATGCAAAAAGCAAACACTCGCACGACGCGAGCTGCGTGTCGTGGAGTGTTGAAATTAGCACGATTGCCGAATGCGCGTCATCCACTACGTTACGTGCTCTCGTGTGTGTTTAATGGCGAAGGGAGTAGTGCATGTGAAGTGCAGGTACAGATGCATTTGCTTCGTCTTTTAGTGCCTGAATTTGGCTTTCAAGCGGATGGATTGGGAGCTTCGCGTGTGCTTGAAGCGGTTTGCAAAGGTTTGGTACACACTAGTGCTCCCGTGCGTCGTGCTGCGGCTGATGTCGCACTCAGCGCGCAACGACTCCTGGGTCGGGAGTTTGTCGTGGCGCGGCTTCAAGGTATCAAGCCTGTGACGCTAAAGGAACTTGAAAAGAGTTTTGTGGACGGTGTGGAGTCGGATCGTCCTCAAACCGTGCATACTACTCTTGTTGACGTCTCTACGAATGCAGTGACGAGAGATTTAGAAATACCAGGACTTGGTGAGTTTGCTTTGAGACGATTACTTCATAGTGCACCGGTGAGCAATGGACAGCTACAATGCACACCGCTTGATGAAGAAGCGTTGGCGAATCTAAGTGCTCGTGTGTCAAACATGAGCAACGAGGATGAAAGTTTGATGGACTCGATCTTAGGTAGAAAGGATTATAAGATATGAAGGAAAAGCTAAAGTTGCACTCAGTCATGGACAGTAATAATGTATACTGAACCACTACCCACACCTTCTCGGCCCATGATTGGCTGTGGATAAAACAAGATGTGTTGCAGACCGTAAATTTCATTTTAAAATGTAGGGAGAATGGTAAAAGTATAGCTTTTTTCAAATTAAATAGAAAAAAAATTCCTCCAGAACAAAAAAGGATGAAAAAGCAAAAAAATATAGCAATAGATATTTTTGCAACAATGGCGAAAATCTACATGAAAAAACTAAAAAATAGAGAATTTATACATAAAAAAGTAATTCGACCCTATACAATCTTTGGGAGCCTTGAAGAGGAGTCCGACGTAAGTTCATCAGATGAAGATGTTTTTGCTTTTACCCAAATTTACAAGAGTCGAGAAAATGTGAAACGCGCGGTTGTTGTGCACAATCGCCGTGTTTGCCGTGCATACAAGATTACTCAACCGTCGATACATATCTGTTCGAATGCATCATGTTCATTTATGGTTCGATTTGCGTATGAGAAGAGCTTTGGACCTTCGACACGATTTGTCGCGCACACATGTGATGTTACAACGGTTGATCTTCACTCGCGGGATGCTCGACGTGCGCTTACGGCAAAGCAGCTGGTGCAAAGTGATGTCGTGCGTTGATTGGTGCATACACATTGCTGAAACCTGTCGCCAGTAATCATTCGTGATCATTTGGAAGACATGGGATTAATTGTGACGTAGGGCAACTGTGTGGACGCTTGCAAAAGGCACATGGAAGATTTAAAAGCTTTTATCGATGCGGCAGCTGTGGATAAGCGGGACACAACAAGCGTTGATGCACCAGCAATGCGCAGCATGAAAGTATATTTTCTTTAGTGAGTTAGGTTACAAAAAATATTTTCTATAGTTATTTTACTTCGAAGGTAGATTTTTTTCATTTTATTGGAAAAGTTTTAATTCAAGGTAGCCGTTTAAAATTCCATTCTCCCTGAAAAGTATTTAATACTTTATATCATCCACTCTCACCATGAAGATTATTGCTTCCTACCGTGCTAGGCTTGCTACACGTAATGTCCACAGCGATATAAAAAGCGATTATAACATGCCCCTTTCCTCAGTAGCGGCAGACATTGCGGCGAAGCACATTCGTGCATCATGGCAATGAACACCACACAATGTATCGTCCTTTACTTCGAACGCTCGAAACGTAGTCGAGTTTGCAATCAACACAGAGAGGAATTTAGCATTGACTCAGTCATTTGAGTTGCTGATCGTACAGCATGGGGTTTTACTTAATCCGCCATTCATCCGAGATTTTAAAGGTGACATGAAAGCTAAGCTAGAGCAGCACTGGATTGATGAAAGAGATTTTAATTGGAAACTAGGGGTGTAGATGCCTGCCCACTAACTGGCGTCGCGCTTTCGACTTCAGAAAGCACTTTACACGGTCGAACGCACCGATCTTGCGACCGAGTGCCAATGGAAAGGCCTGATCGAATCAATAGAATGGATAACATTGGGGTCCCGACTAATCTTCAAAACAAATGTGAGTGGAGGAGTGAGTCTAGAGCTGCAAAGGTTGTGTCAGAAGCTGTGAACATCGAATTTTTTTACCCTGAGAAAGCCAAGCAAGTTTTGACCAAGCCAGCGACGTGACCTTCGACATGACTGACAAGACGGTACTTAAAGCTGCTTTCTGCGTCTTTGCTTTTATATTTCCATAACATTTAGCCACAGCCAAATATAGGCCGACGATAGGTCTTGCCTGAGTTGTTTTCCCAAACAACTGAAGTATGTTATACTTCTGAAGGCGCAAAGCACCTAAATCAGCAATCATTAGGACCGTAACTTTTTCATCAGTGCTTACAACATATCGATAGCCCCATCTATAAAATTCGGCGGCCATATTTTTTAAGACCTGTAAGACTATTCATAGGATTAAACCCATGGCTCATGTGTCGAATCCCTTACGGTTACTGCAAAAGCTGACTAAGTGGTGGAGGTCCGTAAGTCTCGATGATGTGTTCGACTTATAGGAGGTATGAATGGTGGTGATTTTGTGCCATTTGGCACGTGTTGCAGCCAAGCAAGACTGTTTTTGGATAAGGTTTTTAAAGACCACGTTCTTCCGGACAAAATGGTTCCGGACAAGGATCTGCGGTGTAGTTCTGCTTGTTAAAAACGCAATTTCAATCGTTGTCGGTATCTGATCACCGACATATGGTCCGACGAAAAGAATTAATCGTAGTTTCAAGACCCACTACGCAGTATGGCGCTGTAGCGCCACATTCGTGGGCTAATCAGCTTTTAACTTAAATTCGTATTTACCAATGCTGCTCATGCATCTGTGGACTCTACTTGTTTTTAAGCAAATGTGGTAAGTCATCTCAAAGATCCACTAGCCCTTTGAAGCACGAAGGCTTAAGAGAGTACCCGAAAAATGCGTTCTCTTTTAGATCTCTAATGTAAGACCAATCTGCGGCAATACTTCTATAGCTTTGCAAAGTGTCAGCTGAGCGTAATTTGCGAGGCAATAAAAAGCCAAACGATTGTACCCGCCGAAGATAAACACGAAAAAATATACAGAACAACACACGAGAGGGAAAATAGATGTGTATGCTAAATGTGAACAAAGTATCGCTAGATACATAAATCATACCGCTAGCAGAGTAAAAATTGTTTTTTTCGAGCGAAATACAACATCATTGCATCGGACCTTTCACGGTCCAAATGAATCATGGGTCGGCCAATTTGCATCATCTATGCAAGATAATGTCGACACACTCAGCATTTTATATGGATCATCTCTAGAGCTTTATAGATTTCGCTTAATAAAAGTTCACGGTCAGCCCATATCGTAGCATTTCTTTCACGCTCGACCTTAATGGAACGGCAAATACGGTGGCACGGTGGCTGATAGGGCCTTCAGCCACCACCGCTTTGGCCGTTAGGTTGGAAAATCGCGTACTCATAAGGATGTGTGCTTTGGTGACATGAGCTTGGATTCCCTGCGAATGGAGGCAACTTTTTGACTTCGTTCGACGGCCTAGTGCTGGGATGCGTGGCGGTCTATTTATATTTGTAATCTCTTATATCAGATGGCCTAGCAATTTTATATCCTCTTTAAAGATCATAAGTATCCAATGTTGCCCCGAAGAAGCTGCAGTTTCATGACCTCAAAGCTTAAATAGCCTAGAATTAGTCTACAGTCCCAATAATCCCCTCTACAGTGACAACTGATCTCCTTCAAAGTGGCTATGTTTTAATATAGCTTCAAGTATGACTAAGTCAATGCTTATAATGGACAAAAGAATGATGTCGTGTAGCGCTTAAGCGTCGCCGGGGTGTTGAATTGTCTTTGTGGCCTCACTATCCACTTTCATTGCATACCGTTAGGCGAGCTGACCACCGCCAAAAGTATATTCGCGTTTTTTTATACAAATTTGATCGAAACCATCTGCAATTCTCATTGCATAAAACGAGTTGTTCGACATGCTGCTAAGCAAAACGCTCGCCCTTAAAATAGACGTTTGTTTAAAAAATACCGCTTATTATCAGCATTAGTCAATCTCGAAATTTCATTCGCTTTCAAGCACACAAAGTTGGTGACAAGTGCAATTTGTTTCTCCCTTGTCGCCCAATGCTGTAGTGCGGATTATGCTATCTGCTAGCGGAGATTTGTAGTCCGCTTCTTGCAGATATATGCGGCGAGGCTTTGATATCCGCTTACGGAATTTTGTAGCTTAATATGAGGAAGCGTCTTGCATACAGCTCAAGTGCAATTTTAGCGTCTTCGCCATTAGCAAAATCTGCTTACCTGTTGATGATGAAATAATACCACATCAATTTTAACCTGCAATATTTTTTTTGTTCTAACACCCTTTTTTCTTTAGGAGACATGTTATCAACGACAACGGCCAGCCTCTTACCGCAATTTGCTATGCTTTCAGATTCTGCCATTCAAATCAAAACAAATCCACAGAAAGTTGTGGCCAACATGTTCTTTTTTATGGCGACTCGGTGCTTAACGCCCTAGTTTCAATCGTGGCGCGTAGAAGGCTAATTGATTAATTTTTCTTTCTGATAACAATGTGGGATGGATAAGTAAATGGGCGGGATGTGCATTTTCAAATTGAATAATCGAGTTCAGCCTAAACATCCATCTTCGGGTACCCTATAGCTGCAATAACAGAGAAAAACATCGCATTTTTTCTCTACATTGTCCGTATAAAACACCTTCTCATAATTGAATTACCTTATTTCATCGATTTCGAAAATTCTATTGATTTTTTTACGTATCCCTGATGTCTATTTCAGGCCGAACGTAGTTTCAAAAAAGCCATACGCACAATAAGGGCATGAAAATGACCAATCAAAATCCTGTTGCGCGGCTCAAATGGCTGACCTTGGATAAACAATCTACTCAGGATTCGTTTTTAACCACGGTAGGCCCAGCATCGATCCATACTGTCAATGTCAAGGACAAGTAACGACTCTGGGAGGTCGAAATTTATTAAACTCACAGCCAGGTCTTTTTGGGAGCCTCTCGAGTGTTTTATTAGCCAGACGTGTTAAACCTGTCGCATTTGTGCTGCTTACTTGCAGTGCGTCAGTCAACTTATTTTGGTCGACAGCATTTATTTGTCACATCAGAGCCTACCAAAATAAAAATGGCTTTCTATTCACGTACTTTGGGTGCTGAATTTTCTTTGAGAGCTATTAAATTATGGACTACATTCCATAGTGTGAATCAACCAAACGCCCATCACGAGAATTTGGACCATTTTAAAAACACGCACCGCGCCAGCGTTTGTCTAATTCTGAGGGCGTCACTTTGTCCAAAGACTTTTTAGACCGGGTAGTGCGTTGCTGGCCAAGGCTAAGTGGTACGGATGGACCGCTCTGGCTTTTAGAACGGGTAGCTTTACATCCAAGGAAATCTAGAAGAGCAAACCTGTCCCTCTTTATCAAGAAGAATCGAATTGCTGCGGTCTGTAATCTAAAGTGTCAAGTGCAAGAGAAATAATTATTCGGGGCGTCCATGAACACAGTCACCTCGACTTGTTTGGGAGTGACGCGGCCATCTGGATGTAAGTGTGCGAGCACCACGCGCATCTGACCTGTTGCCTTCGTACCTTATTAATAAAAGTGAAGGTCTCGGTCTCTCTTCTTGACATCAAAAAGGCTGCAAATGCATTTTCCTCTTTAGGCTTAAAGTATCCATGAAGGTGTACGAGGAGAACGACCTGCATATCCGCCGTATGTGAGCTGATGATTCCATCTCTACCGGGACTTATGCGAGGGTTCTAATGGTCAATCCGTCTACGTTATGGCGAAATGAACTTTAAGTGTCATCAGATGTAATTAAGTAGCACCTTCAAAGAGGAAGTGCACAGAAATATCTTAGATCTTTTGGTGAAAAACCGCTCTCTAGTCCTGACCTTAAGGGGATCATTATGTGCAATGACATGCAGTTTTAAGGCTTAAATTATTTAACATTTTTATTCTGCCTATGATTTAATATATACACTATATTCTCTTTTCTAACTTTAAAGAATATATACACCGATTTCGGTAGCCGTTGAAGGGCTAGAGTATGCAAGCTGGTTCAAACACCCATGGAATGCCTCTCATGCACATGAAACCATTTTTTTTAATATTTCTTCTAATGCAAACTCATCTTTTACCACAAAAGCTCGGCTTCACGAATAATTTGCTGATTGATTGCATGAAAAAAAGGTTTTCTTGTCATCCACCCACTACAAATAAGTGCCAAGCAGATTCATCCTTGAAGTTGCCCGCTGAAGTTGTCCAGTCAGGAAACGGCAATGAAATCTGTGTGAACAGGAATTGAGCCAGTGGAAGAAATCGCTGACTAGTGCAAGCACGTGCGCGTAATAATCAGGTAGTGTAGCAGCTGCAGGTGAAACGTTCGAACTTAATAGTGCAGAGATAAAGAGACCATTTAACATGTGAGCGATGAAGAAAATATTGGAGAAGAATGTGGATGTGGAAACTTTCGATGTGAAGATTGTCGAGATGAAGGCAGAAGATTGGATGGCAGATTGAGCTATTGTGTCTTTAATGCGACGCGCATAGTAGCCTATTGCCTACGCAAGCAACGCCGTGCAGTTTTGTAGAAGTAGAGTGATGTGAACGAGATGCGATCAATGCTGTACCAACCCCAAGCTTTGTGCTCAGCTCCATTGTCACATATAGCTGGTAATAGTAATAGCTTAATGGATCGTGGATTCCCTACGTGCAGACTCAGACATAGCGGACAATCGCAAGGAAAATGGTGTGAATGACACAAATGACAATAAAGGACTATCAGTGAGCTGGTAGACGAAGGCTTTGGCAAACAGGTTGTATGCTTAGCAGAGTCAATGTGTAGCTTTGACGTGCAGATTTTTTTTGGCTCCGACGAAAGAGATTGCAGGGGGCATAGTACGTTATTTACTACAAATGAACAAAAAGTGTGATTCCTGAGGGCAAATTTGACAAAAGGACCATTTAATTCTAGTATGTACTTGTTTTTTACACAAATCTGTAAAGCTCAGCCCCAATTTAGTTGTTAAAGACTTGTACAAATTATATTATGGCCCGAGCGACGGAGTGTAATGACCCATCAGCTTTCACGTCTATCTATGTCACCGGGGGTATACCTCATTTTTTGCTATGAAAGGCAACAAATATCACGGGCAGTCAAATTTAAATGGCACTCCGAGTGCAGCAGCACCGTAGTATTAGGATTGTCGGTGATCGACATTTTAGCGCGGAATTGCAAATAAAGTTAATATTATGACGATTCCTGTTTTAGCTTTGTCAATCGCACGCAAGCTATGTCCTTATGTCGTGCCAAACAAGCCAGCATGACACTTAGCATGACGCTTTTTTTCGTTTTCAATAAAATAAGTTCACCCAGTTATTGGCTCGCTTAATTCTTTAACTCAACTAGTCACACATGCCAAGCTGCGACAGCATGTAGAATATATGATGTGGTATCTAGGGCATTCAGACAGACATTTGATCGCAGAATTTGTCTACTCTAGTGCCCAGTTCAGATAAAGCCACGTTGCCATCCCAGACGTGCAGCAAGGACAATTATCACTTATAAGGACAAAAGTGCCTGCGGACGGCATATGAGAAATTTGCGTATTGCTTGAAGCGCGCGATATATACTGTGTCAGACTTCAGTCTTGCCGCAGCTTTTTTGATTGAAGTGCTTATGCTGCCTGAGAAACAATAGTCATGGTTGACTTGCTAATCTTAAACCAGCATGTACTTACTCATTTATGTATTCATTGCTGCCATGAAAGGAAATGCGGAGGCAAGACCACTCTTTGAATTTATTTCTGAAATAATAATAGTACAGTTAAGCTATCAACATGTGAAGCATAACGTGCTGTGTAGTTTTTCGACGATGCAACAAAACCGGTGTGTCACACTAGTAGGAAGCAGTACCATACTGTGTGACATTAATCACATGATGATTTGTACATCAACAAGAATGCTTAATGCAGACTAGCCGGAGTTTAATGGTGGATGCTTACACTTTAAAATGTGAAACACTTTTTCCCAGGAGGAAGTGTGTCCACATCCAAAGCTTCGCGAAAGACTTTATGAAGCTTACAACCTTAGCTGTTGATCTGCACTTCCTGATTTTTTATTTTACATCGCGGTGTAGACCAACCAGATGCACCTTTCACTTCCGTAGTCATGGCTCTCACCATTAACATAACTTCTGATCGTAAAGCCTGAGCTCCGCAAATTTCCTAGCTGCCCAATGGCTGCAAGAACCGCGAAGAAATTTTTGTCACGTGGCTATAAAGCCCGCTATGGCTAAAATAGCGCGTTTTGAGCACGCGAAAATGTTTAAAAGGACTTACAACTCATAGCAAAGCCTAACAAAGCTTTTAGCTGACAATTCACTTACGGAGACGTAGGTATATTTAATAAAAAGCCATCATTTGTGTTGATGCAACTATTACTCGTTTAGCGGAAGCCTGTAGAAAGTTTGCAACTCACAATGATATATCAACGCTCGTATGATAGGTCTGTGGTGGACCTTATAGCCTCTTTTGTTTGGTGTCTGAATTGTACCGCATCTGACGTCAATTCTTACAATCTTGTTTAATGATTAAATGGTGTCAATTCTGCAAATTTTATTTATGTCAGTCTTTTGATTTCAATGTCACATGTGTGTACACAAGACAAGGACGAAAAACTTGTTATCAATGTTTTGCATCTTTGTACTTCTTCTCTGAGCTGGAAAGTTTTGCAACTCACAATGATATATCAACGATCGTATGATAGGTTAGTGGTGCATCTTATAGCATCTATTGTTTAAAGTCTTAAATGTACCGCATCTGACGTCAAACTTACATTCTTGTTTACTGATAAATCGATGTCAATTTCAAAAGTTTCATTCTTATTCAATTATCCCAGACTTTTGGTCTGAATGTCTCATGTGTGTACACAAGTCACGGACAAAGAGAACATTGCTATCAATGTTTTGTATTCTACATGAAGGGTGGGAGTATGATATTTTGACAGGAAAATTTTTCGTGACGTATCTTTCAATAAAATGTCATAATAAGGCCTATATAAGCTAGACACTGCTGCGATTTATTCTATCTTCGAAGTACGCTGTACTGAGGAACGATATACCTACTTTTAGCATTAATGTCCATTGTATCCCATTGTGACATGCACTATAGATGCTTGGTTTTGTATTTTTTTCAAACTGGTGTTAAATTTAAGCTTATTAGCAGTATTATACCAAACTTGGTATCCGCGAAGTAATTTTTAGATCAATCCTATGATCACATAAGTCTTAAATTGGTCGTAAGAAAGGCAAAAAATGGCCTCAAGTTTTTGAAGTCGAAAGCTCTACTATCAATTACGATGAAAAAGACAAGCGCGCGGATGAAAAATACAAAAAGCAGGGTGGTGTCGAAGAGGGATTTCTCTGCACGACGAAACGTAAAACTCTCTTCATGCTTCATTTTGGACTGCAAAGTGGGAATGAGTAATTACTGCAGGTAAAAAAAGAGAGATTCGCTTGGGGGGGTCTTTCAGCGCGTTTTAAGAGACTTAAATGGGGTGGTTTTGCAACTTAAAAAGATAGAGTATCTCAGACATAAAAACTTTTACTTTTAGCCCTAAACAACTCCGCACGCTTTATTGCGTATGGATCCCGTATTGACTGATGTGTAACACCGTATTAAACTAAAAGTTACGCCAAGGGAGCGGGCATTTGCAGCCTTATAAAGCTTATTACTACTATAAGTAGTCGCAATGTATTTTCTTGTTGTTTCCAATCTGCTTGTGCTTGTGTGGTGTGACCATCGTCATGGTGGTAACGGCCATTACGAATCACAAAAACATATGCATTGGCAAGATTCATTAAAATCTCTATTTACATAGTTACAGACCAAGCCTCAAGACCCAGAAGTTAATTATCTTTGAGAGTCAAGAGACCATATAGATCTAGAATGTGTAAGGAGCCAGATGGAGTACAGCAGAATGATAGCCTGTTTGATTTCTAAGAGCCACAAGTCCGACTGTAATAAGACAAGTATCCGTAAGAGCTCTCCATTTAGTATCACTTCTTAATTTGCTTCAAGTGAATAGCATATATCCTTCGCCGACTTTGCTTCGCTCGCCCCCCCAGCCTCGATCAAAAATTGACCTTCAAAAGTTTCCTTTGCAACTGTGTCTCGCTTTGCGTATAAAAAGTCTCACTTTGCGAGATGCTCTACTCGCTCTTATTTTGCTATTCAGATCCGGCATTGCTGCTTCCATATTTTTCGCGCGTTATGGCTTACAAGAGTTTCGGCAGAGTCTCTTTCTGCTGAGGTCTTGTCTGAGTATGTATGCCGTATTCAATACTTTGCTGTCTGAGAATCTCAAATTACTGACCCATGGTTTCCAGATCCGGTCGTCGCTCAAACTGTCGTTGCTTATGATTTCGCTGTATTGCCCTCTTGATATCGTACTAGCCACGATTTTCAACTACTGCGGATCTTGCTTCAATGATTTTAACATCACGAGTCGTAGTAGCACATCTTAACAGAGATAGCATATTTCTATCTTCGATTGCATTCGAACGCTGATGATAGTTTTAATTGCAAAGTAGTTACTGCCTTTGTGTTCTGATTTGAATTGCGAATTTGCCTTTGCAGTACTACCCTGACGGCTGCTCACAATATTCAGATCGTCTCTATTATTGCATCATGTTGTAATTTTTGTTGTGCTGATCGACGCTGTGCGTGCAATATACCTTATATGAGACGGCTTTTAACATGAGAAGCTTTTTGTAAGCAGAGCTGGTGGCTCCTAGTGCACGGCAGACAATATTTAATTGCGTGGTGAATTTTTCTGCGTTAACTCTATGATGAAATTAGTAAAACCGAGACATTTTTATATTTAAAGGTCGGTGATCGATAAAAAACTCTATTACGATCAGACCGGTACATCTATTCGGTAACAAAATTCACAAGTAAAGGGGTCATTTTGCTTCACAAAGCGCTCAGATTCCGCTTAGCGGACATTGACGTAGCTCAAATACGAAAGGAACGGACGATTTGCAGGCAATTTAGACGTACGGTGAGGTAGGGTGGCTGTGAATCCACAAACGCGATCGGTTCCAGTACTTCAAGTGCCTGACTTGACATTGTGCCGAGACCGATACATCTCTGCAGTGAGACTATTTACGAAAAAAACGCGTTGAACATCGGACATGAATAATTTTATACACAAAGATCGAACTCTAAGCCTTGGCACCCTGAAGTTTTCACCCAACTCAGAATAATTAATAAGGTAGCCGCTAGCCAGCCCCCCTCCTCAATGCAATACCCTGAGTATGATAATGATCTATGACAGAACCTCGAAATGGGAGAATGACGATAAGGTGAAAATGTGCAAAATTGCGAATGTTCTATATCCTACAGAACATTGCAATCCAATGGTGATCGCTTCAGTCAATCATAGATAGTTATATATATCTAGGGGTACTGCGTTTAGGAGGGGAGCTGGTTGACGAAAAGGTACTCATTCTTAGTAGATAGAGCCGTATTATGTTTCTTGTTGCCGCGGTGCGAGTACTTTTTGGCACGCCGCCACCTTAGGAACTAAATTTGTATCCTACCACACTATCACCGCAATCGTGTCAAAGTTTTCGCGCGCTGGACTTGCTGCCGAAGCATTTCTCCACCATTCATTCTTGTCTAGCGTAACATACTTGCAAAATATGATTTGAGTAGGCACAATTGCTCCACCTACATAAATGTCCAAATTATAGGCAAAACCACGCTCGTACAAAATCCATGAAGTGAGCGCATACTGTGTAATCGTATTATGTTCCTTTATGTTCTTGTTTTAAAGTGCACGATACTTCGACATGCAACGCCAATGGCGTACAAAGAGCGCTACGCTGCTCACATTGGTAGGTCACACAGCTTCTGAATGCACACTTACGGATATAACACTGTGAATGCAGATAACTTTGTAAATAGGTCACTAGGTCGTATCTTTGTAAATAAAAAGGGGGGGGCTGGTTAACGAGAAGGGGGAGCTGATTAGCGGCTCCCATTAATAATGGTGCAAGGAAAAGTCCAGGCTATCGTCGATTGTAAAGAGTAATTAAGGCTATCCTTAGGTCGGATGCAAGGCTCTAATGAATACCTTGCATTACGGCATTTTACATTTTTGCTCTTTTCAAAGCACTGACAACAACAATTGTGAAAACTAAGTAAAGTGAATTATAAACTTTAATTGTTTAATTTGTTCCTTTTGTTGCTAATTTCCATTGTTTTAGCATTCTGATGCCTCATTTTGCGCGATCTTTTCATTCTATTAGACCGCTAGCTGCTAATAGAATATACCTCATTCCAAACCTACTTAAACACCTTGGAATCAGCAATAGGCTTGCCGTCCAACTCATCTTCGTTGCACCAATAGGCGGCCACGCGTTCCTTTGTCTCGTCATTAAGCTCTGCTTTCGTCCACGTGTAGTACTCGGCATCCGGATTAGCCTCAATCATGTGTTTCTCCGAGTCGCCACGGAACAGCCAGCATCCAGTGATGATAATCTCCGAGCCCTCGGCGCCACACACGTCCATGACCCCAAACGCGTACTTCCGCATGGCTTCTGAGCGCTGGAGGAAACCACCTACGGCGTTGCACGTCATGAACATCTTGGTGTTCTCGTTGTTGTAATTGTAGTCGCAAAACCACAAGGAATAGCCTTCGACGTCCAAGTGCTCCCAGAACCACGTCATGGCGTCTGCTAGGTTCTTTGTATTCGAATACTGCACCTTCCACGCGTCTAAACTCATGGACGACGGCTTCTCACTATTCAGCACGGCAAGCGGATGTTCCACTTTCTTTGGCTTGGGTTCTTCCTCTTTCAGAGTGGCTTTGTCCTTCTTCGAAGTGTCCTTCTTGACAACCTTTGTTTTAGAAATGTCTCCTTCAGCAGTCAAAGCCACATCAATCAGCGGCACGTCACCGACAACGGCTTGGAACTCGGGCTGATTAACTAAAGTAGAGAACCAACGGTTCACGGCCGAGTACGGCTTGCGGAACTCCTTGTCCAGCACAAATTTAAAGGGGTAGACTAAAGCCGAGGCGACAACAATGTCAGCGAGCGTCACTTGCTCACCCACGAGATACGTGCGCAGCCACAAGTGGTTTTCAAGAATATTCAATGCTTTTTTCACATCTGCCTTGGCCTTGGCAAGGACAGCAGCGCTAAAGTTGCCACCACCAATGACTGGGTGTAGCCACACTTCAAGGGGTACCTCCAATTCCAAGGCGGAAAAGTCGATCCAACTGTCTACTTGACCCGACTCGAAGAACGTGTGGCCGTAAAGACCGGTATCCGAACGCAAGCGAGCTACGTAGCGGGCAATGGCGCCGCTCTCAAAGAGACATCCGTCTTTCGTTTCAAGAAGAGGGACTTTGCCGAGCGGAGTCTTGGCCTTGAACGCTGCAGACTTCAAGTCTTTTACCATGTCAAACTTTGGCAACTCAATGTCAATCCCATTGTACTCGGCGGCAATGAGTACTTTAAACGCGCGGTAGTTGCCCGGGTACGTGTAGAGCTTCTACTCACACGCAACGACATAAGGTGAGCGACATTCATGCCAGAGATCTTAAAGTAAGTACCATTTTGAGAAAATAAATTGACTGGTAACGAGACTGACTACCTTACCGTGCGGGAACCGGTAATGGAGAGCTCCAACTTATATCGGAATTGTCATAGTTAATAGGGTGGAACTGATGTCACTGGCCATATTAGAAAATAGAAAAGAGGGAGGGGAGGAATGGCGAGCTTCTCAACACATTCGCAAGCATCGGCGGCTTTTTTGACAAAGAAGTTGCAAGTACCAATTATTGCATACAACTTTTTTTATCAGAGCTCGGTGCTTCTCCGGAGCGAAGCGTTCAAGCGGCAGAGAGCATTCGACTTGACGTCACGCGGGTGGCGTGTGAGGGTAAGCAATGTGATAAACACAAAATCTTACACTAAACCTTGCTTATTTCATCTTTATAGCCGTTTTAGATTTGCATCCCAAACCTTGGCCCTTCTCTTCCGCTATAGACCAAGCATTTCCGTGTTTACTACTTGCAATTGGACAATTGTTTAAATATTGTAAATCGACCACGCGGTACCGTACTTTCTCGTTGGTACTTCAAGCATCGTACGTGAGTGAAGAGTAGGGTTACACTTGCAAAGTACGTCACCGTCAACTTTTTCCAGCTTGGGAGCCAAAACCCCACGTTATAGTATACCGACCGCCGCGCCGGATACCGTCGCTCGCCCATTTATGACGTTTGGTCGACCGAAATAACCGGCGCTGGCTTCTTGCGACCCATCATTCCGCACCACATAGCGAAAGAGACGAAGCCTCGAGCGTCGACGGGATACAAAAGCGAGGCTTCGACCCATTCCTCCGCGTCCTCGTCGCAAGGTCTTTCTCCTGCCTCGACTTTGGTCGGTCGATCGACGCGTTTCTTCTCTTTACGTAGCCGCCCTTAAGATGACGAGTCGAAGCCAGATCAACGACCTTTGTGTGACGGAGCGTCAGCCAATGTATACAGACGCTTACAGCGCGGGTGCAAGTGGACGCGTACCCGACTCTCGTCGTCCGCCACCACCTCCACATCCCATTCACCCGCCGTACGAGCAGAACGAGACCAAGTACGGGAATCTCGACGAGCATCGGCAAGTGGCAGGGAGCGAGAGACCGGGGTACCGCGCGGATAACCCGTCCTGTACCCCAGAGTACCCATCCGGTATGCTCGAAACCAGGTACGTCCATTCTTTCTGTCGCGTTGAGTTGTAAACCTGACCATCTTGTTCCTTACGACAGTACTACTGGCTACTCGATCATGAAAACGCCCATTGAACTCAAGAAATCGTCGAGTTCAAAACCCCTGCGGTCCGCCGATGAGAGTTCGGAGGATAGTTATGACAGTGGGAGTTACGTGACGGACAAGATTCAAGGGGCCATGAACGAAGGCATTGGGTGGTTCCACGCCAAGATTAAAGTGGAAAACTCCATCCATTGGGCCAATAATTACAAGATCCAGTGCTGTATGTTTGTCATCTTTATCAGTGGCGCGGCCATGACCATTGCGTTTGCCGAGAACGAGGCGAAAATCTCGGTCGGCCTCGTGGCTGGTAGTCTCATTACGCTCTTTTCGTGCTGTGCCGTCGTGTACACGTATTTGACGCGGCCCACGTGGCGCAAACACCCGAATCCCATCATTTTCTTTCGGAGTCTCTGTGACATTTGTCTCGTGGCCGTCTTGCTCATTACCGAGCTGTTTAAATGTGGCCATGGCGACTGTTCGACGTCGCTCACGGGCGCGTCGTGCACGGCCACGGCCGCGTTGACGCAATTTTTCCTGTGGACGTCGGAAAGTTGGTTCTTTGTCATGGCCATTGACATGCTGTCGTCGTTACAAAGTCCCTTTACCGATTACAAGAGCAACGTGCGGCGGTACCATGGCTTTGTGTGGATGACAGGTAAGGAGCACGTGGGTGTAACTCGTGCGTGACGTTGAGCGACTCATGGCGCTGTGTGTTTCGTGGTGTAGGCCTCTTGACGTGTATTTTACTCGTGTCGATCCCGAATTTTGCCGGCGCGTCGGAATTTGGCTATTGTTGGACGGCAAGTGAGAGCAAATTGCGTCGGTATCACAGCGAAAGCTCCGCGTCCGGCGAGACGGGCAATCTGTGGAAACTCAATTTCCAGTACGTTGTAAAGCTGTCGCTTTTGGGGTTTCCTTACGTGATGCAAATTGCTAACGTCCATGCTTTGCGTGCTGTGTAGGTCGTGGCTCCTCTTTTACATTTGGCTCATTCTGTACTGGGTCTACGCCATCACGTACGTGGGACTTTCTATCGTTCATTGCTACGCTTGCGTTGATAGGTGACGAGGAGCTGATGAGGTGGTCGTGTTTTGCTGTTGATAGAGTCATTTACTGGGCGTATCGACGACTGAACTCTGGGTTATCCGAGACGCTTCGAATGCGTCTTCGCGTGCTCCATTCCGTCACCATGTACGTGTCGATTGCAGTTGTGCTTGTTGATTTTCAGGCCCTTGACACGTTGGTGTTGTCTCGTCGCACTCGTTTTGTAGCTATGTGATTGCCATTATCATTTATTGGGGACTCTCGTTTTGTATTTATGTGCCCTTCTTGGTCCAAGGCAATGATCGGTCGAGTTGGGTTGCCCAATTGATGAATTTCATGATCACGTGCAAAGGCTACTTTGATTTCGTCGTGTGGTTTCAAATGAATGATTTCCACGAAGGACTTAAAAAAGGAAAAGGCAAGAAAGCTGGCGTGGATGTCGACGTGGATTTGAGCCCACAAGTCAATCTGGCACTACGGTGCGAAGTTTTGTACTACACCACGACGGGGATCATCCAAGCAGTACGCGATACGCAACATTTGCCGCCGGGTGCGAATCAGCAAGAATTGTACCTCCAACCACAAGGTACCGAGGACAATCGTGGCTCTCTTGGTGTGGACGAATACATGATTCGAACACGTCCGAAAGCGGCTCTTGGAAAAGGGACGTTGTTCATTGACTATTGTCCCCATACGTTTCAGACGATTCGGGAACATTTTGGGATCAAAACGAACCAGTACATTGAAAGCCTCAGTCGTACGACCAAGGAACGATTGAGTGAAGGGGCGAGTGGGGCCTTTATGTTTTTTTCGCACGATCAACAATTGATTGTCAAGAGTATGAGTGACGAAGAATCGGTCTTTTTGCGCTCGATCGCGGCCGAGTACGCGTCGTTCTTGCTCACGAATCCCGACAGTCTATTGACGCGCTTTTATGGCTGCCACGCGATCCGATTGTATGGCAATACCTTTAATTTCGTCGTCATGGCCAATTTGTTTAGTACGGAAAAAGTCATTCATCGACGCTATGATATCAAGGGGTCGTGGGTCAATCGAAGTGCGAAACATCCGTCGAAAGGCAAACGCGTGACGTGTCGGCATTGCAATGCCAAGTACGTGTTTGGCTCGACCGATGCCGAAACGTGCCGTGCCCGCGTGGGGCGCCACGAACCCAATGTGATTTTAAAAGACAATGATTTGACGGCCAAAGTGCGGTTGGATGGCAAGGTTGCCGACGACTTGTACCATCAAGTCGTGAAGGATGCGAATTTTCTCGCTCGGTTGGGCATTATGGATTACTCGCTCTTGTTGGGGATTCACAATGTCGAGTATATGGTGAATCCAGACTTAGAAGAAGACTCGACGGTGCCACTTGGGTTGCGCCACCGGCCAACGCCTGACGCGGCGTCTCATGGACGCGATTCCAGCGTGCGGTTGAAAGAAACAAAGCCTCGGATTCATTTGCCACGGGTGGCAACCGGCACGCGGCGGGCCAATACGGTCGTCGGGCCCTCGGTGTATTACTTTGGGTTGATTGATATTCTTCAAACGTGGAATATGGATAAGAAGCTTGAACGGTTTGCCAAGACGAAATTCCTGGCCAAAGACGCCGATGGGTTATCTGCGCTGCCCCCCGCGGCCTATTGTGAACGGTTCAAGCGCAAAATGGGGGAAATTCTATCGATTACGACCCGGGAGGACTATGCCGACGGGTATGAGCAGGCGTCAAGTCGCGAGTATGGCGAAACGGATTTAAATCGCCGTTTTTTTTAATGCGTGAGGCCTTAGTGGGGAATGAAGGCAGTGGTGACGCCCCCCATCAAGGGCCCGCCCTCACGGAACGACGTAAAATTCACCCACTCCTTGGCGGGTTTTTATGTTGAGCATGTGTGTGTTGCTATCGGAATGCGGGGTGTATTAACACGAAAAATAACAATGCACGAAAAGTAGTAGTAACAAAACCGAATAATAGATCGAGCTGTAGCAGTTTTGAGGTATACATAGTGCTCTACTTTTTTTTTTTATTCATTTGGAATTCAGAGCGGCATTGTAAATGTTTTTAATTATTTTAGGGAGCGCCTATAGCTACACCCCCCCTGCCTAGAGCTACAGCCACCGCTTTTTCACAAATGCCGTAAAAGTTATGCAATTATTGGGATGCTGATGGATATGGGCAGGTACAATTGTTGTCTCCATCTTCTCGAAGACAATTACGGCACTTCCTTTTCGCTTGCGAGGTGTGTGATGCCGCAACATGCTCGAATAGAGATGGCTCTCGGCGTGTGGAACTCTGTGCAACAGAACCCACAGGACGACCACGAGTGTGTACCGTACTCGGTTCCTGTATTGCTGAACTGCTTATGTTGTTAAATGACCCTAGGTCAAATGTTAATTGACTTCTTTGGTAGAGTGGCATTTCCGCATGGCGCCGCACCAGCGTTTCCACTTCCTCTTGGAACGTAGGAATTGGCAACGGTGGAAGGACTATTGTTTGCGGTTGCTAAAGCCACCAATGGTGATCAAAATCCGCGATGACTAGCGGAAATCCGGCATCTAGTCTGCGGCGAAGCTTGTGCTCGCATGGTATGCCCATGGTTCTTGAAAAAGCATGCGTGCGTGCTGTTTGTGGGCCTACTTGTATTGCAAGTTGATATTTATCATGCACCTAATGGCAGGAATTGTGAGCTAATGCACACCGGAAAAATCCACGATAATGCACAAGTGTTCCATACACGATTATACACCCTTACCTTAATTAACGCGTACGATGACACTTTCCGGACGACCCTTGACCAAAATGCTGCTTGCAAGCAAATTGGCAAGCTCAGCCTTTTTTTGGCAATCTTCTGACTTATTTCGACTCGTTGTAATTCACCAGCGAGCAGCAACTTTTGGTACACAACATTAAGGTCAGATGTTGCGACCGCAATCCACTGTTTCAAGAAGGCATGGCTTCCTTCCACTCTAGAGGTGACCGCATGCCCGTAATGGGCAACGTTGCTGGTTCATGCCAGAACAAATTGCTGTTTTGTGTATGTTGAAGATAGGTACGTAACAACAGGAGCCGGAGCAGTTTCTTGAATTTTGGCCCAGCAAGCTTCGTAGTCGTCTTCATTGATGGAGTAACACAAACTCAACCACAGTTTCGAAAATGCTTCATAGTCTTCACTCGTTGTAAAGCGCCCTTTGCATTTTGCTTGAATATTTTTGTCGACATGCCAAAGGCATACAAAACTGATGAGTCCGGCAATGTCGTTTGAATTGCTGAAATTAGCGCAAGTTCTCGGTCCACCACTATTGTTAATTTTCGCCCGTTTAATATCGAGCAGAAACAATCGAAAAACTGGTTAAGAGCCCAGATATAGTCCTCCTCGCTCTCTGCCGACAAGAAACAAATCGTTTGGTTTGTTGGCGTTACGCCAACGGTGTGTAGTAGCGGCATTTTGTATCTGCATTGAACCGAAACACATCATTAGCTTTCCTTGACAGACCCTATCAAGCGCATCTATTAGTTTTATATGTTGAATCCATGATGAAAACTGTGTTTGCACAGCCACGAAGATTGCTGTATTTGGCGCAATCAACAAACATCGGAGCCTTTTTCTGTGCACATCCTAACTTTATAGTGTACCTTATCTGCTTTCAATTGATCTAACAACGCTTCAATCGGACTTCGGCCATTCAACATTTCATTTCTTTCCTGGTGTAGTAAAATCGATATTTTATGTCAGAACAACGCCGAGCGCATCATTGCAGTCCAGATTGGTACTTTTTGTCTTGCGTGGCCGATATCCTTCCTGAGTACAAGACAGGCAGGATCCCTTTACGAAGTGTGGCAAGGATAGTACGAGGGGGTGCGCCAGCTTTGGTCATCGTAGAAATGATGGTCTCTTTCTCCGAGTTTAGCGTCCGGTTGACCGCATAGGCTGCGGGGTCAGAGGCGGTCTCATGTCCAGAATGCTCGCCACACATCAACTTCATGTCTCATAAGTAGTTATCAGATTGCTGCAAGACGCTTTCCACAATAGCCAGCCATTGACAGCTTGTTTTTAACGTAGATGTGTTCCGTATGCCATTACCCTTTTTCTTGTAACAACCACTGTGAACACATCCGAGCCAAACCTTCCTTAATTCACCTGTTTTTGCGCTTTTTGGTACGATTGAGTCACACAGCAAAGCCGTTCAATTTGCCAAAAGCCTTTACAGAGCTTTCCGCCTCTATAAAAGTAGGAAAAGTGGCATTTTCGAGGTTCGACATAGTGGTTACGTGGTAAAGCAATGACAACTACTCTGAGGAATTGGTTTGCTGTCGGCGCTTATAAAATTTGTGAAAAATCGGTGGCTAAAGAGGGGGTGTTGCTCTAGGTAGCTATAGGCGCTCCCTTATTTTATTCATTTTCGTCATTCGACAAAACATGCGGTAAAATGTTAATCATTGTATGTGTGCGTTCTACAGTAGTGAATGTTCCTCGTGTGTTGCCCCATCTCCATTACCACTTCGTCAAAGTACTCCTCATCTTCCTACTGCTCGAGTATGTCAGCGCGAGTTTGTCCAAGGTGGAAATCGTCTTCCCCAACACTATCATCCCCATCGTCTTCTTTGCCAGCACATGCCGTTCCTCCTCAACCTTCCCAGTCATCGCCGACATTTGCGTGTAAAGGTCGGTGCGCTTCTTCGCCAGCAAATTCTGCAGCTGCAACGAATTGAATGCTATGGCGACCTGCTGCTCACATTTACCGGCATCGAGACGGACACGTTGTTTCGTCCGCACTCGGTTGTTGATCTTGTGGTTCCGCTCGCACCAGCTGGGTTGCCGTGTGCTTAGATGAAAAAGTTGCTGAGATGCTGTAAATCTCAGTCGTTTAATTGCGCCCAAATACGACGGCTTGAATTTGCGCGCCCTATACACTGGTGTGCGCTCAATCGATAATGATGGATAAGATGCGAACTCCTCGTGTAGGGTATCGAGCACCATTAGGTCGTCCATGGCAATGCGCGCCAATGCTTCGCGACATTATAGAAACAAAGGGTTTGTTCCATCTCGATGAACTCATACGAATGTAGTTCAGTCATCCTGACGCGCATGTTGTGATAGCCCCCTCCAATTGATCGCAATGTTTGCATTGCGCTTGCGCAGACTTCTGCGTCCCAGTTGGTGCCGGTTGGCAAAATTCCTTGGAAAGAGAAAACTCTTGGCGTCCGGCGCCAGTAACGTCAGTAATGCTCGAAGAACGGTGGAAGGATGCGACGGTTGTGGATTGACGCATGGGGTGGTCCGTGACCGTGGCCTCCCCACAGTTTGGGTAGAATAAAATTCAAAAATCAGGCCTTTTTTCAGGTGCATTTTAAATGACCAATTTTCAATTCGATTAAAAATAAATGAACCACTAGGTATACATCCTGCTTGTTGCTTGTTGTGGGTGAGATGTGTATACTCGTTGGTTTCGTTGGTTTTATGCTGTTTAAGTTTTGGCGGGAACTGGCCCATGTTGCTTTTATCATGCGTTTTTAAAGTGAAAACTAGAACACCCCACCCGACCATGGCGTCACCTCGCGAGTGTCGTGACCCGAGTCCAATTCGCCACGCGCTCTTAAAGTGGCAGGTGAATCAGGATCAGCAACAATTTGCAACGACCCAGCAGCGTCTAATGCGTGTCCTCGCGCCGCCGTCGTTGGAGCGCTTTATGCCGGACAGACCTCGCATTGTGTCGCCTCACGACACAAAAAAAGGAACACGAAAAGCAAAGTTCAAAGCCCAGGAAGCAAAAGACACGAGTGTGAAACAGGACCAATTATCCAAGTTGGATAAATGGTGTCATTTAGAGAAATTACAGCGGGTGCGGGCCAAGGCGGTCCCGACGACGTGTATACGACCAACGGGACAGCAAGGAAAGCGTGGCAGCCAGTTCGACGCGTGGCAAGCAGGATCGTGGCCAAGTCGGCAAGTTGGACAAAAGTTAAGTCCCCCTGCTTCGCCACCAAAGCAAGCACGAGTCGAAAATCCGATTATTGTCACGTCCTTGACAAAAGTTATGGCAAAAGAGCAATTGAAAACGCCCGAGCGATGGCGACAGATGGCAATGCAGTCGAATGAAGAAGCAATGGATTGTAGTCAATGGGAGGAAGAAGATGCTCGTCAAGTTGATCGGATTCTGGAAAAAGCCGCACAAGATGGCGAGATGGAAACATGGTGGAAAGATGTTGTGGATTCGACGCGAGATTTTCCGATGAAATGGCAACGAGGAGAAAAAGCCATGGACGAGGTGCCACAATCGATTCGGTCTTTGCATACTGATCAAGAGAAGGATGTGCTAGAGTTGCATAGCTTAAGAAAGGAAAGCAGTGGTGGGATAGTGGTTCGAGGAATGGATTTTATCCATTCGATAAAACCAGATTTTAGTACCCCACAATCACGCTGGCGATGGATTTTTGTCATGGCTTGTTTGGGGATTGGAGTGGGTGGATTTGTCGTCGACCAAGGATTGGATTTTATCCGCTCCTTGTTTATGATTGAATCGTCAATGAGAGTTAACAGAGACGCCCAAGATCGGCTGCGTGCTCGAGTCCGCAATCTGCACACGATTGTCGCGAATTTTCAGCTTTTAATTGTAAAAATCGAAAAACAATCTGAAACGATGTTCCTGGATTTGCAGCAATCGAGCCAAGAAAGGGAACGATATCGCAAACAGTATCAAGCCAACCTTGTTCTTGAAATGCAAGAGGTACGACACGAGACCCTTCGTCAAGCCCATGAAGAAGTGGCACGGAATCGCGTTTGGGTCCAAGATTACCTCGAAAATCGCGTACAAAAAAAGCACGCGACGAGCTGCAAAACTGAAAAGAGAAACGAGACATTGCAGCAAAGGCTTGGGGTACAAGCACGTGATTCTTTGTTACAAGAATCGGATAAAGGAGACGATCGGATACTTTCTTCGAGTCACACACGCGAAATGAAAGACAAGAAAGAGGACGAAGGGCATTGGATTATTAATCAAGAAAGTAATAGAATCGATGGATTTTTCACACTGAAAGTCCAAGCGACGACGCCGTCTTTGCTCACGGCTCGTACAAGCTTTGTTCGACTGTTTCTACTACTTGGCGCGATGATTCTCGTGGCGTGCGTCCTGTTTCGTGGGTACAATCTTTACCGTCGCAAAAAGTGGTTCGCATTACGTCAAAAGAGGAGAAAGAGGCGACAAGCGCAGCAGCGTGCACGAAGTCAAGACAAGTGCGAGGAGGGCGAGGATTATGCGACGGATTCGAGCGTAGAAGAGGTTTATCTGATGACGTCGGAGCACGAGAATGAAGAAAATGGTGGTTGAAAACAATCGTGGCGTTCGAATTGAGATTAAAGACTGGATTAAGGTCATCGAGAGCGTTTATTTGTCCTGTGGACGGAGAAATGCCGCGTGGGCGTGAAGAATCTGCTCGATTTCATCGTGCTCGTCCGTACTTTGTGTACTGGATTTTTCACGGCTTGAATGCAGATTTTTCGACAAAAAACCTCCCCCGAGGAACAAACCATTCGCCACACTCCTCTTGAACAATTCTCGTTGTCGATCACGTAGCACTTGTTGACTCTGTTCACGCTCGTCATGAAAAGCCAGATGCGATTTTTTGCCATTTGAAAAATCCAAACGAATTGGATCGTTCGCATTGATTTGTGACGACAATGACCGGGAATTAAACGTCCGAGTTGCCAATGTAGATTGACGAGGAGGTGCAGGGGACGGCTTTGAGTGCGTTGACTCGAAAAGCTGCAGCAGCCGATCATTTCGTGGATCTGCTTTCCATTTATCTACACTATAGCCACTAGTATCTATTTCCATGCTTTCAAGCGATAATAGATTTTTTGGCAAAGAATTCCGATGATTAAAAGATTTGCCAATTTGCTCCGATTCTTTCAATGCCACTCGAGTGGCTTGTTGCTGTTGCCGCAAAAAAGCCCGTAATTGCTGGGTCTTTTCGTCTTTGCTTTTGTCGCAACTGTTCACTTTGCACTGGTTTTTTGGCACACATCGTGCCGCATTGCCCGTAATATTTAGAAATGGCAACTTTTGTGGCATATACCCATGAAAACTAGCAACACGTTGCGTTTGTTGCCACGACTCGTGGTCATTATATTGTAGTACTGTTTTCGTTCGAGGAAGAGTACTATGACCCTTTTGTAAACTTAATTGAGAGTACGTTTTGCGCAACATGTCTTCGTGGCCACAACGTTTGGCTACGCCGCCATTGCAAGAGACTTTTGCTCCTGCATTGCACGACCAATCGCTACACTGACTCAAGCAACTCTCTTCCTTGTTCACTACATGTTGCAACAATCGTCGCGCCTGATTCTCTCGTTTTTGAACAGGAAGCGACGGTGCAAATCGATACTTTGACTGGACAAAACGACAGTGAGCTGTAGCCTTGTGCTATGCGACAAGTCTAACTAGCAAACGTACTTTGCTGCAGCCATCTCGATCGTTTCGATATAATGTCTTTGCGTAATGGTGCGCGCGTGCACCGAGTAAAAATTCAAGCGGCACATGATCATTTGAAGTCGTCTCCAGTGACATTGATTGAGACGCACGCTATTTCCAGAGGAAGTGTACTTATTTTGACTACCAGTATGACAATATTACTCTATCAATACATAGTACTTTAATATAGTAGCTAGGCTAGTATTTGAATAGTAGTTAGGATAGTATCGGCTATTACTCATTGAATTTGAAACGTCGTTGATGTGGTCAACACCATGTAAGCAGCCAGTCCGACGAAAAGTTGCTATTGTCGTCAATGAAGGCTCCGTACCCCATGTACGACCTCGAAAGCGGCATGAACGTCCCTGTTAAGGAATACAAGGTCATCAAAGAACAACGTATCAGCTATTTACGACATAACAAGGCCTTTCGAGTACACAAGCCACTTCTTCATTGCTATATACTTTATTGCATCCCTTTCTAACCTTGCACTCTTGAGCGCAGATTGGCGGCAGTCTCTGTGTCTGGTACTTGTTCTCTACCTCGGCGACATTTACAAACAAAGTCTTGATCAAAGAGTATCACGTTTCCGCTGAGATGCTGACAATGTGCCACCTTTTTGTCAGTATCATTTTCGACTGTACGACTTCTCTTTGCTCTTCTGCGAACCACAAAGACGTGACTTGTGTTTGTATTGACATAGTTATTGTCCTGACGCTTCCAAGTTCGCCACGATCCGACGCCTCGCGGATGCAGCGCGTGCGCATGCGCAGTATCTTGTGGATTGTGCCGCTTAGTCTTTTTTCCGTCATGGCCAAGACGCTCACGTACTGGAGCTACAATGCGGTGCCCGTGTCCATCACGCAAACGTGCAAGGCGTCGCAACCATTCTTTAACGTGGTTTTGGCCTACCTCGTGTATTGCGCGCGATTTTCGATTGTCACGTATTCCAGTCTGATTCCAATTGTCTTTGGCGTCTTAATGGCGTCTGTGTCCGAAATGGGCATGAATGTAACTATGTGGTGATTGCAGCAACTTAAGTGATGTGAATTTTTATCAAGTTCTGTGTTGCAGGATTTGGCCTTTTCAGGCGTGATATTTGCCGTCGTATCAGCTTTGCTGGGTGTTATGCAGAGCATGTACGCGAAATTTCTCTTACGCCGTCGAATTGTCGTGGATTCAGTCAATGTGAGTACAGAATCGGATCATTGGATTCATTTACGTACTTCTTTCTTGACATGGACTTGTATCTTCAGCTTCACTTTTACAGTGCCTTTGTATCCTTTGCCATCAACGCTCCGTTCGTGCTTGTAGCTGCTCGAGTCCATCAAGACAATTTTGTTGCAAGTTTTCCATTTGCCAAAGTTTTGTTGTGCAGTATGATGCACTTTGTCGGTAGCTTTTGCTCTTCGTGGGTGCTTGGAGAGGTCTCGGAGCTTACGTTCTCCATTATGAGTACCATGAAGCGCGTTGTCGTGATTCTCAGTGCCGTTCTTTACTTTGGAAACCCAGTCACTTTGCAGTCGATTTTGGGCATGGCGCTTGCGGTACGCACCTCCATTTTAAGTTATTTCTTACCTGTAGATTTCGGCTAAACGGCTGATGCTGTGGTTTGTACAGATGGGTGGAGTGGGAGCATACCAGCTTGTCAAGATCTCGGAAAAGCAGGCAACAATGTTGCCGTTGCCGCTTACAGTCAAAACGTCCGAATAAAGTGCTCGGCTTATAAAGATTTATTGATAGAATTGTTGTATGGAAAATTGCAAGCATTAACGCAAAAAAATCGATTTCTATTTAGCACAATTTTTTCTTAGACGATCACCTCGAGTCACAAGTCAATAGAATTTTCGCTAATCAAATTCATTTCTAATTGGATGCCAAAGTAGGAATTAAGTGAGCTTTCTAAACATTAAAGCACTCTAATAATCATATCTCCAGATTTGTGCTAAAAAAATTGAATGCTGTCCAGCTTTTACAAATTTGTCTGCCTAAACGGTGCTCACTATAGAAATTCTATCCTATTTCATAGCCAAAATACGTCTAAAACACCTTATTTACATCGAGACACGGCACTTTCAGGAAGCTTGCCAATTCATTAACTAAAAAAACACGTGCCCGTCGTTTTCGACAGTGCCGTACAAAACGTACTTACTTATACATCTACACTGCGTTGATTCAGCGAGAGCTGGTCCGACGAGGACGACGTGCCTCCAGGCGTCGTGGTATCCGAAGCTTGACCTACTGCATCACTACCCGAGGTCGACAGGTTTGCAATGACGCCATTCGACGATGCAGAGACGCCATTACCCGACGCGACTGCATTCTGCTGCATCCGTTGATACTGCTGAATCATCTGCTGTTGCAATTGTTGCGTAGGCCATGCAAAATTCCCAGCCGCTGCTGCGCCATTCTGTTGCGTCTGCAAAAGCTGCTGCAGCATCGCTGCTTGTTGTTGCTGGAGCTGTTGCTGGTACACGGCCTGTGGGTCGACTGGACCCTACATGAAAGCATAATTAGAATATTCCCAAAATGTAGCTGCTTGGGAGTAGCCCGTACCTTTTTAGCCGGTTTAATGTCGTCGCGCGGGACAATGTCAATGAGGAAATCAAAGACATCCGTCTTCGTTATGGCCATGGCAATGTCATTGCGCTGAAGCGTCCGCCGCTTGTTCTCCTCCGTGTGGATCCACGCACGAAGACTAAGTTCAAGGATAAACATTTCACAGGCCTTGGCAAAGAGCACTGGCGCTTCGGCACTGATCATCCGCACGTCTTCGTCCGTTTTCATAATCTTTTTAATGCGAGCAAGGGGCAATTGGTGCGTTTTAAAGTCATAGGCATTGGGGTCAATCTGGGCAATGTCTTGGATTTGATGCTGCCAGAAAGCGTGGAGCGCGAGCTGCTGCTGTTGCATCTGTGCCCGTTGATTCTGGAGCTGGAGTTGCATCTGGAGGTTGGCATTGGTCGCATTGGCGTCTCCGTCGTTCGACATGCCTACAGGGTCTAGGCAACATGGTCACATCCACACCCACACGTGAGTGAACAGAGCTTGTCATAGGCGGAAAAACACGCTTCGCTCTCATTGGGCGTGCACTTACCTTCCGCTACGGGCTATTGGTCGATTGAAAAGAAGCTCTGTCAGTGGCGGAACGTGGGGCGCGCCAATTATTTTGGGCTAAGTTAGTTAATTCGATACAAAGGAGTCGAGTTAGAAAAACCTCGTGGTCGGGACGAAGGTTTTATATAAGTACCCAATTGGGATAGTCTTTTTATACTTTGGCTAAAAATATGACTATAGATGAGCTCTGATGCGCATGGTGACTACGTGTAGCACGGCGTCTGAGAGTACAATGAACAATGCGTGGCATTGGCAGCAACGATTTGAGCCCATGGACATGAAAACCGTGTGCCAGCGACAGATTTTTAAGGAACTGTTTGTGCTTAAAATGGAAAGTTTTGTAGTATACACACGTCACAGATTTCGACTGTCGTTGTAGATCCGCAAGTTTAAGCCGTATAATCTCTGGCTAAAGGAAAAGGCGGAAGCTCAAGAGAACTACGGCGATCACGAGCCGATTGTACATTCCGACAACAAGGACAAGGAGATGGAGATTGACGCCTCTTTTCGAGAGTGGCTTTGTCAAAAGCGCCTGAAAAAGAAGAAAGAGAAAGCAATGGATGTTCAACCCAATAAAGCTAATGGCAGTTTAGAGGTGTGCTATTTAGATTGAGATGCAAGTTTTGCTTGTTGACACATTGCTCTTTGTTAGCCCACACCATGGCCTAAACCTCCATCTTTGCATGTTAATCCAAAGGTGAAGAAAGGATCTATTCGCAAGGCGGAATCTACGGTGAGTAAAGGTAGATTGCGTTCTCAGCACTCGGAAGTAGACAATCAGCAGGCTTACAATGCGTGGCTAGCCCGAACACGTCTTGAAGACCGGGTCAGGCGACTTCAGCGCCAAAACGACCGGGAAAAGCACAAGCAGCAGCAACGCGAGATGCACAGGATCACGTGGCAGAAGAAACTGGCCGTTTGTGCCTACTCAACTTTAGCTTTGCCACAAGAGTAGGTCCAAGGGAAGCTACGGCTACTTGAGTAGCAGGATAGAATACTTAGCGAATGATTTTTATATCGAAGATTTACACTTAAAGTGACAGAATGAAGGACACAAGACCGTATTTTCACTCCGCCTTATTTTCTTTGATAAAAATAACCAAAGCCTTTAATTCACATGTCACGGAGCCAACACACTGTAGGCGGTGGTGTGTCTGTCCCTTGTGTTGCACAAGCATTTGGCTGTACTCAGCGTAATCTACATGCATAGCGCTGTCATTCAAATAGAAAGGATTCGATATGGTGCAAATATAGCCTGCAAGCAATAAGCATGGATCACGATGTCAAAATCTCAAAAACGATAACATCACTTGACGCTAATCCGTCCAGGTTGTATGTTATTAAAGTAGGGCATATATATAGTAGCAATTTGTAGAAGACAGTTATAAAATTATTGCCTTCTACAACTTGCTAACACATTCTACAATCTTATTGCTACTTTGAGTTTTTTTCGAAATGTAGCAAGAGTATAATGAGGTTAAGTGCAGTAAAAGTAGGAAAATTAAAATGGCAATTTTTGGCAAAAGCACGGCCGTAACACTCGCCAGCATTGGTGCATGTAGGACAATCCGACAGGCTTAGTAGCGAAACGGAAATTGAGGTTTTCTTCCCTGTTAAATACAACAAATTTAGCTCACCCACACCTTTGCACCATCATGCTTAACGGGTAGCCTTCTCGTCGTACGGCATCGCACGATTGAAACCGCGTCGTTTCTCTCTTTGTGCGAGCTGCTTTTGATCAGCAACCGTCTCAGCTACCGCTTCTCGAGAAACGGCTTGCGACTTTTACCAAACTCGTAAACGAACAGATGTGTCGTGTTCGGTTGTTGCGGTCCATCTCGTTCGTTTTCGTCATCGGCTCAACTACCCGTACAATAGCAGCATTTCCCATTTCGCATCGATCGTCTACATTCATTCAAGTGGTCCTTATGCCTTTCAACCACCACGACGAGGCCAATAGCGCCCACGTCCGCAAGAGGCTTCTATTCGTTCGGTGCAAGAACGATGAGACCATCGCTGATGGCATGAGACATCTCCAAAAGTACGTTATTTTCAACTGCTTTCGCTGAAATGTCACCAAGTAATCTCCTTTATCGATTAGTGTATTGCCGAGCCCGACAGATACTATGATGTCTCCCATCAGCAAAGCTTTTCGATCACGATCTTTCCAGAGCAATCGGACTGTGATAACGTGGTCAAGTTTTAAGCGGGAAAGCGACTAAAGTCGACTTGATCCTCCAGCCAGTGCCCATCAAATTACAAGTTTTATGTAGAAATCTCATTTTTTGACATGGACCACGGCTATATCACACACCTACACTATATATTATTATATGCATAATATATATAATAACCAGGCTTTTTATTAATGATCCCTGGAATATTACCATGAGCTCCACACTTGACGTGAAGCTCAACCGTATTGACCGCATCTTTCATCCTCATGTACATGCTTGACTACGTATACGTACGTTAGAGCTGTAACCTGTTCGTACTCCTTCCATGTAGGAAATTGTGCAGGGTCAGGTGGTCATTTCGTCGCCCAAGGGCTTTGCCCACCAAGGTTTGGCGATGAAGGTCGAAGGGAGTGCTCGTTTGCAGGTGTCTACTAAAACTTCGGGGCTCTTTGACTCGCTCAACAATCACATAAAACCTTTGGAGCTCGTATACTTTCACCTGCCGGTGGCTCCAGCGGGCAAAGTACCACCTGGTATCTCCAACTTTCCTTTTGAGTTTGAGCTCCAGAGTAATGACGATCAACAGCTGCTCGAAACGTACCATGGCGTGTATATTTCAATCAAGTATGAAATTTCATGTGACTGTATTCGTGGTATCATGAAGAACAAATTACACAAGAGTCTAGAGTTCGTGGTGGAAGTACCGGTGGGCATCATGAAGATGAAAAAAAAATCAAATGATAGTAACATCAAAATTGCTGTGACTTTTACAGCTCAAGGAGCCACTACCGGACTCGCCTCAAGTATTTCACATCACCCCAAAGTCGCTGGAGAATGTGCGTCAGATGGAAGCTAGTGAATAAATGCTTTAAGGCAGTGTTTGCTTACTTTGGCATGAAACTGATTGCAGACTTTAGCGAAAATGCCGTATTTCCGTATCACGGGCAAGGTCCACCGTACAAATTGTCCAGTAAATTTGCCGTTCACAGGCGAGGTATGGTCATTTGAATGTGGCGTTTGTGTTTGAGCTGAATATTACTGTGTGTCTTTTAGATAATAATCGAAGAAGCCAAAAGTCCGATTAAGTCGGTAGAGTTACAGCTAATTCGAGTGGAAAGTGTGGCGCACGCTGAAGGAGTTACGAAAGATGGCAAGCCTTTAAAAAGACGATGTTGATTGCTGCTTTTTTATAATGACGATTTTGTGAATATCCTCATACAGCAACAGAAATTCAAAATGTTCAGATTGGATGGGGGGATGTATGTCGACAAATGCCAATCCCGATCTACATGATCTTTCCACGGTTGTTCACGTGTCCGACGATGCTGACCCCTGGTAGGTCTAAAGTATCATGAATTGACTTTGGTTTCGATAAACTCATGTTTTTTTTGTACGCATGCAATCCGATTTCTTGAAAGCTTTCAAGGTTGAATTCGAAACAAATATCGTGGTTTTATTCGAAGACGGCAGCATGATTACCGAAAACTTTCCAATTACTCTGTACCGTTAAGCGACCTCTTGGTATTTTTTAATTCTGTGGGAAATTTTACGTTCCCTTTCTTGCCTTACTTTTCAAATGGCAAATCCTTCTTTCACTTTACTTACTTGTTCCGCTTAAAGATCTTGCTGACTAGTGAAGTAAACACTTCCGATGGCATCATCGACACGTTCGCAATCTCGTCCATGAGTGTTTTGTACGTCTCGTTTTCGTAACGATGGTAAACATTGGCAAGGTCAAGCTCATTGTACAGCGTCTTGACGGCAGCAATCGCTTTGGCGTCATGACGGCCGTAATTGGATTTAAGCAGCTCCTTCTGTGCAGGAGTCGCACGATCAAGAGCCTGGACAACGAGCCAGCTACATTTATTGTCTTGAACATCCGTCCCTACCTTGCCAATGACCTTTTCATCGCCGAAACAGTCGAGAAAATCGTCTTGGACCTGAAAGTACTCGCCAATCTGCACGCAAATCTTTTTCGCAACATTGTGCGAAGCTTCGTCGACCACTCCATTCAAAAACATGGCACACGACGTCGAGAGATAAAATGTGTAGTAAGCGGTCTTGTTAATCACAATTTGACGGTATCTGTAAAATATATAATGAACTTAACGTAAATTTCAACAAGACAAATTACTTACCGCTCAACGGTAAACCGGTCTAGGTCTACCTCGCTATTTAACGGTTGCGACGTCAGGTCCAAGAGTTGCCCAACCTCCGTGTGGAACACAACCTCAAATTAGCAAAAACGACGCTAAAAGTGAGACTCGGATGCCTTAAATCGTAAGCACCCCATGTACGTACATCGTGGAAAGTGTCCACCAAATCAAGGTAGAATGGCTCCGAGCGAAAGTGCCTTTTCAGGATTTGAAACACAAAGGCTTCCAGTAGAAAAGCGTCATTGATTGCAATCATTTTGACGTTGGGCTTGCGATACCAGCACGGCTGGCCGCGACGCATGATGGACTCGTCCATCATATCGTCCGCAACTAAGAAAAAGGCTTGCAGCTGCTTAACATGAGAAACGCGATGCGTTAAACTCTAATTCTCAACCAACAGTATCACTAAGCAGCAATAATCACGTTCCCATTCAATGCACCATCCCAGAATGCTAGCCTGCTCCTTGAGCTCGGGGGTGAGGACTTTGCTTGGTGCCATCGCTTGAGTGCTGCGATCCACATGATTGACAAAAGTGTCAGCCTAATTGTAATATTCGCTGTCTCAAATAGCTATGAAAGATTACGTTACCATTGCACGACGCTAAGACCGCGGTTCAGCTTGCCACCGATGCAATTATACTCAATGACCTCGCTTACCCAATCGAGAGCGTCCTGGGGCAGTTGGAACTCGGTGGCAAGCAGCTCCAGCACCTCCACTTTGAGCTTCGCACACACAGCAAGGAATTCTAACCAATAGATGCAGTGTCAGGAACGATAGGATAGACTGGACGCGACGAAGCCAGACCTTCGCGTTCCTGGGCCATTGCAGCTTTCGTGTTTGTGCTCTTAGTGCCACATATGATAGCCGGCCACTAAGTGCGGATTTTAAGTACGGGAACGCGAAACGACGTGGTCATATGGAATTACAGCAACGATCATGGCGAGCAAGAAGCGAGAGTCGGAAAGACGGCAGCTCGTCATCGGTAGCTCAAGTCAATTGATGGTGGGTAAGAGTGAGCGCGTAGTACGTGAGACTGAGCAGAGGCCGGTGCGATCACAGCCAATGCGCGGTCGGAGTATGCAGTCGAGTACTCAAGGACATGTCGATCGAAAGGACTCGACCGATCCGAGCTCCAGTGCTACGTCGATCGCTGAACAGCAGGCGAAAATGAAGGAAAGCTTTTGTACACAGTTGCTTGTTGACGGATACGTGCAGTCATTCGTGGAACTCTTTCAGCTAATGCATCGGAACGTCGGGCACAAAGAAGGTGAGAGCTTGTTAAAGACCCAGCAAGACAAGATGGCAACGCCTGAGATCTCGATGGTTGTAAAAACAACCGATATGGCATTCTTGCGTGACCAATTGGTGGTAGCTGAGCTCGGTAACCGACAGGGAAAGACGTCGGACGTGATGGCCGCCTACGATGCATTGGCCACGTACTTTGCGAAAAGGCAAGACAGCAAGACTAGGATTTATTTCCTTGGAAAAGGTCTGGAGATGGCAAGACACGCCAACGATCAAGTAAACGAACGGCGTTTCTTGCGTCAAATTGGCACGGGGTACCATGCAATGGGGGATCTGGATCAGGCTCGACAATACCTTGAGCTCATTGTAAAGGTTGCGAGCGAGCATGACGACGATGAAGAGTTTTGTGAAGAGACGTATGCACAACTTGGCAAAGTATACGATGCTCTAGCACTGCAACATGAGCAAGCTGGACAAAATCTTGCAGCGATTGACCTTCATAAACTTCGGCTCGACTGCGCGATCAAGTCGCACAACCTCGAGGCTCAAAGACACTCGCAGTACAAGATTGGCACCTGTTATAATGCACTAAATGAACCTGCTAACGGACTTCCGTTCCTGGAATCTAATGTGAGTCATAGCAACGAGTTTCTATCGACATGTGTGCGTGTACTTACTATAGTATAGCTTACTGCAGCACGTCAACGTGGCGACCTTGAAGGAGAGGGCAACGCTTGCGCGGCGTTGGCAACAGCACACGAGATGCTTGAAAACCATCAGCTGTCGATCGAGTATTTAAATCACTATTTAAGTACCGCTACGAGAGCTGAAAATGTAGTCAACCAAGCCGATGCTTGTGCGCGCCTTGGTCAGATCTACACGACTGCCCAAAACTTCCAGCGCGCTCGCGAGATGCATGAGAAAAACTATGAGCTCATTCAATCTTTGGCATCCCGGACCGGTGACCAATTGGCCCATAATAATGCCCGTGTCAGTGTTGGAGCCGCTCGTGCTAATGTCAAACTGGATACGCTCCTCTATCTAGTGAAAAACGATTTCCAACGCTTGTTGACTTGGAAGACCACGTGGACAAGCGAGTAGAAAGTATTACCTAAATTACAATGACGAGAAAAAGTGTTGCAAGTCTGATAGTTACGAGGTAAAAACACTTTCATCTTCCTCTGTTGGCGGATCCACGATGCTCACGCGCAGCAAGCGGCCATCGAGCTCCTGGCCATTCATCTCAATCGCTGCCTCCAGTCCCTCGTCAAACGTTGAATACACTAGATGTGCATATAATTGCGTATACGAATGGTCTGGTTGTACTAGCTTAGCGCCCTCGAGTGCTCCAAATGCCGTAAACACTTCGCGCAGCCGCGTCTCGTCCGTCTTCCAATGCAAACCTGCCCGTGTTAATGTGAGCATCGATTACGCTATACAGTGAGGTTGTTGCTAGCTATGTGTCACCTCACCAGTTACAACAACGTGCGTTGATTTCATCCGACAGCGACCACGAACCTTCGTGGCGCTCTGGCGCAGTGCTTGCAGCAACATGGTTTTTGCAATTTGTTCTTATATTGAGACATCCCTTTGCAATAGCATCGTCAGAAAAAAGCTTGACTACAATATAGTCGAAGAATTGCGCACGTACTTTGGTAATTTTAGTCGAAAAGTTGGCCTTAAAATTGGCTAAAATGGCTCACGTACCCAGCGACGAGGTCATGACGGACGTATCGAGTGCGACGCCTCGTTGTAGCAGTGAGAGCAATGTCCGTCCACCTCCTCGCTCTTCCACGAGTCGACTAAGTGTCTTGCCGGTCTTGCACTTTTGGAAAGCCTTTGATCTCGATAGTAAGCGCGTCCTATTGGACGCGCAAGGCAACACGATGAAGAGTGAGAAAGACGCGAGCGTTCGGTCCCGTAAAAAACTGGCAGAGGCCACCCAGCAATTTCGACGTCTGGCTTGTGAGGCTGAGAAAGCTGCAGGTGCTGGACCACTGCTCAAGGCTTATCAAGAGGAAATTGACCACTTGACCCGTCGCGCAAAGTTTTCCGAGAATGCCTTCTTCCAGCTCTACAAGGGACTTTATGCTGCCCCTGACCCCGTCCCAGCTTTGGCCAAGGCTGCTTCGAGCTCTGAAACGGATGAGTTGGTTGCCGAAAACCATCAACTAAAGCGTGAGCTTAAAGAGTACGAGGCCGAGTTCGTCTCGCTCAAGAATCAGGAGATTACGATTCGGAAATTGGAAGAGCAGGTCGCTGCTAGTGCCCGAAAGCACGACGATGCTGTGCATCAGCAGGTGGAACAACGTACTCGAGAAGTGGTCTTTCAGTTGGAGAATGCGCAATTAGAGTGGGCACAACAGCGTCGAGACTACGAACGTCAATTGGAAGCGTCTCGTACTGAAGTACGTGAGGCGTTTGCCAAGATGGATGCGATGCAGTCGGAATTGTTTGCGCACAAGCAACGTTCCGGTTTGGCGCGCAATACTCTTGACGCGGAAATGGAAGCCATGTCCCAAGAATCGTTTTTATCGCAAACGTTGCGATTGGAAAATGCGCAACTGAAGAAGCAGCTGGAAGAGCTGCGCAACGCCTCGTTTGTGTCAAATTTTGTGGATTCTCGGTCGTCATTTCAGTCGGATGGCGATACAGAAGCAAGTGCACAGTCGACAAGAGACATGCAGGCAGAGCAAGATGCAGTTGTAGCAGCGTTGCGTCAAGAGATCATTCGCTTAAAGGAAGTGTATGCCACTGCAAGTGCAGCTGCGTTCGAAGAAACGGAGCGACTGAAAAATGCGTTGGAAAACGCCACTAAAACACAAAAAGAGCTCGAGAAGCAGCTGGCATCGCGACCGACAAATGAAATGTTTTATGAATTGACACGAAAGTTGCAGGTTTTGCAACAGCTCGAGTACAATATTGTCGATGACGACGCTGAAAAGAGCAAGATGTGGTCAATGGATGCATCGGAAGAGAACAAAGCTGTGAATCGGGTAGAGGCCGCGACGGTTGCGGTCGAACAGATCCTCGTGTCCCGAGTACGTCGTTTGGAGCACGTCCTCCAAGAGTGCGAACGATCGCTTCAATCTCGCACATTGCAAGTACAAAGTGTGCAAAGCGACCTTGATGCTCGTGATGCCAAGATACACGAGCAGGCAAGCCTGATTCGCAACTTGGAGGAGAGTGTTGCGTCATTGGAAAAGGCCCGACGAAAGCTTACATCGGGTGTGATTGGTGGTGATCTTGGCTCTGAAATTCTCTTGGATGCCGTGGAAGATGGTACGTTGATCTCTTCACGTGGATCTGGAGTGGTAGCACCCGGCGCCGACGCTGCCTCTGCATCAACGTCTTCGTCCGACAGCAAAATGCTGGATATCGTCCGAAGTCAGCGGGATCGATTTCGTGAGCGTATGAAAGAATTGCAAAGCGAAAAAACGAGGGTCGAGGAGCTTGCCCAGTCTTACAAGAGCACAGTCGCGCGGCTTGAGACGGACAATATGCAATTGTATCACAAGATTCGCTACTTGCAGAGTTATAGCACCAAATCGGGCGGTCCTCGTGTCAAACCCCACTTGTCGGTGCTGGAAGATGGCCATGGAGGCTCGTACGACGTGGAAGCGCGCTACCGTGGCATGTACGAAGAAAAGATGAATCCGTTTGCGCAATTTAATAAAATGGAGACGCAGCAGCGCTTTACGAACCTCAATCCCGTGGACAAAATTTTACTCACGAGTGCCAAACTGCTCTTAAGTCACCGAATCACGCGCAACATGGCGTTTGGGTATATGTTGCTCTTGCATTGCCTCGTCGTGGCCACGCTCTATTCCTTCATGCACGTGTGCGGCATTACGAATGACTCTTAAGTGGCAACTAAGGATAGAGAATATACTCTTTTAATTTGACAAAATGCAATTTTTTTTGTAAGTACGAGTAATTGAAGCAATGGGCGTGTGGCGCACTGCAGCCAAAGTGGCGATGTGGCTGCCTGTTGGCGTGACTGTAAACGCTTTGGGCGTGAGTGTAGCGAGCGTCAAGGGCCGCTCGATGCAACCGGCGCTCAATGACGGATTAACGCAAGACGTGGTGCGCGATCGTGTGCTTTTAGATAAGTTTTCAATCCACGTGCGGCACCGGTACAAGCGCGGCGACGTGGTGGTGTTGCAGTCGCCCGAGGAACCGGGTCAATATTTGATCAAGCGGCTTGTGGCGTTGGAAGGTGACGTTGTGACTGACCGTAGAGGCGGCCATCGTATGGTGCCCAAGGGCAAGTGCTGGGTTGAGGGTGACAACCCCACGTGTAGCGACGATAGTGATTCGTTCGGTCCCGTGCCGCTTGCTCTCATTGATTCGCGCGTTGCGGCCGTGGTGTGGCCACCAAGCGAAATGAAACTCGTGAACTCCAAGTTGCCGGACCGAGTTAATACATAAATTGTTGCTATTAATATCGAATCAAAGGGTGGACAATGGCGCGTTGCCTTGTCGTTGCCTCATGAAATAAAAGTGTGCAGCGTGTGCATTACTACGCACTTAGCCGCGCTTCCACTAATGATACACTGTATCGATTGTCGTAACGGTGCACTCACTACTGACACTAGTCTCTTGCTACCGTGCACTTCAAAAGTCACGAGCACCACAAGTGGAAAAAATACTTTATTTTAATCAAAGTGGTAAAGCTATCAAGATAAAGTAGTAGTGCTATCAAGATACTTTGTACAAAGCGAATCGACAAAATATATGACAAAGATACATTAATCGAGGCGCAGTACTTGGCCCTGCACATTCTACAGTTGCTAACTTCATACGAGTACTTTATAATACAAATTGGACGTCAACATGGGCGCCGATAGATAAGTTGGTGCTTAGCGAGAGAGAGCACGTTTGCAGGTTTAATCGCAAAAGCGGCGGATGCGAGCAGAGTCCGATTGGCTAATGAGCGCATTGGTTTTGCAGTCGATGGAGCAAAAGCCGTCCGCAGGGGTCAACGCCTTTTGAAAAGACTGCTCGCAATTGTGACACTTGCTGGTCTCCGAGTGAATGGCCGTGTCATAGCGTGACATTCGGTTCTCAAGCGTCATTTCTTCTTTGAGAATGTAAAAAGAGCTGCGACCCGAGCCATTCCATGGCTTAAGCGTCACGTAGCCATAGTCGACCAAGCGCAAGAAGAGTGCTGCACACCCCGTGCGACTCGACATGATGCCAGCGTCCATGAGCCAACTCACAGCCTCCGACTGCACAAAGTATTGATACTGCACTTTGGAGCGCTTGTTCCGCGACGTGAGCGCGAGCACGTCCACAGCCGCAAAGACCAGCTCTTCTTCGACATCGCCGAGTGGTTCGTTTTCTGAGGATTCACTGGACGCCGCCGCGGATTCAAGGCCCAAGAGCGAGTCCGTCGACGAGGACGAGCCCAATGACGCGTCGGCCAGCGCGTTGCAATGGGTACACACACGGACGCGCCCCTTGTAGCCAAGTTCGGGCAATTTCACAGAGAAAGGAGAACAGTCGCCACACACGAGTTCCCCACACGCGCGGCAGTGATGACGCCGACGCGTCCAAATGGAAAAGTCGTTTCCACAGCACAAGCACGAGTCACTGGCGGTATCAGGACGCCATTGCGGTGGCTCATTGGACCCTTTCCTAGTTGGTGGAGGTAAGGCCAAAGGCGAGTCGTTGGAGGTCCCCGAGACACCCATGGTGATGCAATCGACAACCACGGCTTTTTCTCAACTTGACGTGTGCAAGGCACGGAGAATTCCAAAGTGACTTGTGGTAGGTTGCGCGCGACAGCAAAGCGGAGCTCAAAGTTTGGACGGACGGGGCACCTCGAGGAAGGTCTGGCTCTGCCCCTTTTTCTGGGCTGGTCCTGTCGCTTGCACGCCGAAGCGTTCGTCGCAAGATTCAATTTTCGAAATTTGAAAGTCGTGGTATTCTTCTTAAGAGGGTTTCCTACAAAAGCAAGGCTTGGCTTGGCCCACGAAAAGCCACTTTCTTTTGAATATTTCAACTCAAGTGAAGCAGATAGGCAAGAAGGGGGGGGGGTCTTGGTGGATTTGCCACTGCTTGAAACTTTTGAATAGAGGAAAAAAAGAGGGAGCGACCAATCCAGCGAGGGAACGTGGTAACTTTGCATCGACCTGCTTGTGTTCCGCGTGACATTACCATCTGCATCTATGAAGCGAAAACGTGCTGACTGTGTTGGCTGGCAAAGTTTGCGGGCATCCGAGCTCAGTGTCAAACTGATTCTTTCTCGCGTCAGATGTAGCCAGACACGGATGTAGCAATTGGCTCTCGAGCCAGCCAATTTTCGGTGCGTAATGTACTAGACGCGAATCGGCTTTTATCCATTTCCTGTACCTGCCTTCTCATAGTCCCTTTCGCAATCAAGTACTGCTCATGTACTGTAGCGACCAAAAAAATAAAGAGACCATCACATTAGTAGTATAAAGTGTAATTGGAAACGAAATATCTCCGCCAAAGTAGCCCCAACAAAAGTGTAAAAAGGTGTAATTGTTAGCTGGATTGGCGTAGCTTACGCCAGCACGAAAACTTGTTAGAGTAGTTTAACTTTCAGCTCGATGCATCATTAAAGAAATTCCAAGTTTGTGTCCTTTTTATCCGATTTGCCGCTCAAGCTTAAAGAGCAATTATAAGAATATCCTTTCTAATGAATGCCTTCTTTAGAGTACATGGTGCGAATGTCGTTGTCACTTATGTAGAAAGGTATATTCAATTGATCGTTATGGCATACGGTGACTCTATAAATTTGTACCTCGAGTACATCCGATAGCACACAAGCTTTAGCAAATCTCGTTTACATGATAACCACGAAAGTTGGCCCTTTTTCCTTACGCGGACGTGTTTCGCTCTGTTGCCAATAGGAAACCTCGTGTTCTATTTTCAATGTTTTTGCAAAGGTTGTACCATGTACCACCATGAGACTTTGGAAGTACATCGCGTAAAAGCCTCAGTATAAACACACAAAAACGAGTTGACTGCGAGATTAAGACGATGCATACTGTTGTATTACATCATCTTGATGGTAGTTTAGCTCCTAACTTGTTAAACCACAGGACCAAGTTTCCAAGAAGAGATAAGACACGACGAAGCAAGCAAGTATCTAATCTCAGAATAGCAGCTGGTTTCTGCTGAGGAATAGAACGCCCTTTTCTATCGATAGTGCAAGCCAGAATTGAATAATGCCCTCTTCGAAAATGAAGCTCGCACGTAACAAAAGCCACGTCACGTTCAAACCTGTGCATCAACATGTTAAAAAGCTGGGAGACCCACTTTGCACGGAGCAGAAACACCAGTGCGCTCTTTTTGATCGTACACGATGCTCCACAATCATGCATGGCGCATTAAACTTCATAGAAGATTTTACGGTGTTGCTCTAATCGAATACGGTACGTAGCCACTTTTGATGATGTTGGGAGGTGATTAAAGATCCCTCTTCAATATAACTGTAAAATACCGAAAAGCTCATCCCATCGTTGTCTGTCTCACCTGCCAGAATTAGGCGGGAACGACTGGACTTTACACTGGACATCCTGCCCATAATCGAATCAACTCAACACTCCAGCGTTTTTGCAAACCTAACGCTGGTGTCCATCCTCTCTTGACAGCTGTGGTGCATTTCGCAGGTCACTGGTTTAGATCAAAAAGTCGAGAGGTGACGAGATGCTCTTGCACTCTGAAGCCTACACTGACACTGCCATCGATGATCTATTTGCCTCAGCCACTGCCACTACAGACAGTAGAACCGGGCGATTATAGCAAAAGCTGGCTCTACGCTTAGCAGGACTAGACTATTCGTGCAAAAAAGGATAAAGTTCTTGCCATAATTGTGGTACTGTAGCGTATCGGATATTAGAGGTAGAATGAACACTAAAGAGATCATTTCAAAAATCGTATTTTGGACCACTCTCTTAGCTGGGAGGTCAAAGTACGAGCTGTACCCTTCCATACAACCACTTCACGAGAGTGCTTTGCTTTAAAAAACGCGAGGTGACACTCAAGGCTAACGTTACTTCTACAATCTAGAGTCCCGTCAGCGCTACCGCTTTCTTGTTTGCAAGAAAGAGAAGTGTACGCTACATGATTATACTAATAAATTACGGTTATTGATGGCGACGAACAAGGCCGGGGACAGCCAGTTTTAAGCCTACATAAGCTTAATCTGTAGTTGCTGACTCTAACCCTGCACTAAAGAACTCAAGTGCTGCCGCATCGTCTGCTTCTATAAATGGACCAAGCAAAAACATATAATCTTACGACTGTTCTGAAGAGGGACAAAATCTTCCAGCGGACCTTTGGAGCTAGGAAAACTTCAATCATCAGTATAAGCGGCGTGCTCAAAATAATATGGCCCATTAATGGGTAGACCGCCTCTGAAACTTAGCGCTAACTGAAAGTGAAGCCAGCAACGGTAAAACGCGAGAAAAGCAAGCCAGATTTAATGGCATATCAATTTAACATGTTCCTTTAATGTGGCTAAAAAAATTAAGATTTCCGGCAGCACGTTCATTCCTTGCTCCTGACATGGTTTTATCCTGAGCATTTTAAAGCTAGAAGAGTATATATCGTGGATCGGAATCCGGGATAAAATTGTAGGTGATAGTCGCCAATATACGCGCAAGAGAGCTTTGGTGGGTCCCTGATATGCATTCGTCTCCTTTCAAAAAAGTTTGGGTAGTAACGTCTATAACAATATCGAGCACTAAAATCTCCCCGAATTAAAATGGGGGCTGCTTAAGTCCGCAGGCAGTACTGACTGCCAGAACACGCGAGGGTCAGCGCTGGTCTATATCGATTTGAACTGCAGATAAGAAATTATTGCTAATGCATTCACGCCATTGTTTTTGTCAAATAGATTAAAGCATCGGGTAACAAATTTTTGCAAGCGGGTGGTACATATGCAGGACAGCTTTGCTTCTAAAAGCAGATAGCGCAGCTTGCCAGAAGTAAGCGGCGATGGAATACTAAATTGATCCTTTTCATCTATGGAAAATATAAAGAGGCAATTGAAGGCTTGATTATCGTCGCGTCAGAACAGGTTCGCTATGATAAAAGGTCGTGTCAGAAGGATCAAAATTACTTGACCATAACAAATCCGTGCTACTAATATGTTGCCGGGTCAGCAGCATCGATGGTCAGGGCTGTATACAATAATACGGTTTGAGCGCCATAGAGCCTTCCACCTTTTAATATAAACAACCTAAGACACCCTATAGCTTCAATAATTCTTAAAAGTACGTAAGGTGTTGAGAGAGCATCAGAAACCTTTTGCTTTCAAGTCTCCGATCTAATACTGCTTTTCTTACGTAAACGATCATCTGTCTTCACAGACAGTCGGTCAAGCATGGTTTGCCCACGACATAGAAATGGGTTTCTCGAGCAAATATGGAAAAAAGGATAATGTTTTTGATTGAGGTAAGAAAGTATTTTGGAAATTGCAACTTAAAAGCTAGAGCGGGAAAACTCACTGTTATCAAACACTTTTTTCAAGAAAAGCATGGGTCGGCATACAATGTCGACACACTCAGCAGTGTCGTATAACGTGTTACGACTATCATGGCTCTATACCTCGTTTGGATTTGGGAGCAAAAAAGCGCGTGCCACGACAGTAGCATGGCAATATTGCCGCATTAATTAACCAAATGCTTGAAAACGTAAGCTCCTCCAGTTTTTCCAACAATCTTTGTCGGAGAGTCTGGCGTTTCGTACACCCTCATACTGTGACCACCATCCCGGCACATACGCCAGAAAGAATGTGATGCAAATGACGTGGCGGAATGTAAAAGTGCAGAGCTCTCAGCTTACTTGATGGGCATCATCAACTCTTATGCGAGAAGACTACACATATATTATTTCCTGTGGTCAGCACGACGCTTTGAAAGGGGTTGGTATCTACCAAGGGATCCCATACTTGCATGCGACGTTAAATAATATGATAATACAATTATTCGGGGCCCGTGGGGTGTATGCAGAAGAGATTTTGATAACATTTTATCTATAGTTGTGCATAAACGAACATATTTTCGGTAATGATAAATCACATTTATTTTCTTAGTATCAGTGCGCTACTTCATGCGCACGATTATGCGATACACTAGTCAGGATTTGTGAATTTTCGGCACAGAAATCTTTCTCTAAGAGGAACTAGTTACTGGTAAGAATAGCCTACGGACAGTATCTGCTGAGATCGAAGCCATCGTGAGCTGACCGTTATCACTGAGATAGATAAAACGTTTTGAAATGGCGGCGCATGGCCAATGTTTTACACGAATCAAGGCAAAGGACGCTTTAAAGACTAGGCCATCTTGAGAAGGAGCCAGAATTGATTTGAGGAACCTAATACCAAGAAGCGTTTTTCAAAGTCAAGGAAAACGTTTATAGGTGCCAGTCGGGCCATGATGCTGGCTGTTAGATACTCACAGCTTCAAGAGAACGACGATGAAAGTGATTATTGATCGCGTTCGAATTTCGGCAGCATCTTGCTTTGATGCGGAACTGTTTGACTCGTGATAGGGAGCTACTTGCGATAGAGTACGCTCTCGTCAAAATCAGATTTTACTCGCTAAGCTCAAGGCCATTTGATATTAATACACATCATGCGTGTGACACAGTTGCCTCGCTTTTTTGCAGAGAATGGCCAGGAAGCTCTCCTTCTTTGCGGACTATAAATCTGCGGTAAAGTATAAGTCAGGAAAGGAGAATGTGTTGGTTGTCGTGCTATCGCGTCACCCTAAATATGAGCTAGCTCAAGTCACACCTGTGGAGCAAAATTGATTCGTGGCGCGTTTGCGCGGTGCGTAGCCTATAAAAATCTCGCGGGGGCTTTAAATTTATCGAAGAGATTGCCAACGCAAGACTAAGTCAGCTCATGATGAGAGCTGGGCTTTCAAATCTCACCGCGCAAGCCTAGATTTATGGTAGCGTGAATGGAGCGGAGAGAATTGCCTAGTCGATTGACGTAAGACAGCGTTTAGTATGTTAAGGCATTCGTGGCATTGCTCAGCGCTAGTTTAACGCCTAGGCACAACCGCTCGCACACTGTATAACACGTCTTTGATAACCCAATGTGCTCATTATGTCTGCGGATCATCTGCTATGGACATGTGTAGCATAGGGTCAAGCATCTTAAGTGCCTGAAAAGAGCCATATTTTGTTCCAAGAAAATTGGCGCTGGTTGTCCGTGTTGTCTAACGCAACAGTTGAGGATTAGTGCTGCGATTTTGACACCACCGGTCGTATCCAGTGGCCGCTAAATGATCTATGTTACTCAATCGGTCAAATTAGCCCACGTTCCCACAAGTCCCTATACACACCGAGCGAAAGTTCAATAAAAAGAATCCTTCGACCAGTGCAAAGGCACCGGCAATCCGTCTAATGGTGCGGTCAGCTCGACAAAGTCTTCACCCGCGGGCAAATTTCGCACGTACGCATTTATGTGCTAACACACTAATAACTATTTAATGGTATAAATTCTCTATTTTGTTTACATGTATATTTTTGCCATTGTTGCAGAAATATTTATTGCTAGGTACATTTTTTTGCTTTTTTATCGTTTTTTGTTTTGGAGGAGTATTTTTTCCATTTAATTTGAGAAAAGGTATATTTTTTTCAACTGTCCCTCTGTCCAAAAGGCATTCATATGGAAAATTTGGATATTAATTGCGAACTCGAGTTGGAAAAAGGGCAATTTATCGCTTCAAGAGCACACCAAATTCTATCAATTCTATGCGCTGGACTATATACTGCTCTAACATTAAGCTTCCTATAGGCATGCCTCTCTTAGTTGCCACCAATGAAAAGTACGAATGGTCTAGCCTAATACTACACACCGACTTTCTTTTTGCAGCTCATACAAAGAACAAGTGGAGGCCAAAAGTCTATACAATGTTCACCCTTAAACTTTATATTTGATGTTTGTCATCAAGAAATAGGCCATCTGATCGCAAAGCGCATAAATCATATCCTCAAAATAGAACTTTTTCACTGGCTAGAATCAAAATTTGCTAAAAGTAGAAATACCCGGCTTAATTGTTTTGCAAAATTCGGTATAAGAGCCCGGAAATTCTAGTCTGAAATCAGTTTTTTGAGTTGGCTCTTCCGCTCATCTTGAGAAACAACTTTGCCGCGCCCCCAATAAGGCATGGCCAACCTCGCGTCGAATGACTACTATGAGAATCTGGGTGTAGGACGCACCGCTACGACGCAAGAAATCAAGGCTGCGTACGTTGTTACACCCCAAAAGGCGCAGTAGAATGGTGCATTAACATGATTATGCCTCTGTTCTAGCTATCGCAAACTTGCCATCAAGTACCACCCCGACAAGAATTTTGCCGATAAGCTCACGGCTGAAGCTAATTTTAAGATTGTAGGCGAGGCCTACAATGTGCTTTCAGACGATAACACGCGCAAGATTTGTACGCATGCGCAACTATTGCTCGCTTATCGCGGAGGCCGCACTGACTACTTTGGTGGCACTATAACTTTGGCTAGATGATATTTATGGGAAAGAAGGGCTCGAGGATGGTGCGCAGCCAATGACTAAAGAGCGCGCTATGGAGATTTTTGAGGAGTTCTTTCGCTTTGGTGAGGCCATGGACCCGGACGCCCCCAATCGCTCTAAGGGTATAAGACGTGCGGCAGGTGGCGCAGTATACGCGCCTGCAAAGGGTTTTCTCTACGGCGGCAAGTCCATTGTGGGGGGAGTTGTCTTGAGTGCCGCATCAGTCGTTGCGGGTGAGTCTTTTGAGAATGATGCGTGCATCGTGAGAACTTTATCAAGTCATGTTTGGTGCGTTTGTTGCAGGGGCTGGCGCTATGGTCGTAAATGTTGCTGCAGGGTTTAAAGAGATGGGCGAGGCTGGTGTCAATGCTGCACGCAAGCACAAGGATAAAAGTCATGCAAGCAATAAGGACACCGAAGGTCCTGTCACGACGGAGAGAGACGGGGCAGCTGGGTGTGGAGCACATGGAGACCATAATGCCGCGATTGTATCTATCAACCAAAAACCCAATCCTACCTTTATGGGAGGTCTGAAGAAAGCGACTATTGGCGCTGTGGCTGCTCCCGTTGCGGTTTGTTTCGCTTGTGACTTCGCTGTGAGTTATAAACACGATAATGGCTCATTAATGTTGACAATTTGCAGGCAATAGTGACTGGAAGCGGTGTGTTACTTGCAAGTGGCGTAGCAGCAAGTGGATACGTGGTCGGTGGGTTCGCTGGCGCTGCAACAAATGTAGCAAGCGGAGTGCGCGAGGTGAAGGCAGCAAATAAAATGGAGAAGAAACGTCGTGCCGATAGCGCCACAAGCACTCAGGACTCTACAGCATCGACAAAGAGTTCGCCAGAATCGTCATTACCTTACAGTAAAACCGTTGCGGGTGCAGAAACAAGTGCTTCAGCAGCTCAGACTGCCTAAACAATGATGTACACACGATTGTGGAGCACAAATCGTTTGTAGCTAGAGAAATGAGTCTATATGAATTGTAAACATTGATCTACACGTACTGTACCTTGCATTGTGATGTTCTAAAACGCTATCACTCATGGCTAAAAAACAATTAAGCCCGGGCCACCAATAGAGCTAGTAAAACACTCGAACCCTTTGCTTTCTAGCTGTGCTATCAACTTTGTCACGTCTTCGTTGCTCAGACTGCGTGGTAGTAGAGTGATTGTGCAGCCACCTCCACCTGCACCTGTTAACTTTGTAGCTCCGTTGAAGTGCTTGCAGATACGCACCACTTCGTCGATTTGTGGGTGGCCCACGCCGAGATCTTCAAGAATTTGTTGGTTGTGTTCGATCTCCTGGCCCAATACTTCCTCCGATAACACCTTCCGCTCACCTAGAGCCACAAATTTCTCCACAAGCTGCTGAATCATGTCGAACTGCTTCTGTACCCTTTCGCAATTTGCTTCGTAGCGCCTTCGCACATTATCAACTTGGTCCCTTGTGGAGCGCGGAACGCACGTATTCACCAAAAGGAACTGGAATTTGTTTAGCAAACATTGAATGCGCTTGATAGATAAGGCCGGGTACTTTTGATAGAGCAAAGTCCCACCATAACAAGACACGGTGTTGTCTGCACCTGAAGGTGTACCATGCAGAATTACCTCCGCAGCAAAAGCGTAGTCGTTGACAAACTCCAGCTCCTGCTTCTTCTCACTATTTGACAGCTCTGCAAATGCTCCAGAAAGAGCTACACACGTTGCAGCTGAAGATCCTAGACCCGCACCGATAGGCAGGTTGCATGCTTGGATCTTTACATCCAACCCTCCTATTAAACTGTACCAAAAGGTTAGAGTTGGCCTACAGGCTGCTCGATCGATAGGCGTACCCGCTGAAATATTCAGACGAACGGAGCAAACTACAGCACAAATACAATGGAGCTCGCAATGCATTAGCGTCTTCAGGCGTCTCATCATTCAACATTCTCTCGATGCGATCCATCACCTCGTGCGACGGAGTCGGAACGTAGTGAGACTCATCCTCGAGTCCGTCCACTACTTGTTGTAGCCTTGAAGTATTATACGCACGCCTTAGTGGTTGATAATCACGTGTAGACCTAATGTCCATGCATGCAAATTTGATCGATGGTTCAACGCTAGCAGGCACGTGAATACGGGTCTGCAAGCCAGCAACAACTTATGTCTGTTGGATGGATATATAATCAAGATCAACACTCTGGTACGCACAATTTCCACCTTAATGCGTAGATCCGACAGTGCCGCCGCCACTACAGGAGAGCCATAGACCACAGCGTGTTCACCAAACAGCAACAGCTTCCCTGGTGCGGACACGCTGACGACTTTGCACTCTATTGCCATAACTTTCAATATCGGTACACTGTACCACTTGATTACCAGCACTCTGGGTAGTTTTTACGACTGCGCCATTCGTAGCAGTATTTACGCGCCGATCCCAAGGTGTGTGTTGAAGTGACATTCACTCTGTTCCGCAGCCTAGCTAACCTTTTTGCAATGCCGTGCAGACGACGACGCTGTGTCAATGTATACGAGGATGGAAGAAAGGAGCGTTAAACGGCCTCAAAGCGACTCTGTGACCGTACCGGAAGCATTGGACGTCATTAGTGCTGCCAAAGTGGCGGCTATAGTCTCTACTGCCGAGCAGGAGGATGTGGTCGACGAAACCACGGGTGAAGCACTTTTCGAGCTATCAAGCTGTTCGGGCGGGGCGCCGCTCACTCCCATGGTAGCTAGAGATATGGAACTTGGAAAGTCTTTCACGACAGATGCATCCCACGGGCTGTTTGATAAGGAGGCTGTCGGGAAGTACTTGAATGGAGAGGAAAAGAAGATGGGTCGACCTAGTCATCCAGCCTGGCAGTATTTTACTCGAGGAGAGAAGCGTAATCGCTTTCACTACAACGCGCTTTGCAAGTTCTGCCACGAGAACAGAGTCAAATCCGTGCCAGTACGCGGAGTGTCAGGCAACATGATCCGACACCTGCAAGTGTGCACGTATTGCCCTTCCGAGGTTGTGACGCAATTAAAGTTGTTGTGTGCGCAGAAAGACGCTGCAAGCTTTAATAAAAGACATCAGACGCAGAATAGAGGCGCTAACGTCTTGTTGCAGGGAACTTATCCTGCATCGAAAAAGGCACGACACGATGAAGGTCAAGGAAAATTGCAAGCGGAAGCTTTGCGAGACTCAACTAGAGTTGCTGCTGAGTCGAGTGCAAATGCGGATATGATGCCTTCGCGGCTGCCATTACTGTCTTCCGAGACGAACGAGGAGCTCTTATCGACATCCAATTCGCTGAGCTTTGATAACAATCATTCCATAGCAGACAAAGGAAAGACACCTGCTGAATTCCAACTTGGCAAAGTCAATAACACAGAAGAAATTTGTCAACTAGACCGGAGAAACAAGCCGCATTCAAGCCAATTATCAAATAGCACTGACAATTTAAGTCAGCTGTTGTTCTCGTCGACACTATTAACGAATGCGCCATGGGACTGGATGTGGACAGAACAATCAGCTTTGACGCTTGGGGATTTGTTTGCGAAGCCTAAGGGACAAGCTGACGTCTTGTCAACAGTAGGAACTACATCACACGAAAAGCAAATTAGCAAGATGAAAGGTGAACAAGTCGGTATTACGCTTGCTGTAAGTTGGTGGGCGGCTAAATATCCCAGGTCGAATTTTGTTCTGTTCTCCCTTGTCAATGCTCTCGGTGAAGCATCGTGCTGGGATCTTATTGACATGGGAGTCGGCGACATTACAACTGCCACATTAGCTGATAAAATTAAGTGCAATTTGGTGAGTTTGCAGAAAAGCGGTCTTAGTGTAATTAACATTGTTGCCGACTCTTCGCTTTCATATGTAGCTTCTCGACTTGCTATCAGTTCAGAAAACCAAAAAAGTGCAGCTATACCAGTATTGCCATGCTTTTCGCACACGTTGCAGATATTGTTAGGTGTCGTCCTTACAGGGTCCGACAGCTCTATGCAAACTATAGGAGAAGTGATTGAAATTGTACAGATGTTTTCGAGCCACCGCGTGCTAAACGTGCTGCGACGTGAGTGTGGTGACCCAGGAGCAATGCTGCATGCACCATCACGGCACAACTGGTATTCTTTTATCGAAGTTATTGACTCTGTTCGGCAGCATGAAGATGTGATCAAAATGATATCATTGAAGGTGGTTCAAGCTTCTTCAAACTCTCGAGATCTGGCAGGTAGACTTTCGCGCAAAACAGTGCCTATCAATTCGCGCAAAGATAGTGCAGGGAATTCCATGGATGAACTGGCGGAGTGTAGACTTTCTGCTGCTGTTCTACGATCGATTCAGAACGAAGAGTTCTGGGATAATGTAGTGGCACTAAGTGAATTAATGTCGCCGATTAAAGAAGCATACAAAATGATGAGCAGTACTTCAAGGTCCGCGTTCCCGTTATCAAACATCCTCTACCAATTTGGAAGAATACACCAGCATTATAAAAAAATGTTGTCTGACTGGGGAGGAGTTTCTAGTGAAGGGCGATCCATCGATCAAGTGCGCTGTTTGCTACAGACAATTGATGATATGTGGAGGCTTTATGACCAGTCACTTATGGTGCTGAGTTACACTTTCGATTATCGTCTGGAACGGCAATTATTAGCCCGCCATCAGTTATCACTTCAGTGGCTTGCGATTGGTGGGTACGCGAAGCAGTTTTTTTGTAGTTGGTTCTGCGCGAAGTCTGTAGTACAACACCTATCGCGCTTGCTTGCTTTGTGTAATGAAGCTGCTGCCCACTTTATGGAGGACATGTTGGCTTATAAAGATCACAAATTCCCGTTTGATTCGAATTCGATGTTCGATTTTGACAACCCTAAACATTTTTATTCGCTTGTATCGGACTCGCATCCCATGATACACATGTTTGGCGTTCGGCTTTTCAGCATTGTAACAAGTACGCCATTTTTGGGCGATGTGTTTCCTGAAAAATGCTTTCTTCCATCTCCACCTTCGATAACATGTTCGCAGCACAGTTTGTTGCCGCTGCTGCGTATAAAGTTATTTTCTCAAACGGCATCGCGTTTGCCGAAGAGATCAAAAGAGGTTGTTCATGACAACCAATTAGAACACGATATCGAAGACATGAAAAGTGATGAGCTTCATTCGCTCAATTCAATGTCTAAGTCAGATTTATGTGAGACAAGCCTTGATCAAAGCTCAAATTTGGTTGGAAAAGCAAGCATGGGTGAAGGCGACGATGATAACTTCGGGCTTAATGTTGTATGGAGTAAAAAACAATGGGAAACGATAGCAAAAGAGTGGAGAGCACATTGGACGGAAGAAGTTAAGTCGTGCATCCAGCTACAGCACTCAAACGCTCTTGACCCTTCCTTTCCGGGCCTTTCACTCGATCAAATTTTTATCCAAGCATTACCATCCCGACTTCCCCACATCCACGATGACGCTGTCGTGGACGTGTAATTCTGGTTGTGGCAATGCACAAAAGTTTCTAACTTGAAAATTATATGCTGGAGTCGAGCTGATGTTGATTAATTTGATGCGACTAGGTAAGTGCTTTTCGGTCTTTCTTTTGTCGGTTCTCCTCTTCTGATTGAATGGTCATGAAAAGTTTCTCTAGCTTGTCGGTATCCACCTCACCGTTGCAAAGTTCTTGTAAGCCAACTGTTTGACGTACCAAGTCTCTAAATCTGCTTCAGACAAGGGATAAGTGGAGCTCGAGAAAGTACGCTAGTGACACGTACGTTGTCTGAATCTCGTTGACGCGTTCATGTTCTTTAAGAATGTTTTTACGAAGAGTTATAAATCTGCCCATATCATCACCGGGATTTAATACTAACAGCTTATATGCCTTCCACAGTGACGACGTACGTTTGGTGAGAGTCAATTGTTTTTTTAGTAATCTCGTTCAGCATCGCAACAGCCTGATCTTCGGCACTCACTGGAACAACATCTCCCTGGTCGTTTTGTTTGCCAAATTGAGTTTCTTGGTCTGTGGCTGGCTCACTTTTGCGGGCATTAATGTGCGGGACTGCTATCGTATCGTACTTAAAAGATTATTCCTACCTGTCAGACATCGTGTTGTTGTCATTGTTGCGAGTCAATGTTGGATTCGAAGCTGCTTTAAGTTTGCGGTGTGCGCTAATTGGTGGCGTCAGAGGGGATTTTAGCGGAGGTTGCCTTATTAAATGTGACGTTTCGGCATCTTTTCTCACAGTCGGTGATCTCAGAGAGCCCTTGCTAAGAACAGTAACATGCTTCGACATCATATGAAAGCTGCTCTTACCGACGGAACTTCTTTAATGTATCGTGTTACCGTGTGTTCCAACTTTATCGTAAGACCCAAAATCTAAGCTGTGCTCTGACTGAGAAGGTCAAAATGAGTATTGCAGCTGTAACTAGGCATGGGCCGTTACATTGAACCAAGGGTTAGAAACTTTACAGGACAAAGTCACTAAAGCATTAACAAAATGTTAAAGATGCCAAGAAGTGAATGATTCAGCTGACGGAAAAGCCAACAATTGGCTGCTATGCTAATTAGAAAACCTATTGAGGTCAACATGTAGAGTTTCGGTTTCAGCTCCGACTAATAAGGAAGATAAACTATGCAGGGCAAGGCGCGGTAGCATTAAAATAGCTGTCTGATGTTGGCGCAGCCCAAAATATAGCAAATCAGCGAGCCGGCGCAGCTTAAAATATAGCAAGCAGCGAGCCGCCATAAGTTTTGGATTAATTACTACCGAATCATGATTTGCGTTTTCTAAATGATGTATACACGTAGAGACAGCAAGTTTATGCGCATTAATGACGATATCGTTCTCCAGACGACAACGTTCTTGAGAGAAAGACGACGAGGTAGGCAACCTTACTTGTTTGATGTTTTCAGCGAGGTGCGCCGTTGGTGCTTCGGCAAACACTCGCCTCCGCTTGAGCTGTCAAGACTTTCCAGCTTTCCGACAACGTATTGAAGCAAGCATACTGCCGTTAGGGATAATTCGAATGGTCTTGGACTTGCCGTAGAATTAATTGGCCATGCGATAGTGTCCCTGTCTTTTGAGGTGAGGTTTTCTCACCTCAAAAGACAGGGAATTCTATGGGCAAAGACCTGACCTAGAACGCCTTGGTTGATGAGGTCAATGAGTTGGAGACCAGGATAAAAAGGATGAGGTCAGAGACAACGACATGTTGAAGTCAATAACGCAGTGGATTAAGCGCTTTGAGACCCACTCATCGCCGAGTACCGATGTCCCACGAGAAGTCTACTCACGTTTTACTCAGCGGGTATAACGAGAAAGAGGAGGACCTTACGTTTTGGCAGTCTTCAGTCGATGCAAGCCACGTGCCGAGTAGAACGCTCATTGCTTTGCGCACCGCGAGGGCTTTCTGAATGACACTCCTTGCATAATATATTTTGGAATTTGACTTGGTTACATAAGAAGCTATCGTTTAACCAAGACCTTATGATGACAACGCGCGTGCTTTTAGCCACGCATCAAATTCCGCCAAAGAATTAATTAGACGTTGTGAAAAACCAGAAAAAACAAGCAGTCTGAAATTTCTCTTGAGACTCTAGGGCTATAACTACCACGACTTCGTTAGATAGCTCATTTTGCGGTTTGGTGAACTTTCAGAGTGTTACAATCCAACACCTGATCTTCCATGAATGACGACTTAGCTTTGACATTATTTCAAGCTAAGCGCTGAAAATGTAACTTCGAGTCCGGGTTCAAAGTCACTGCTACCGTATCCAACGTGCCGTCAGTAACTACTACTTACTCATAAAGTGCCCATTACTTCTGATTTCAAATTGCAACAGCTTCTAGGTAGTCGATATAACGCAATGTAAGCGAAGCACGAGCACCACTTTGCAAGAGGCTACTGGCGCCCATAGAAGCTCTGCTGCCCTGCAACACGCTCTACATGAATGTATTACTTACCTTGACGGTCAAGGAAGACAAAGAAGGCCCGACTTAACGCCTTCTTAATGAGAAACAGCACCTCTTGCGCGACTAACTTAACGCGCTAGAGATTGCTCTAAGGGTTGGCCCTGGTTTTACAAGGGGCAACCCTCGTAGCTGCAATAAAGAAAATTAATACATGATTCACGAGATTCACAGTCGGATCAACTGTGATACATCATAGCACGAAGTTTTTAAACTGCCATAAAAGTTGCTACGCTTCTTATTGTCCTCCAGACTCTAACGGCCACTCAAAGAGCGCATCCTTATAAGTGCTTGATTCCACTGCTTGTGATCTGTACGGCGGGACTGTTAGCGCATGACCGCCCATACTCACCTCACCAGAAGCACAAGCACGTAAACAATGCTTTAGGGATGTGCTGGGGCGACCTCTGGACTAAGCCAATTTTGAGTCGTATACATTCGTTCAGGCGGTAATGTCGAAGATATGTTCTGGGAGCCCATAATTTGGTACTCCTTTGCCAAAGGATAAAGAAATTCTGTGGATCCTCTTGAATTGAAACTTTACTCGATGCACAAACTGCCTTCTTTCTGCAGTTCAGGTTGCTTCATTTAATAGTGATAAAAAAGTCCCCTCTTCACGTCAAATTACTATTACCTTGGCTATAGGGTTGACTTTATAGTTTTTTTAAAGCTAAATCGTCGAAGTCTCGTCGAGCATAAGCTACATTACCCCTCTGCATAAGGGTATACGGCTGAGATCAATCGTCATTTTGCGGTATGTTTGCCTTAAGCCCTCTGCGTGCAAAAAATATGTCTTACATTGCTCGATGAGGGCCATGAACCACTGTCATCTTCTTGACGATACCAACGGTCTTAAGAATACGCCCTGTGTCGTGTTAGTTTCGAAACGATATACACTGATGTCTACTTTGATGTGCTATGCTCGCTCTCAGCAAAATATGTGTCGCCTCACATAACCAGAAGGGAAGCTTTATTGACGCTTTGGGCTCTGAAAATTTTGTTCATCAAGAATTACATTTAGCTCTGTCCGCTACGAGCATTGCTTAGTATGTATGTAGGGGGGGGCTACTTCACTTCGTATGCAACGTCTGGGTCGAGCTCTTGATGCCTGGTTGGTAGCCATTTAAACTTCACAAAAGGCAGTGAGTGTTGTCTTATACGAGCATTGCCCAACCAATCCACATGTGGTGATAAATTAATAGGCCCGTTCTATCGACCTGACAACAGCCATGTCATCTATGACCTGGAGTGAGAACTATGTTTACGAGCGCCACTCAGAAGCTCAAGTGCTACTCCGCGGGTAGTACTAAGGACTATCCTGGCTCAAAGCTAGCCACGTCACCCAGTGAGAGCTGTGTTTTGTGTGCATCTCTTCATCCATAAAGTGCCATTTCACGCACGGTGATAAGGCTTCGTTCATTTTTTCTCTGTCAAATCCCATTCGTGCCATCACCGACATGCACCAAATGCTGCTTCCCACGAGCATCTCTTAGTGGGGTACGTGACACTCCACATCTCGATATCTGGTAGTTGAAACCATAAAAGTTCACTTTGACATTTCGTAAAGCAATGGTCTAATAAGGCAAAGGAAATCCCTTGCCACCGGCACTGCACTGCTGGAAGCAGCTGCCAAGTAGCAAAGTTGTGTGATTAGGTTACAAACTGTGCAACCTTAAGCTGTCGCAAAGAGATACTTCATTTATGACGAAAACGTACTTGCAACACAGCATACCACTGTTATACACTAATAAATTTTAGATGTTCGTAGTCTTTACAGATCATGCGTCGTTACGCACTGCAATATAGTCGTCTGATCCCTCAAATATAATGACCAAACGGCTCGAGTGGTACACATTCGAAGAAAACTTAAAGCCAGGAAACCATATTCCTGTGCTGAGGTTTCATCGCGTCCCCATATTAGAATCACCTGTGACAGATTAAATCAGAGCCGCGATGACAAGCAAATAGCTCTGCTAAAACGTCTGGAGCGTGATAAGCTTGACGACTCGGACAAGGAATTGTCGGTGTGACTTATCGTGAAGATACGTTGTTAATTTTGAGATAAGCCGGGCTGTTGTACTACCACAAAAACCATGGTAGATCGCTACGTGTCAAAAGTTTGTATTATAATTTATAGGATTCCCAATCTCCCAGCTGGTTTGAGTGTATGTAATGTTTTAAACGGCCTGGACATTCGCCTACTTTTAGTTCTACTGATGGTATTACAATCAAATGTTGTTGTTTAGTTTTTTTTTCAAAATAAAACAGACAATACTTTTATATAGAAGAACAGCTACCTTTTCATTTCATTTTTTGATCAATTCAATGCTATATAAGGCTAAAAAAGCTCAATTCTAAATGAAACATTTCCTAGTTCGATGCGCCATTTTAATATAATATACAGTATCGCATCTAGGATTACATACTTGAGCGGCCGCCTCGGTTGGAAACTGATGGATGGTACCCATGGCAGCTCGCTTGAGCTCGTATTAGAAGATCGCACTAATGAACTCAAGCGCTGCCGCATCATTTACTTCTATGACTGCACCAAGCAATCATATAAATTCAAAAACATTAATTCGACGGCTTTCATTCAAAGTGACTAATCTAGTAGTGGAAGAAGTAACCAAAAGTCGCGAGGATGTTCGAGGTACTCCAGAGTGCTAAGAATGGGCGGCCCCATTGTATACATGATGGCATTCTTTGTTCCGCTGAGTCAGCTCGGGTCCCATCGGATAACAGCGTCGTCAAACAAAGAGCATATAATCCGCGCGTGCTTTTATATAAAGAAGTAACCTTCCGTTTCACCGAGGGGTCAGTGATAGAAGCTGCGTCTTTAGAATTAGGGAAAGATTGGTCTTGAGCAGGGGAACGTCCAGCTGAAAAAGATAAATTAGTGTGGCTGATGCACACCATTAAAACCTAGCTGACAGCTTTAAAAAAAAACCCACTACTGGCTGTACAAACATGTGAACGAGATTACTGACTAGTAGCTCAAAGCTATGACAAATTACAGAGCTCAATGTTTCTAAATTAATGGCGGAAGTAAAAATTGGTATCGAGATCCAAATTGAAAACAAGATCATAATCACATCATTCGCTCAAAAGAAAATGGTTTGGATCAGGCTTTTCAATAACATATGTAAGAACCTAGACTCAAATCTCTAAAGGATCACAGAAATCTGAGTCCGAGTATTACATACGTTGTTGATGAGGCTGATAACCGATGAATTCTTTGTCAAAGTATTACTTAGAAGTGTCCCATCCGCTTTACTCCGATCGAAGAGAGGTTGATAGACTTACAAGCTTTGTGTCACCAGGCAATGGCCTTTGCCACTAACTAATGTAGCGAATCGAGACCTATAACACGAAGAATGCAATGAGTGGCAAGGTGTGGGTGTTAAACATACTATTCATGTCCGGAAATTAAATTGAAAGTGGAGTCTAGTGTATGCTTATGATAAGGTTAACACTGCGACGGAACTTGCACATACACCAATTACAAAAAATGATCGCCATGTTAATGTTCATGTCCGTATTAAGTATGTTGTATGGTCCACAACAACAAATAGAAATTTACTACTACATTCAATTGTGGTACCCCTCTCGAGTAGCTTATACCTAACAAAGTAAACGAAAAGCCTTAGTGGCGTTTAGCTGCCCGGCCATACAGCTATTTCGACCAACATAAGCTTCTGCCCGAATAGATTTGGAGACTTATCTGACCATAGTAACTTGTAGAGAACTAAGTCGGATCTCGAGACCTGATTAGGCTACCTAAGGTAGCACTTCGAGGCCGCGAAGACAATTGACCTTTTACGCCAGCATTGTTGAAAAGTGTCTTTGAAGCAATTTGTTTTAAAATTCTTCGCTGCTTTTGTGCAGCCACAAAATTTGCGCGGGTTCCGCAAAAGAAGAAGCCATCGTAAACTTACATCCGCCGCACACATGGAGCTTTTTTGAAGGGGTTAGGCCCAGACGACTATTTGCGCCAGCACAGTGCTTGTCATATGTACCGTGCAACGATCTTTTAATGAGACATTAAGTGGTGCTGAGAAAGCCAGCATCAGGATCCTTTTTGTAACATCGATTAAAAACTTCACTGTGCATCAGTTTTGCATTTTCAAAAATAGACAGGCCTCATGCGTCGTTTGCTACACTTTTAGCACTATAGCTCGATAAGGATCGTCATGGGTTAGTCATGTCATTCTACGTTAGGGCTCTCGGGGTTACCAAATGAAAATTATCAGCTCAAGACAAAAGGGTACCCGTAATCGAAATGCACTGTTGGAGACTCGAATTCGGTTCCAAGTCCATTGAGACCACGGACCGCGATAAATAGCCTCCCTATTGTTCCAATAAATGGCAAGATGGTATTATTATTCGTGAAGTTCAAATTTCGAAAACAAACTAGTCAAGCCTAATATGCATGTCGACGCAGTTTCCCGCGAGCCAGACACCATGTCAATATCTAGCGACAAACAAAATAGCCAAGCATACAGCATTGATGCATTTCTAATGCTCTTGATGCAGGACCTCAGCGCAAACAAGTCTGCCAAAGTCGAGCGGTCAAACTCGCAAGTGAGTTTGCTATACCATGGATAATATAAGCTAAAACAGCCCGAGTAATTGTTCGAAGTGACGAAGACATGAAGCAAATATACTCTTAAGGACAGATGAGTCTATAGTCATCGATAAAGAGAATATCTTTCATTTCGATTTCACCGCGCCCCACATGTATAAGTGAGTAGCTGATAGTGTGAGAGTTTTTGCGACTAGTCCAAGGAGCAAGATGCTGAGGAACAGCCTTCACGGAAGTCAATTTGCTCCATCAACCAGCAAAATCCAAACGTATCGCCTTCCTAGCCAAGTCTTTCGGTAACCTGAGCATAAGCCGATAATAAATAACTGCTTAGAGGGGGTAGCTAGCCTTATCAGCAGTGCAGCCATATTTGTGGCAAGCGATAACCCATCAAATTCTTTTGTATTGCCTTACTCAGTCAGCCACAAGGTCCTTCATGACACCTAAGATTCCTTTTAGTATCGTATCGTTGTGTTTTTTGACAAGCTGTGCTATCCGCGTCCTGTCTGCATCTTTACCACTCGCTTGCAAAGCTTTGTTACCCGCTCTTGATACTTACTTGACAAATACAATGTCGTGAAAGCATTAGCGATAATTTTTTCCTGTATTTAAAGCGATAATTGACCGAAATTTTAGCGTGATTTAGCAGCTGGTACTGCCAGCGGGCTTGAGTACTAGCCAAAAAGTTTAAGAAATCTATATTCGGGAAGATTATAGACCTCTACTACTCGAATCCCTCTTGAAAGGAGCCAAATGCATATCAGGGGCTCACCAAAGCTCTGTTGCGCGTAAATTTCGTGACTAGCACGTACAATCTAATCCCGCTACCATTTTAGGATATGTGCTTTTCTTGCTCCGATATGCTCAGGCTAAAATCATACGTACCCATGTCAAGAACAAGGAACGATTGTGCTGCCAACATCCTTTAGTTTCACTGCCACGTCAACGGAACATTTTAAATTGCTATGTCAACCAGTCGAATCAAATATGGCTTGCTTCCCTTACTTTTAAGCATTAGTAGACTTGTTTTGGTTGATCGCAATCATTCGCCGATGCGCAAGCGCACCATAGTCTATCAATACTCAAGATGGTCTCTCATAGCTTCACGCGCTTGCAAGCATTTTCTTACCGTTGCTGGCTCCTCTTTCGAAAAATGTTAATTTCTCAGGAGTTAAATGCCCATGGGATAGCTTTAATTATCAGGGCGCGCTGCTCTTACGGGGAATTGAACATTAAAGGTTCACTAAAAGAATTCGTCCCTCTTTGAAACAATCCTTTGCCTCAAAGCTCGCCGAAAGATTTGTTGCATGAGTTTGCACTGTGTTCTTAAGGCACAAATTACGGTAAAGTAGTTTTACGGGTTTTAGCCTATGTTTTCTCACGAAAGCGAGTGCATACACCACGTACACCTGATCTTTCGCGATCACAATCACTGTAGTGGCAGACTGAGTCCGGAAAAGAGGATTAATATATTGTGTCCTATACTTCTTACGTTTCGCTGGCTTGGAGTCCAAAGTAAATGTTCCGACGGGTTTACTGCCGAGCCTGCCCCAGAGCAGAAACGTTGCTCGTACGACTTAAGTGCCGAGCCTGTAAATGCAGCTGCTTTTGCAAGCCTAGGACAGCCATTATGTCACTCAAGCAGCACATACTGCGCGTTCGACAGATGAGGGAATGTCGTGCGATCCATCCTAAATCTTTCAGAGGGCTTATTTAGACATTCTACCCGCATAGGTGTAGGGCTGATTATTAATTGCTGGGATTTTACGGTAGCAATTTTTGGTCAAAGTGTGCAAAAGAATGTATTCAGTCTAAGAAAGTATTATATGTGACTATATTTGCAATCGTAATGAAGTAGAGATATGAAACTGGTGGGTTCATAGCTCCTTTTTCTCTACACGTAAAGCCGTTCACATACCTTTCATCATATAAATTCAATGAATAGATCCATGACCCTAACACGAATCCTTGTTGCAACATTCCACTGGTTGTGCTCACGATACACTTCCTTAAAAAGGTTTCTTGCTTGCCTCACGACGAATTCTTTGCGCTATGAAGGAAGTGCAGAAAGAAAGCTTCAAACTCGTGATGTCGTGTCGCTGTCTTACGAACTTTAATCAACCGACTCTTAAAAGAGGATTTTAATGATCAAAGATGCATGTCGCCATTGCTGGATCGCACTCCGACACGATTGTTAATACTGTCACAGACAAACAGACACGTGCGCCAATTGTCTCTTCTCGCTAGCAATCCGTCACCCAAGTGCCTGCGATGCGTGATACATGAACGGTGGAGCGATGGGAAGCATTCACCAAATACCCTCAGACAGCAAAATGGAGATAGTTTGAACCCAGTTGGCGTTATCAATAGTATAAAAAAGAAAGGAATTGTGTGAAGCTACATCAGGATTGTTGAGCTGACGCTTAGATGAATGGAGAAGGGAACGGTCGCTTAAGTAATGAGTACACACTTTAGCAACCGCGTAGAGACACGCAAGCACGACACAATTGCTGTAAAAGGGAGTGCGCAAGAAAGAAGAATTGCGCTTGAAGCCGCCATATACATGTACATAAAAAGTCACAGAATGGTCGTGTGTCTAATATTTCCCTGTTGTACTAACTTATTGGTCAACAACATTCTCAAAGTTGTTTACCGGTATCCACTCGAGACAAAAACCTTTGTTAAATGGCACACAGCGTGACATACGCGTTTTGCATCAAGTGAGGACTGTTCTGCACGGGTCGGTCCTGGCTGTTTTATATAGCAAGCCTGGAAACGTTGTTCTGATCGCTTTGCCTATGCATTGTAAATTGCTAATTATGCGATGTAGCAGTGGTGACTGTCACAAGCACGTGCGTTGTTGTCTCTTCTTGCTAACACGGGACGGCAACTTACATCGGATGGCATGCTCGATTAAATGCCGTTGATGCATGCTATACACATGGCTGGCGTTCCTTACGTACCGGTACCGATAAGGCTGTAGTATGTAGGAAACGACGTTGGCAAAGAATATCCACGTGTCGAGGTTGCACGCATTTCTTTAATGCAAAAACGAGCCCAGTACACGTGCATGTTTAAGACCATTCACTTAACCTTCCGAACGAGGCTTTGTGCGCCATCTTTGCTCTAACAACCTGCCACTTACAATACCGAATACGTCAAAACCATTTCAGCGCTTTCAAAGGCAGGGCCGATCGTTGGTCTTACGATCCGTTTGTCAATGTTGCGGTAAAAGTCACTTCCACCGACGTCGATTCAAGATGAAGTTGGTACCTCACAAACGCAAGGACCTTGAACCTCAGCGTCGTGCAAGCCCCCACTCCCATCAAGTGCGTACTCGCACGTCCGGCAAAAAATCCAAAACGATGGTGCTTTCTCGAAGTTACCTCTTCGACAGTTTCCGCGCTTTGGATTGGCTCGCGTCACTCTGCTGTCGACCAATCACGTTACGTCTGTGGGACGGGTTGCACTACTGGTGTCCACATGCTCATGCGCGATGAACTCACTAAGTAATAGATTTGACAAGACCCTCGAACATGCAGACCATTGCCGACTGGATTACGACACTGCAGCAACACCATCTTGCTTCTTCCTATGCCAAGACTGATTTTTCGGATAGTGACTCTGACACTCGGAGCTGCCACGACGTCCAGTGCAAACCCTCAATGAAGTACACACAACGTCGTCGGAGAAGGACAGCTCCTATCAGCATACCTGCCCATAGGCACTCACAAAGCATCGACGAGAGTCCCGACTTGTCTTACTACGCTGAAAGGCATTTATTGCCCGGCAAACTTGACATAGGAGAGCTGGATGACGACGACCTTATGTTTGATTGCAATTTCGCATTTTTTCGTTCGCAGCATGGGACCTTGCATGCACGCACTCGTAAGCGCGACACCCATTCTCAGAGATCCGACGTGATCGCTTTGACACCTGCCTACATTATGCACATGGACGGATCAGACGACGAAGACATTTTTACGACGGAGCTCTAAGTCATGTAACCCAATAGTAGACTATAGTGAGAATAGGGTACTTATCAACCCTGGCAATGTATTAGTATTTATACAAACCGGCCACTTTTACAGTAATTAATCGTGTACTGTCCGACGGCGTCATCGTACATGGACCGACGGATGACCGATCGATGCGCCCTTATCGTGCTGACGTTGTCGGCCGGATTACTACCACCATTCAAGCAAAGCGATCCGACGGATTCACATGCAGATTGAACAAGTACCTGTACCGTAGCAATTCCCTGTCTGCCTTTACAGGTACGTACTGTGTATTGTCCAGAAAAAAGGAAGATTCGACAGAGCGTGCGTCGGCAGGAAGTACAATCGTAGTTGGCCATCATAATGATCTGCGAGGGGAAGTAGTGCTCGTGCTTGGAGGCTCGAGTGGATACTTTAACGACCTTCGTCACCACTTTGCGGCTACTTCAGCCAATCGCATCGAAGATTGATTACTTTTGACCAATCGTGTCAACGAAACCTCACCTGCCACGATCGTTCAACCAATGACTGGGCTCGCTGCACACGTGTGCAACATTGTGTGCGCTCCGCCCGGCGCTGTCACTCGCGCCAGCCTAGACTGCAACCGACACACACTCTTCGACAGACTGCTTTCCGAGCTTTGTTGCCTCAGTCTACAATTGGCACAGTACCACTGACGTTCCACTATCTTCTAGCACCAAGCCCAGCATGCCTGCTCAAAGTCTGCCGTCGTGGGCATCCATTCAAGCTTTGCCTAGCGTGATCAAACCTTTCAACGACGAGGATTCACTGTACCTGTCCGGAGAAGAGACCGACTGTGACTCGGAGAGAGGCAGTGACACGCTCAGTCGCGAAGACCAGCAGCTCATGTCGAGCTTCATCCGCCTTCATCAAGAGCGTGCTAGCAAGACACTTAACTGTCGGGTAGCACCGCGTACTGGTGTACGTACCACACCCTTGTCAATTCCAGCACAGACACACAAGTACATTGCGACTTCTTCCAAAGGATGGGTCTGGGATCAGGACGACGATGAAGATGAGAGCGTCCAATGTTCATGCTGCAGTCATCAGAGCATACAGCATCGGTCAGCCACGTATCCTACCGTCTCTACGGTCAGCGACCTCATGTTCGACCTCGAGTTGTAGGTACCCCTGGATAGTATTATGTATGTAGCGCTCATCTACTATAAAAAGAGAAGTCCGCATTGATAAAATGAATGCCAACTTATGACCGTACCCGAATGCCATTGCTTTTGTTGTACTTTATCACCGCACTCTGTGCATCGCAATTTACATGCTGCGTGGTCCCCGCCGTCGGTGATTATGAGATTAATTTATGCGATGGTGGCATCTGCCACCATAATCAGCAGTGGTTAGGGCGAACTGCAAAATAGATGGGCAGCCAATAATTGGCTAGTTAATTCCGTCTAATAACGCAATAGAAGGTTGAATATTAAAGGGTGCTCGGCTCTCGCAATTATTAGCTATTTGCGTCGGAGAAACGTTACTTTCTTGCCTGCGCTTTAAAGTGCCAAGTAGTTTGCCTCGATGGCCTCTATCGGTAAATTACAGACATTTAATCTATCTCCCTTTTAATTATAGACAGCCAATTATATCATGCATTGGCAGTCTTCGATTAGGCACATTTTCGGGCCAAATATCTTAGAAGCTTTATTTCTCTGTCATGTTCAGAAAGTAGTATTTGTGCATTAGTAAACTTTTAAGCGCTAATTCAGGTATGTTATCGCCTCTTTTTAAATAAGTAGTGGTTGACTGGCCCAGTAGATGGTCACGGCCAACCTCATGTTTCTATTTGCATCTTTTTAAAAAAGACGAGATCTCGAAGTCACCCTAGCACGCCAAGTTTGTGAGCGGGCTTTCGCCAAAGGGATCCGCTATTTCCGGGTCTTTTCGCCCTGTTTAAAGCGCTCCTACTTTGTTATCTTCGGTTTGTTTACCAAGATTTCTCAATCAAAATTCTGGACAGTACTCATCACTTTATCAACTTTGTTGCCGATGTTACTGGTCTTGTCAACGATTTTAACCAGGCACATTATCTCGCCCGTATTTAAGGTTGTTGCACGGAAATCGGCATGCAATTAAACATTGATAAAATAGTAACATTTGCATTTCGTTCCTGGACGACTCCGACTTACTACACAATTTACACAGCATCGGACCTCGAGGTTTAAGCAAAGAGGAGCACACTACACTTCTGGGTGTTTTTTTATGATCCCAGTGCCGGCCAAGTTTGTAGCTCAACCAACAGCTTATTCGGCGCTACTGAGAACGAGTCAGTCCTCTCCCCAACCCGTTCATCCTTGCACAAGCTGCCTTCGACTTTGCTCTTCAAGGTTAAGACGTTAGTTTAAACTTTCTATATAGGCTTCTTCAGACCCCGACCTCTACATCTCGTTGGAAAGTGTACCGAGCTATCGGCAAAGCGCACTTTCACTATGATATTCTAATTTTATGCCTAAGCTTGTTTACACCAATACGGTTACTACTAACCTAACTTGGCCAATATGGAACAATATTTTTCTACGCTTGACTTATGGACGAAAAAGCCTGGCATTACTTCGCCGTGAATGTTGTCAGTATCTTTCACATCACTGAATCGTATGGATTTCTTAACAGTGTTTTGGTTGGATACCCAACACCTTAAACCTTCGAGAGGTTTTCTCAGGGTGTATGCTTGTCTCTTACTCGAGTAATTGAGAGCCTGGCGACGAGAGAAAATCTACCTGCTCACTATGGCACGTTTGCTATTCACCCGGCTCTTCTGGCTACAATGATTTCTGCTTTCTATACATGAAAATCCGACCAATACGACATTGTTGATGCAAATAACGATCTACTTCGCCGCCTTCTTCGCGCGAATTAAAGCCCCCAACTTTATTTATAGTCGTTCAATTTTTTTACGATTCCGCACTGCCCATTTATAGCTGGTCTACATAACGACGACTACAACATCATATTTTCCCCGTCTTTCCAAATTTGCTGTTGCGTTTACGGCTATTTGAGCCTGAAACGCCTCGACATTTCCTTTGATTTTGTTATACAGCAAAAAGTATTTGGCGGCTCTTCCTTCCCCCGATCGAATGGATATTTGCTACTATTATTTGCTGGGAACACGCGCTATTTCTCGTCGACATAATTGTGCGAAGTTATCGCCTGCATGGGCATAAATAACTCTGCATTCAAACTTTTCACATCTTTCGGTGCCGTGTTCTCCGGACATTATGGATAACCCGGTACAAGGCAACATACATTACGCCTCTTGGCCAATTCACAAGCGTTTTTTGGCGGTGCTTAACAATAATACGCTTTCATCTACAGCGGCTCTTTAATGTTCATACGTGCTCACAGCTTGCAAACTCGCTCTGGTACAAGTTTTATCTAGAATCTTTCTAACAAGAATTGAATCAGCACTTTCTTGAAGATCCATTTGCCATGTTCACCAATGGCTAACATTTGGCTTCATTCGACTCGGCCTTTGTGAATTTCGGGCACTTTGCCAATGTTTAAGGACAATATTTCCCCTGAATTGGAAAAGCGAAGGTAAGTCTGTTTTACTTCACGCGGATGTGAAGTTATTTTTGTTTGCGATGATCGCAATAATTCACAATTTTACACTTTTTTACGCTTAATAACTTCATAAGCTTCATTAAAATTTTCGCTCTTTACACTTCTTATGCTTTAGTAACATTATTGCGCTTCTTCGCTTCGAAAGCTTCATAAACTCTACTGCATTTTCACACCTTATAAGTTCTATAACCTCTATAACGCTATTCGCTTTATCAGCTTCACACGCTTCATTGTGCTTTGAGTTTTTATATTCCAAGTAGGGAATATAAAAACTCAAAGCACAATGTTTCGCATTCCCTACTTGGAATGCGAAACTTAACTTAGCCTCGGCGTCTCTATTGTTAAAATCGCACGCACTTTCAGATCTTTCCTCGTGCGGCTGCAAGGTTACTTCTTTTGAAGAGGCGACCGCTTTTGCGATACATGCCTGTCATCTTTCAAAACCGGCGAGCTTTACACGCTTTATTGCGCTTAAAGCTTCTCATTTCCCATCGGAATGCAGAATTGATTTAGTTCTTTGCTTGCGCGGTCGCAAGATTACTTCTATTCCGGGGTGACCGCTTCCGTGATGCATGCCAGTCATCTTTCGAAATCGGCGGGTGCACTTACTTTCGACTTTTGCGCTTTCAAGTCATCACAAATATATACCGACTTTTTCTGCCAAAACGCAATTTCAAGACTTAAGAGACGTAGTTAAGATTAAGAGGATAATGACACTCAACTTGGACGATAAAACACACTTATTCGGTTTTATTACTTGTTAATTTAGTAAAGTACGCGAGTCGAATCGTTCTCCTAAAGGCAATAAAGGCGACTTCCACACAAGACGCGCTTCATCAGCGCCTTGCGAAGCGAGGGCACGGGTGCACAGCCTTGGTCTTGCCTTGACGTATACTCCAGCTCTAGAAATCCGACGCGATTCACCCCACCTTCCTTATTGTCTTCCTTTTCCCAACGAACAGGTAATTTCCACCCTGGAATCCCCGGTTCGCCTTGAACGAGCGTAAAGCTCTGATTCAGCCAATTCTCCCCTGGTTCGCCAATTGCTAATTCCACCAAGACCTTGGTCATTTCGCGCTCATCATAAATGGACAAGTTAAGTGCGTAACACCGCTCGGGGACCATCGGATTCATGATATTCAGCCAGCCTAATGTATGGGCACAAATCTGTTGCTCTGGTCTCGACATTGCGTCAAAAATCCGGTAAAACTGATGCACATCGATGAGTCGCGAGAACAATATACGCGCCGTTTCCGGTCGAGCGTGAAACGTGGTGGGCATACACGCAATGATATTGGCAGCTTGCTCGCACGACAGCCATCGATCACAGATGGCCGATTCAATCTGTACCAGTTTCAAGCCCACATTCTCTTTTGTCCCGCAGGTCACGGGAAAAGTCGCAAAAGGGTCTGGTTTCACGTCACGCATAGTCATGTGTACCTCCCTTTCCCCTCCCTCACCTTGCGGGGGTTGACGTAAGCCTCTTGCTCGCTGAGCGCGCGTCGGCCCAAGCGCGACCACTGCTTCGGGCAACAGGACATCGATTTGCAGCAAATCAATCAGCTGGTCAAAGCGTCGGTCACTAATCTGCGTCGTGCCCCGTTTCGGCCGGGTAGTGCTGACGTAATCAAAACTCAATTTCCCACGACTGGGCAACGCGTGAAAGAAGGTATTGGTCAGCACCATTTGATGGCCATCGAGGTCTTCGTTGCGAAAGTTTTCCCAATTGCCATGTTGGGACGTATCGGCACGCCCCGAGCGCAATTTCGAAAACAACTTTTCACTTTGCGCAACTTCGGCCAATTTCGTCACGGCAATGCGGTCCTTGTGTTTTGCCAAGTCGAACGCATAGTGCGCAGTGGGGTTTCCAAGCACCACCGAGTACGCGCTGCCCATGCGCGCTTTCAACCGACATCGTTGCATCAACGTCAAGGTGCGTGCCACGAGACTCTGGGCTTCCTTTGTCGTGAGCATTTGCGGCAACATGCACGCAATGGCGTCGAGTTTCGTGCTCTCGGGTTTCAAGTAATGACACGCTTCCAACACATCGTGCGCTTGCACGGCACTCAATCGGATTTCCGAATCGTACATGGCAACATGGAATAAATCGTCTTGCTCGCTCTTGGACGTGGCAACTTGCGTGATGTTCCGAATTAAGTGGGCCAACCCCACGCGCGAGATCTTGCCCTGGCGAAACGCTTCGTCGCTCGTGGCAAACGACTCGCGGTCATAGACAAAATCAATTTCCAACTGCCCGGTTTCTGGAATGACCCACGGCGACTGCGTCGAGGCATCCAAGACCGACACTAGCGACGTCCGCCCCGTCGCGTCTTGCTCGCTTAGTAATTTCCACTTAATGCGGTCCAACAATTGGCCTTTCATAAACTCGACAAATTCATATTCCTCCATTTCGTCATCGCCACTGAGGTCGTACGTCGCAATCGCTTGCGCAATTTCCTTCTCGGTATAATTCATAATCCCCAGCAATTGAAACGCTTCGGCCACCTCGTCGGCATCAATCTTCCCCGACTCGTCTTGATCCATGAGCTGAAACATGGCGTGGAAAAAAAAGGCACTAAACTCGCCTTCTGCAAGAAAGCCCGAGCCAGTGTAGTCGGCGTTCGCAAGCATGCGCGTCAAGCTCTCGACGTGGGGCGTCAAGCCAATGTGCGTCAAGACCGTCAAGAGTTCGTCGACGTCGACGGTCCCCGACTGGTCGCGGTCGACGTTAGCAAAGAGCGCATCCAATCCTCGCGTTTCCAACGTCGTTTCTTCGCCACTCGGTTCCCCCCGCGGAAGGATTCCTGCGCCTTGATGGTGTTCAATCACGAGATTCTCCTTTTTAATCAACGTAATCAACTTTTTCGGTCCTTTGACGGGTTTGTACGCCACGCGCAAAAAGCGCCCGCCTTTCCGCGTCGTGGCAAACCGAACGAGTTCCATGGCAATCGTTTTGTCGTACGGATCCCGTAGATTGAGCACGTAACGCCCTGCAGGCTCTCTTGGGTTAAAGACACTGGTGGACGTAGCGGTAAACATGGGGAGATCTTGGACCCGAAAGTCCGCGTGAAGCGGCTGGCGGGGGTCGGCGGCGCTGAGTGGTAAGAGGGTGGCACCCAAGTTGCACGCATGGAGTTCAATCGTGCATCCGAGTTCGGATTGATTGGCACACACTGCGGCCATGAACAATTGCCCTCCTTCTCGTCCAATGTTATTGCCATTGAGCTGGAGGACACGAAGCGTCGTATTGAACCGAAGAGCATTGGCCAAGACCAGGGCCCCCTTGACTCCAATACTATTGTACGACAAATCTAATCGTTCGAGCCGGTGATTGAACCGCAACGTTTCCCCAAACATCATGGCGCCCGCATCGGCACACGCATTGTACGCAAGTTTCAGCTCGCGCAACGTACGATTGTCCCGTAACGACTTGGCCACGGCAAGACTGCTTTCAAGCCGAATGTAATTCCACGACAGGTCGAGATGCACGAGGACGGGATTCACGTGCAACATGTTGGCAATGGCTTCGCCCCCCGTGATGAAATGGGGCTGCACGACATTGAGCGTTTCGGCTTTGCCAATGCTATTACGACTCAGGTCCAGTCGTGTGATGGACTGATTCTTGGTAAAGGCCGTCATAAACGCTGCACACTCGTGGTCATCAATGTCGGCATTGTCCACGTGCAAGGTCTCGAGCGTACACGTTGCAGAGACAATGTACGACTCGAGGGTGCGGGCACTTTTGAACCCAATTTCATTCTGCGAAATGTCCAGGCGACGGAGGTTTTTTGCTACATGGTCGCGACTGATTGCGAGTAGCAACGTATTCAAGCCATCGTCAGTCAGCCGATTGTCGCGGACACTAATCTCTTCGACGTACGGTAACTTGTGCGTGAGGGAAGTGGCAAAGCTTGAAATGGCTTCGTCGCCAAGCGATTGGTAGGAAAAGTCAAAGACTTTGGTCGGTCTCGACCGAATGAGGAAGGGTACAATCGCGTGCGATGTGCTGGCACACGACGCCAAAAAGTGGGCTCGCGGAGACAAGTGATCACGGACTGGGAGCTGCAAGGGATTGTCAATTGCGGGTGAGATTCGAGAGACAAGGTGTGGTGGAGTCAAGTGATCATTGATGGTTTTCAATTCAAGAGAAGAGGGGTACATGGGAACAAACGTGCTTCTGCCATCAAAAGGAGCTTTGTTGTCGTGAAAGGGTGGTACATCGGTACCACGTGCCCCACTAGTGGCATCCTTTTGTTCGATAAACAAATACGGCCGCGAATAAAGTTGTCGATACTGCGCGTAAAACGTTTCCTTTGCACTTGTCCCAAAATAATCTCGATGCAAAGTCGCTTCGTCTTGGGACGATTGGCCATGAGGCACCGCTTGTGCATGGTATCCATTTAGTGTCAAGTCGTGGTTGTAAAATGTACCCAACGCTTTCATATCAACGTTAGCGCGTACTTCTGTTGCTTTGTCTTTATTGACCACGTTTCGTTTCCTACGCTCTGGCATCAACTCTGCATGTGACATTGCTTTCGATAATTTCCGCTCGCATTTGACCATCAAGGTCGACATTGAGTCATGGCGCAACATTCGAACCACCGGACGTGACGCCACGGTTTCGGTACACTCGTCCTCTTCTCGAATTACGTCATCTGCTACCTCAGCATCAGTAACCAACTGCATGGTACGTACATACCGTCGTTTCGTCGTTAATGGTCGGAGGTCTGCTGGAAGCACGATCGGAGCTTCCATCGCACATGGCTCTGACGGTAACTTTGACACTGGCGCGGTCTCACCAAACGTGTTGCTACGTCATCACCAGGTACGAGTTAGGTTACAGAATGTAAACACAGCATTGTTCCCTCTTACCGGTACCACGATACTTTACTACTACGCTTTTCAGGACGATGACATTGTTCTTTTACAGAATAACCTGCGTCATCGCGAAATGTACCCTTTTGCATTGTTGCAAATGGCTACATTTAACGGGCGCGGCGGTTCCACGTGGTGTACCGTACATCAAACGCGGTGGGATCTTGAAGCGTCGTAAGCGATGGCTCCTGCGGATTCCTTGACGCTAACACTCGACGTCGTAGTGAATCGAGCAGGCATTATTGATGTTTTGGCCCTTAAAGAGGTGACGCAACGTCTTTGTGACCATCTGAATGACGAATAAACTTACGTGAGGTCCATTGTAGCTCATTGTACGAGATGAAGCCTTGACGCAAGTCGAGGCGACGTGTGCTCAGAGCTTGGCGTCGTTGGAGATTCTCTCCTTGTCACACAACCGATTGACGTCACTGGATTCGTTCCAGTATCTTGTCAACCTCGTCGAGGTCGACACCTTGTGGATAGAGTGTGTCACACATACGTTTCAAGACTAATTTGAATACTTTGCAGCTCAATGTGAATTTTAACCAAATCAAGACGCTCGATTGTCTCCAGGTAAAGCCTACTTTTACTAAACTTATTTTTTTATTGTGACATTGTGGGATGATTGTAGTGCATTGGACTTGAAAAGCTCTTTCTTGCTAATAATTGCCTCGTTGATCTTTCTCCACTGCGAAAATTCCTGAAATTAAATACACTGTCCGTGTATGGAAATCGAATCCTTGACCTTGACGCAGCGTTGCACACTTGTCGGAGTTTACCAAAGGTATGCGCAACTGTCAAGTTCTATGACTATGCTAACCTTTTGCAATTCAAATCGCTAGCTGCGATCGTTGGACTTGGGTGGAAATCCGTGTTCCAATGTCGAGGGGTACAAATTTCGAGTTCTCAGAGCGCTCTCGCGTCTTGAAACCTTGGATGGTGATCATTTGACGCAACTTGACAAAGAATTGACGGAAAAGTTCTTTGCTTTGGTGTCCCAAAGTTTGGTAGCAGACAATAATCGGATGATTGGTGCCCGACCAGTGACTGCACCTGCTGGACGAGGATACTCAGCAACCACGTTCTCAACTGGTATACTTTGACCGTCATTCTATCGATGAACCAATACTGACTTGTTGTATGCAGGCACTGATCCGTTTGCGAGTCGTCTCATGCCCCGAGGCAATGTTCGCTTGTTTCGCGACGATTTTTTCAATAACAATCCAATTTTATTGGAATATTTGGCTCAAGATGCTGGAACAGTACCAGTTTTGCACGAAAGAAACGACAATATTGACAATAACGCACTGCAATCGAAGTTTGTCGATAAAATGCGCACTGCGAATCCTTTGTCAAAACGCGACATGGAAGCGACAAGTGCCGATGCAGAAGATTCGGCCAGTACAAGTAGATTGACTCTGTCCTCCAACCCTGTGACGTCACATTTAGAAGTTGACCCCTCGGATCCCAATATTACAATCCGGAAATTGCTGAAACATATTGAGATTCTAATGGTGATATTGCAATATTTTGAAGCATTTAGTCAACAAGCTAATTGGGGATTATTATTGATTTGGAAATTTGGTCAAAGTATAAGAATCGTCAATTCGATGGAGTCAATGATTCATTAGGGGAAGAGATCAAACTATTGCAGATTGAGAATAACAATATTCCACTTCTTCAAGAGCAGATTCACGACTTGAAAAAGCAAGTCGCACGACTGGAAAGCGATCCGGGGAAACGGAACATAGACGCAGCAATAACTTTGCAATCAGTAGCGGTACCGTCCATCGTTTTGAATCACCAATACCACAATACTTTTGACCTTCAGCTTGACAATTATTGGTAGCAACAAAACGCAAGTTTACTGCGGGAAAATGCCCGATTACGAGAGCTGCTAAAGGAAAGAAACGACTTCAAAGACGATACAATAAATGCAGAAGCCTGCACATTCCAGCGATTATCTCATTCACCAGTACGTACAATTCTTTGCTTTGATGAAACTATTGCCAACTTATGGTTGTTTATTCAACTAGCTACTTGATGAATCTGCTCTTATTGACGTGGAACTGACTGAATTGATCCTTCAAAATGAAATTTCATTGGAACTCATTCGCAATGTACGCAATTGCAAAAAAAGTGACAATAAAGTTTGATTGACCAAAAAATGTACGAAGTAGGACATTAAAACCACTCAAAAAGAGTGGAACGACGAATACCAGCAAGCAAAAAGCCGACAACCACGCCCTCAGACGTCCATGGGACTCAATACCAGTCCATCTAGCTTGTATAATTCGCAGGCGCAATCAGGTATTGTGTCAAAACGACGCTTCGTGGATTGCACCAATAAGTATTGCTGACCTGTACCGTGCAGCAAGTCAAGCTCGCCGCCTTCACACGTCAACAGGCTTCCGTCACGGCCCCAATGCGCAACTGCTGCAACCACTATCATCTATTGCTCCTTCCACCAGCGCTCGTAGCCCTACGAAGAATGCATCGGCAACCATTCTTACCTTGTAGAAAGCGCAACGTGTCAATAAACACAATACCATTTCGTTTGGCCACAATACTTGCGAAAAGATACAAAACACAATACATTGTCGTCCACCTTAAAGCCACGTTTAAACACATTACGAGGTTCCAAGAGCTGAAGCCTCTGGCCACGTGCCGTCCTCTAAGACCGGCCAGTTGGTCGCGTTTCGCTCGTGTTCCGGTACTAAAATCTCGCGTGTGCGCATGTCCACTTGCGAGAGTTCTACCCATCAACAGCACAATAAAATCCAGTCATCTCACAATATCATAATACCTTCTTCTACCTTCGTACCTTGCAAGGTGAAATTAAACAACGCAGGGGCCGGTGCGTTATTTGGCAATTTGAGCTCTTTCTGTCGAAGCTCGTCAAAGAAGGGATGTGCGGCGGCTTCCATTGGCTTGATACGTCTAAAAATCCAGCATAGATAATAAAATTCAATCCGTCAGCATTCACTACACAAGCCAATAATTTCTCAAAAGCTATAAAAGGCACCCACCGTTCCGGGTCGTAGACGAGCATCTTAGCGAGCAAGTCAATGGCTTCCGGAGGCGTCCGAGAGCGAAAGATCTTGCTCCACGAATGAGCTTTAATCTGTGGAAACTGAAACTCCGTGTAATTGGGGTTCATGGCTTCAATCTCCTCCCGCTGGGGGGTCCCGAGCACTTTGATGATCTCAACCAATTGATCCACACCGCTTTCTCCTGGAAACAGAGGCTGGCCAAGCAATAATTCGGCACAAACGCAACCCAGGGACCAAATATCTACACGAAAGCAATCGCATCCAGTCACAATAAAAAAAATTGTTGCTTCAATAACGTAAAAAGCAACAATAACAATACCAATTGCAGTCGTATAATCTGTGGCCCCAAAAATGAGCTCGGGAGCGCGATAGTAACGCGAACAAATGTACGAGACATTGGGTTCATTCTTCTGCAAGACTTTGGCACTGCCAAAGTCGCACAATTTCACCACATGCGACTCTGGATTCAAGAGCAGATTTTGTGGCTTAATGTCACGGTGGCAAATGCCCGTCGAGTGAATATACGCCAACGAGCGACAAATCTGATAGATATAGAGTTTCACGAGCACAAGGGGCATGTATTGCTTGGCCTTTTGCAAAAGTCGTGCCACGCCGTAGACCGTATCGGGGATGAACTCGAGCACGAGGTTCAGATACAATTCGTCGGATTTTTCCCCATTGCAATAAAAACAATGTTTTAATTGCACAATATTCACATGGTGCAATTGCCGCATAATCTGCAATTCACGATTCTAGCAAAATCAATGTTTGCCACCAATTAAAATCTAAAGATTCGCCCAACACGTCGTCCAGCCACAAGCGCACCTTAAATCGCTTGTCTTGCAACACCTTCTTGATCGCGACGATCTCACCCGTTTCTTCGACCGTGGCCTGGAACACGACACCGAACGAGCCGTTGCCAATGATCCGCTCGGCCGAGTAATGAATTGTTTTGCCCTACCAAAAATCCAACAAGTGAAAAAAAGCCGATAAAAACAATTAAAATCAAATCCCAATCCGCCTACATCCGATAACGTGTGGGCCGAGTCGCCGACGGTAATGCCAGTGCTCTCGTTGCGCATGTCCTCCTCCTTCTTCGTCGTCGATGGCGTCGTTTGGACGGTGGCGATCTCGTCGTCGACACTGAGCTGCCGCAACGACGGATCTTTCGATGCCGTCGCCGGATGCTTGGAGGCGTCGCTCATAGCAAGGCTTTGATTTTTTTGGGAGCTTTTTGTAGATAGGGGTACGACGACACGATACTGAAACCAAGTGACTTTTGGGGTTACTTGAATTGATCCGACGCAGCGATTGGATCAAAGTAAACCAATCCGGATGAGAAAATCGATGCTTCAATTAGGATTTTGATTTTGATGCTGAAAATAGTGACATGAGAAGTTGCCATAGATTTTTAGATGAAACCTACTTGGATATTCCCACTATCGCTGGCTGCTACGGGATGATGTCGATCGGATAAAAGCTAGACGGCCTTCGCTCTCACTTCTCATCCTTGTACGATGCGTACCGCTTCCACCTCCCGTCGTCCTTGGGTATTGTTCGCAGGACTCGGTAGCGCGCTCTTTGTCCGTGACAAAAATCTCGTCACTGGCCAATCGGATTCGTGGCTGCCAAGTGGAAACTATCCGTCCCCGACCCTTCTTCTCAATGCCACCAACGAGCAATCCGATTTTTGTAACCCTCGTCATCTCGATCTCTTACGTGCTCACCCCGTGCCGACCAACGCGTGGTGGGGCAACCTCATCACGTGTGATGCCACAACGAACGCAACCAGCCCCATTTGGTCGAATCCGTATGCGATCAGTGTCGAAGATTCCGGCGCGTATGGCTTTGCGCTCAGTTATCCGTACCGTAACCGCTTTTTTGGCGGCGTGGTGGATAATGTGGCCAAATATTATGCCCATCCAAAACGGAATGAAATCCAAGTCTCGGCCATGGAATTTGCCACGTCGATTCCCGACATGCAAGTGACAAATTGGACGGATTTAGGCGTCACGGTGCAACTCCAAGCACCGGCGTCAACGGGTACGCTGAAGTCCAGTATGGTAAGTGGCATGGCGTACTTTACGACCACGTACGAGAAGCTCATCCCTCAGATTATCTTGGAAGCGCCCCTTGCCACCATCAATGGCGTGACCGTGACCATTGGGACTCGGTATACTGGGACCAAGTTTAATCTACTTGCCGTGAGTGGCCAGCAATGGTGGCTCCATGTGTTTCCAGCCTCGTCGTCCATTAAATTGGAACTCACGCTTGCGACAAGTATGATTTTACACGGATTAAATCCATTCAACGGTACCCTCCGCGTCTCCGCCATTGTGGATCCGCTCCAGGCGGTGGCCCAAGATGTGTATAGTAGCTGCATTGTCATTGGCGGAAATGTCGCCATTGCCAGTGCGGCCCGATATGCGTTTCAATGGGTGACGGACGGAAATTGTACGACGGGCTTGTTCCACTATGCGCTCGACCATCATACCAAGTCTTTGACGGCCGCAAGTGTGACGGAAGTCATGGATGTCGCCATGTATGCCGCCACACGAGGCCGCATGCGCGGGTTTCTCACGAAGTCGTCGCCGCCAGTGTGGGAGTTTTACGAAAGCACCGAGCTTCCCGTCACCCATTACCCATCCGGTCGATTGACCAAAAGTGTAGGCTGGTCGTCGGCTTTCCTGACGACCTTGCGATCCGAGATTCAAAGTTTGTGGACCGCCGCACCCGATGGTAGCTATTACTTTACCGGCAAATTAGTCCAGCAATACGCGTCTTTGTGTTTACTGGCCAACGATCCTAATATTGTCGGGACCGACGTGTCGTTATTACGACGGTGTGTGACGAAATTAGAAGCGGTTATTGCCCCGTTTTTAGACAATAGTTGGCGCTATCCCCTCAAATACGATACCATCGCCCGCGGCATTGTCAGTTCGGAAGGCTTTGTGACCCGCGATCTCAATGCGGATTTTGGCAATACGGTCTACAACGACCATCATTATCACTATGGCTATTGGGTCTACATGGCGTCTGTGCTCAATTATTTGCACCCGACGTGGCCGCGTCTCGAGGAATTGAATGCCATGACGACGTTGCTCTTGCGGGACGTGGCGACCCCGTCCCGGGCCGACCCATACTTTCCAAAATTTCGAGGCTTTGACTGGTTTCGCGGCCATTCGTACTCGCACGGCCTGACGTCGCTTGGCGATGGGAAAGATGAAGAATCGACGTCGGAAGATGTGAATTTTGCCTATAGTATGGCCTTGTTTGGGCAAACGACCAAGCACGCGCGCATGACGGACATTGGGCGCTTGATGACAAAAGTTAGTGTCCGAGCGATTCAAACGTACTTTTTGTTTGATAGCACGAACGTCATTCACCCGGCGGCGTACCGCGCGCATATGGTGCCGGGGATTCTCTTTGATAATAAAGCCGACTATGCCACGTGGTTCTCGGCGGATGTGTATATGATTCATGGGATTCAAATGTTGCCCGTGACCCCCGTGACGGAATACGTGCGGACACAAACTTTTGTCCAAGAGGAATGGGACACCATTTTGTCGAATTTGACGATTGTCACGAGTGACGAGTTTGCAAACTCGTGGCTTTCCCTCTTGTACCTGAATTATGCGCGTGTGAACAAGGTCGAAGCACTCAAGAAGCTCAACCAGTGTACTGTCATGATGAATGGCCTCTCTCGCTCATGGGCCCTCTATATGGCTGCCCAATATTAATTTGTGGTACCTTGCCATAATTACTAGGTCCCTTTTCGTTCAATCCATTAATTGGTACCTTTAAAACCCACCTTTTTGTTTTTGCAAATTTACGCACTCTTTTTCCCCAACAAAACCCATTTCATCATGTTAAAACTCGTTTAGATCCTCTAATCACGTGTGACTTCGTGCATTTTTCCCCATCGGCCGTGAAAGCTGTTGCAACGGATCACACGCTTCAAATTCCGCCAAAAACAGCGCCCGCACGACGTCAATGACCGTGTCTCGGTCCGTCACTCGTTTCGCTTCTTGCTCCTTTCCTCCCTTCATCTCTTGGTGTAAAAACGGAGGCGATTGCAAGTTCGTGGCAAGCCATTCCTGTACAACGAGGCGCACTGCCTCAATCAACACGGCCGACCGCAACGACGATTGAAGGACCAGCCAGTCATCCAAGCGCACGCCAATCGTGTCATGTCCGTCCTTGTCTTGACGTCGTCCTTGCGGTACCAGCTCGACTGTCGAACTGAATAAACACACGGCCAACGGAAGCACTAAACTCGAAGCGGGGAGATACAATTGCGACGTCTGCAACTTGACAGCATACGTGAGGAAACGACTCGCCGGAAAGTGACGAAGGTTGTAATTGATCGAGCTTGGATGCATGACCACCAGGCCTTGATCTCGTTCTCGAAAGACTGGACGATTAAAAGTTGGTCCTTCAGCATGGACGAGATTTGGCGCGAGACTCGCGTACAACAGCGCCGACACGGTCGCAATGTCCTCGCGAGTCATTCGTTTGTTCGCTTCCGTCATGTCCACCAAGGGAAGAAACCCAAGGTGGGCCACAAGGCTTCGAAACTGACGTTTTAATTGCTTTAATTCAAACAGGCCGCGTGGATTCAAACACTGGTCGTGGCAAAAGGTCGTTGCCGAACCGCGATCCTTCTTGCTCGCATCAGCAACCACGTGTCGCCACGCTTCAAACGCATTCACGTCCGTCAGAAAATCGCTCGCGCCAACGGCAAACGTCTGCCGTCGCTGTTTCAGGTCGTGTGGACGCCCAAATGGGGCAACAAACGGCGATTTCGTCTCGAGGATGGCGGCGCAGGTACTAGCCGCGTCAAAGACGTTAAAGAGCGCACCGAGCACCAAGAGTTTGCCCACTTTGACGTCAACGGGAAGGTGCGCCAACGCTCGTCCCAATGCCGTCAACTCTTCGTGCTCGCGCGCGAGGGCCCCAATGTCAATCAATTCGTCAAGGGCGTCGTGGATACTCTTGGCGTCGGGTGGATCTAAACACGCTTGAAGAAACGCTCGACACCCTGCGTCAGGGGCATTGTCAAACGAGTGAAACGTCTTGATCTGTAAACACAACGACGTCAAGGGCGCCCGTTGCATCTCTGGAATGGGTTGGGCCCGCATGACAGTCTCAAAGACGGACGTGGGAAAGAGACGGAAACACAACCCGCCACTGGTCCGACCGGCCCGCCCCGTGCGTTGCTTGGCATTGGCGCGGGCGATCCAAATTTCCTCCAAGACATTCGTGCGGTGCACGGCATCGTGCCGCATTTGCTTGACCCGTCCCGTATCAATCACGACTTTGACGTCTTCGATCGTCAACGACGTCTCGGCGATATTCGTCGCTGCGATGATGCGAATCCCGTTTGATTTCTGGTGAAAGATCCGTTGCTGGTCGTGCGCTGAGAGCGACGAGTGGAGCGGGAGAAAGTCAAAGACACGACCGTGCGGATCTTGACGAAGGACGCGACTTTCGCGCAAGAGATCCAATAAGGTCGTAATCTCTTGGAGCCCCGGGAGAAAGATAAGGACCGAGGCACTTGCTTGCTCCGTCGAGAGCGCCAGTGCCGTCGTCTCGGTCGTCAAGTGTTCCAACAAGACTTGAATGAGTGCATAATTGACGATAGACGGGTCCATGCGCTCCAATGCACGGCGGGTCGACGCACTGTAGGGTGCAACGACTGAGCTTTGCGTCTCCTTTGACCGCGTGACGAGAGCAGAAGCCGTCGAGGTCCACGACACCTGCTGCGTATACGACGTCCCGCCACGTCCCGAGATCGTCACTTGCGTCGACCGATTCGTCTCCTCGCTCTCATCCTCCAAACCAGCAGCTGAGGCTTCGTCGTCGACGACAAAGTGCGTGCTTTCAAGCACGTCTTCGAGAAAAAACTGTTCGACGGGAAATGTACGACCAGGGACGTGCAGGATCGGACACTGGGTCGGTCCCCCAAAATAGTGCTGGAACCGCTCGGCATTGAGCGTCGCACTCATGAGAATGACTTTGACGCGGGCCTTTTGTGGGTGGCCATGCCGTAGAAACTGACGCAACATGGCCAAGAGGACGTCGCTCTGCACATCGCGTTCGTGGACTTCATCCACAATCACGTGACTCACTTGTTCGGTCAACGTCCGTGCGTCTTGGAGCTTTCGTAGTAAAATGCCCGTCGTACAAAACACGAGACGAGTGGCTCGTGTCATGCGCGAGTCGAGACGAATGTGATAGCCGACGAGCGAATCGTCAGTGCCCATGTTCGCTTCGCCTAATTCGGTTGACACGCGTGCCGCAAGACTGAGAGCCGCAAGGCGACGCGGTTGCGTACAGATGAGTTGGCCACGATCCCCGTCTTGTGTTGAAAGCAACGCATGTTCGAGTAAATACTGCGGCACTTGGGTACTTTTGCCACATCCAGTTTCGCCCGCGATCAACACAACGTCGTGCGCCGCGAGCACTGCGAGAATTTGCTCCTTATACGCTGCAATCGGTAAAGCAGCACGCTGCGAGAGGTGAGCACGGTACGCACGAGAATGCATTCGTTTCAAAAGCATGTGACGTTGCTGCGTCGACAGCTCGACCGCACCTTGATCCTCGGTTGCCATTTCGTGCTTCCCATTCTCTTCCTTCATCAATGCCGTGGCTGCACGTGTGTCCTGTATCCTCGTCGCGTCATCGGGTAAATCAGCGTCCCAGTCATCAACACTCCAATCCAAGAGCATTGACTCGACAGGCTTTGTTGACGGTAACGTCTCGACTCCGTCCACTCTTCCTCGTTTCTCTGCAATTTCTACAGGCAAAGCCTTGACAAGATCCGTCAAGAGTTCGTCTTGCGCTTCTCGACCGGCACTTGCAACCGCGGCCTCAGCCTCGTGCTCTTCCTTGCTCCACGTCTGCCACATCTCGCGATACGCGGGTGGTAACACGCGATAGAGCGGCAAATGCGACGCGAGTTCAAAGAGCGCACTCGTAGCGACGGCGTCTTTGGCGTCGGCAATGGTTGGAAACCCCTGCACGGCATCAAACGCACTTCGAACGGTCACTTTCTCGACGCTTCCACTTTTCTTGTCCAACTCGAGTGCATACACGTGATTGCCATTCGCACGGCGATCAAGTTTCTTGTAGCGGGGTGGATGAAACCCCTGTTTTCGACAATAGAGCTCCAATTGATCCCGTGGCGACTTGCCCGTCCACGTTGGTGCTGACGCGTGGGTCTCGGCCGCCACATTGGCCGCCAATTTCACGCTGTTCCGTCCCTTCTTCTGCTTCCCACTTTTTGCTTTCTTAAATTGAGCCAAGTTTGCAATAGCTTGGGTCGCAATCGACACACTGGGATCAATGGCGGCACTCTTGGCAATCTCCTGAGCACTCACGACGCTCGCTTCGGCTTGAGCAAAGAGACTCAACACATGATCGTCCACCGCGTCGTCACTCGTGGCATCTGTCGTCACTTCTTCCTGCACGTCTTGTGTCGCTTCGACATCGCGTGACGAAACCTTACGATCGGGATCGAGTGGACCAGTTTGTCCACTCGTTTCTTGCTCGTTGTTCTCTGTTAATGCGTGCTGCTGGTTCATCTTGCTTGAAGGGACTTGATCTCTTGGTTCCTGCCATCCCCGAGCCAGCAATTGACGTCGTAGCCTGTGTATTTCATCATCCACTTGCCGTCTGGATACCTTGTCCCGTTTCTTGGTCTTTTGCGACTTCTTTCGATCAGTTAACTGCGACCGGGTTGCCACTAGATCGGCATAGCGGGCCTCTAGTTCCCGTAGCTCACGCGCTTCCAGTGTCTCGTCCAATTCTTGACTAGCAAGCGCGTCTTCGCGGGCAGCCATATTTAACACATAGTCGTGGGTCCATGCAAATGCGGCGTGGGTTTTATCCGGGGGGGTTTCAAGCACCTCCAAGGTGTTTTGAAAATCCCGTGGGTCCATCATTGGGTCTTTTTCAGTGCCTTGGTCTACGCTATGGACTTCGGCTACAAGCTCTCCATCGTGCTCCTTGGTGTCATTCAGGCTCTTGGGGAGAGCTCGGAGAGTCAGTGGCAGCTCTTTGCTCGTGTATTGAAATGCCAAGAAACGCAGTGCATCTTCAAGCGTATTTGTGTACGCCAATGCCTCTTGGCATTGGGTCAATGATACACCATAGTCGTCGCGCAATGACCGAAAGGCTCGTGCCAGTTTCTTCTTTGTGCGTTGCTGCAATTGAACATCGATTGGATGGGACGAGACAGAGACACCAGGACGAAAGCGAGAGCGCTGAGCTTTGCGGTGAGAGCGGAGGATGCCGTCGTGTACGAGCTGTTCGAGATCGCGTCGGAACTCGAAGCCAAGCTCCATTCTAAAGGATGGGTGGACTTGGGTTTTTTGGGACGGTGGCTCTAAGTGATTATAGTACTTCAACTGTATTATTATAACAAAGTAGCAGTCATACAACGCATAGTACAGAGCCATTTGGCGACGGACTAAGAGCCGTTAAATTAAAATCCACTTGAGTTTTGAGATCTTTCTAAAAAAAAGTGATTTGCTTGACGACAGACTTAAATACTTCACCTGCACAGTAGAAATCGCGATGACAGATACGAAACGGCTGTAATCATTAGTGGAAGACGCATGTTTTCGAGAAGAGCTTGAAACAATGTTGCAGAGCGAGGTGCCGGTGATTGCGCACTTACAGATACGCGGATTGCTGACGAGACCTATGATCGCAGTACAAATAAAGACCCTCACGGATGCTAGCGATTCCGGAAGATCTTACTGCGAATAATGAAAGCCTCTTTAGTGTCCTTTGTCTGGTTTTAATAGGCATGCGCACCACGCTCTACGATCAAGCTCGAAGTCGGACGATCCAAACGTAACATAGCCTTTGATTAGATGCATTTTGGCACTCACCTGTTCCAAGCGCAAAGATGGTCTAGGCCAAGATAGAGGCACACCAGCAGACACAGCTATTGAGTAAAAGCCTGCAAGATAATTGGTCACTGCATGAGTCGGCACTTTTGGCAGCTGAAGTGACTAGTTTCATGGCCAAGAGCGGATCCACCTTGCCGCAATTCGAGCGAGCCGATACAAGAAAAAATCGAGCTTCTGTTCTGAAAGCCGTCTCTTCTTATACACTTGGGTGCTGTGTGGACAAAAGTAAATATAAAGGGTTTGAATCGGACACAAGGTATATGTAACAAGTGAGCAGACTAAGATTGAGTTTCTTTAAGCTAGATTTTTTTAATCTTTAAGCTTTCAAATTGGTCGAGCAAGCGAAAATCTTCCCAAATTGAATCTGGCTGGGTCAAGTCGGTGAAATGCCGTGGTTGCTCAATAAGTCCGCACCTGGCCAATTAGACAACCCCCCTCTTACAAGAATATACACAAAAACATTTTCTAGAGCGAGTGACGATCGTCGATCGATTGTTTGCTTAATCTATGAAAGTCTTTGATCATGAGAGGTCGCTTAGAGCTGGATAGATTTTATGTAGAGCGGACTGAATTGCTTCGGTGGTCAGGAGCACAAGTGCAAGGAAACATCAATAAATTGGAAAGTCAGTAATTGGATGCGACACATGAATGTTACTGCCTAAATATCGTGCCCCAAGGCGACAATGTCATTGTACGATAGCGAGAATATGCTGAGCGGTAATTATTGTCGTTTTAGCATGAAAGCGTGTGGCAAAAATAGGATTGACGCGTCGTTCGACCTATTAGTACACAATCTCTATGTATAATTTCGTGGAAAGTATATTTAAGCGAGCAGTAAATAGTCCTTTTCGATAAACCAAAGCACGAAGATGGTGGATTTTAGTGTAAAAACTTGACGAAGCTAGTGTTTTGACCGTGGGGGCTGGGTTGCTTTAGAGAAAGGATGATCGGATCAAGCATGAAACGGTACAACACGACTGGTGACGAGTTATCCGAATCTAGATACCGGGGACTGAAAAACCTTCCTCCACAAAGGATATGATATTCTGAATGAACGATTGATAGCCAGACGATATTCCTTTTTTTTAACGCTAAAGCAAAATGATTTGCAGATCGGTGCCCGGAGAGGAAGTTTGTCAGGAAATCTCAAAAGGATACGGCCAATAATCTGAAACGGAATGTATGTACTTCTAAGAAAAAGCTATGCCCTTCCACCAAGTTTTCACGATATCAATGCGAGACATGCCAGAGTAGTGGAGAGCAAAAGTGTAAAGTAGCCCCGCAGCTCAGCGGATATTAGTTGAAGATCATCTCTTGGCAAAAGCCATTTAGGTGCCAGTCAGATATCAAAAATACTCACCGGATCATTTATCGCTAAGCACCTTGTAATCAACCTTACCCGTGCGATGGATTACTTATGGCTCAACAACCTACTAAAAGATCTTTGCAAACAGTCATGATTCTAACCAATGGGTATAAAATGTGAGTTCCGGATATTTGGACTGCCCAAGTACGCTCGATTTATTTCTTCCCTCATCAGATCGATAAGTTTGCTCGAATGATCACGATTGTTTGTTGAGCCAAAGAAATTGCCAAACATTACACAGCGGGTGCCGGATGGCGCCTTGTATGTGTAAAGGGAGCCGAAAGGTCCGGATTGAAAGGTACCGCGAAACAAAGGAATGCTGTCGATAATGTCCTTTATCCAGTACTTGTTCGACGATCATGCATCAACAACATCTTGAAACCTGAGATCTTCTGCAATAAATAAAAGCCGGCTAGCATGTGACAAGTGAGACCTGCTGATCGGTAATGTAAACAAATTATGGGGGTCAACTATTTGGGACATTGCGTGAAGATGGACGGCTTAAAAGTCCATTTAAATGATATAAAAGCGTTCATCGGCCTACCAGTTTCACGAGCAAAGCAGTACTTTTTAAAGGCCTGAGCTGCAAAAGTAAATGAGGTTTACTCGTCGAAAACAGATTCTATGCTATGTCCTGAATTGAGGTTTATATGTCTGATCAGCTTGGATTATGTAATTGACAAATAGGCCCACCTATCTGATGCAAATAAAAACTTCATGCTAAGGCTACCCAACGTAGTAGTCGGTGCGAGTAGCCAGGCTATCTCAGCGAAGCATCCGGTTCTCAAGAGAAGATCGCGAGGAGACATTTAGGCGACTCATCTATTGATTACATTTGCCATGGACAAATTTTGTCTCTGCCTTGATCTCACAAAGATGATCATGCAGTATGCTTACAAGGTTTGTAGTAGCCGGGAAAAAAGAGGGTTAAGAACTGTCTGGACGATTGCTGAAATTAGCAGAAATGTGCCGCTTGTCAATTTAAATCCAGTGAAGCATTTTGGTATGATCAAGAGCCAAATTTCACGTTAAAGCTTTTTGGCCGTTATATCGTGTTTTAAGGCAATTCAATACTTTGGCTGAAGAACAGAAAAAATTGAGTTAGTCACTTTCATGTACGTACCGATCTAAGTATAATCGGGATTGGGTCGAGTGACCCCCGCCCTCAATACGGGACATGATCGCACCCGAATTGAGATATTACTTTATTTGACACCTTGATGGGACGCCTTATATACTTTAATGGCAGCGTTTGGTTTAAAGGTACAAAAAGCAAGCATTACAGCAATTGATCAAAGACCAAGCAAATCGACAACTACGAATCTGCAGCCTTATGACATTGAGGCGAGAGATGAAAAATGGCTGTTTTTGAATCGCGTGAAAGAGTACTACGACTTAAAGATAGCACGCGGGGCTTGGGCCGTTTCGAGTGAAAGAAATGGAAGACCAGCATGCGGTGTGTCTCGAGATAGGGGATGCGCATTATCGTTTTTTTTCATTTCCGGCACCAAGCTGATAAGCACCTACCAGCTGTTAGGGTTTCCAGCGACAAAATGGTTTAGGCGGGTGGATGAGGCTTTGCTATCTGATGGTACATAAGAGCGGAAGCAGAAGAGAAGGAGTTTAAGTATTGCGGAACACCGATATTTGATTTGGTCGCCGTACGACCTAAATAGAGTACCAAGTTGGTGTGGAGAGTCAGTATGGGTCGACGAACTGAATTTAAACTGTTATATTTGCTGAGAGCATTCCAGTATTTGCCAATCTAGTCTATATAAATGTGAAATATCAAATCACTCTTGGTGAGCTGGGTTCTGTAAAATAGTAAGAGAGCAAGGTTCTTTTAAGAAATTGATATAAACTTTTTGCTAGTTGATCTGTCCTCGATTAGAATTTGCGTACCGAGTGGAGCTAAATCGTCCTCACAGAGCTCAAGCGCAGTGACGCGTTTCAGCTGTGTGGCAATTGGGAAGGAGAAGATTTGGCTGCTATCGGGCGTTTGTCCATCGTTGGATATAGTGGCTCTTCAAAGTTTATGTGTTTAGTAATCTAAGAGCTTGATGGAACATAAATTGGCACATTACCGGTAAGCTAACATGGCCAGTGAAGAAGTCAAAAATGAAGATATAAAAGGTGCGCTATTTCGTCAAAGCAATGATTTTAGCTTTTTTGTCCGGCACTAATTCCAAAATAGCAATTTAAACCGGTATTTAAGAGTTCTACTGATGCTGTTATAGCTGTGCTAATATATACGTAGTAGCTTGAAAGCAAAAAATCTCTACAGCTAAACACTTAGTGTAGCAGCTTGAAAGCGAAAGATATCTACAGATAAGCACTCAGTGAATGAATTTTATGTCGTCAGTTTCGAGTCACAATGTCAAATAATTCGCTGGATGTAAAGCTGACTACAAGGAGTAAGACGCCATGCGCTCGTATATACAGCGCGCGAGCCTTGACAACTCATATCAGTATGTTCTTGAGACATTTGGATCATATCGCTGCACCCATAACGTTACAACTAATGGAAATGGCGCACTAGT